>LR754526.1:4869-50038 GCA_902729485.2 Mus minutoides | reverse complement strand
CAGAAAACCAGGAAATCTGCTGTGAAACAGACCTTCTTCAAAATGGCTGCATAACAAGATATGAATGGTACCAATACCGATAGACATTGTAACTTCTAATGGAGAGAATCTCATAGAATCACACTCCTGCATAGGGACCTTCGGGGACCTGACAATTGCTAAGAGAGGAAGGAGTAGCTTCTCCAGGGATAAGCCTCTTAATGAATTGTCAAATACTACATGATCAGTGCAGGAAACATGCACAAAGGCAATGAAAATGAAAGAAGCAGGCTATTGATAATATATGTGTGAATATATACATGTAACAATGATAATTTTGGAGGAGGCTGTTAGTTTGTGACAGAAATGTATAAGGATCATGATGGAATGGATTTGCAAAGGGCCATTTTGAGGAACAGGAAAGTGATTTAATTACCTTTTAATTAAAAATACTTTAAGGTTTTCAAAACTTTAAGAATTTTATTATAATTTATATCTTTATAGAATTAAAGCATGCTAGAGTAATACTCATATAATTATTAGCAAGTGCAAAACAAAAGTTTTCTACAGATTCTGGTATACAACCAGAGATGGTTGGTGAGTGATTCAGTAGTGAAGAGCCCTTTCTGATCTTGCAGCTAGAATACCAGAATTTAGTTCCCAGCACTCAGATAAGGCAAATCACAGCTAAAGTTTTCATCTGCCTATAAGTCTAGCTCCAGAAAATATGATACCTTTTTGGCTTCCTATCTGCTCACATGTGGCACATACTCACACAAATAGAAAACATGATAAAAGATTCTCACTTGAAGGATGACTTAAAATCTGTAGTAGAGTTTTAAATAGAAGTCACAAGATTCTAATTTATATTCCTAACAACTGAAACAAGTAAAACATAAGTAGATAGATAGATAGATAGATAGATAGATAGATAGATAGATAGATAGATAGATAGATGATAGATAGATAGATAGATAGATAGATTTCTTTATTATTTTATTCTTCTTTTCTGATATCTCACAACATACAGAATATTATACAAAGGTAACATAAATAACTGCATAGAAGTGTTTATATCCCTCATATTAAGAAAACAGCAATTACAATATTGAGCCTATACTGTATCTGTAGAATATTCAGAGCCATCTTAGAATAGTTGTCTAATAAGATTCCAGGGCAATTCTCAACAACAGCAAAACAATTTCTTCAAATATTTACTACTACTACTACTATTATTATTATTATTATTATTATTATTATTATTATTATTATTACTTTCGTTTTTTTCCTACACACCAGATTTTGTTCCCCTCCCAGTCTACCCTCTGACTGTTCTACATCCCATACCTCCTCACCGCCCCTCCCATCTCCATGAGGATATCCCCAACTCCCTGCCACAATATTTTAACATGAATTTTATTGTAAATTCCAAAGAGGGAAAAGTTAAAGGAGACATGGATGTGTCTATAAAGGTAATTAGGAATTTCAGACCTGTCTGATTAAATCTCAAATATCACTAGTAGGAAAGATTACTTCTTGGGAATGAAAGAGCTATAGATGCAATTTTTTAAGGTGAATGGAATTTTTTTCCAATTTTTATTAGATATTTTCTTCATTTACATTTCACATGTTATCCCGAAAGTTCCCTAAACCCTCCCCATCCCCCGCCCTGCTCCCCTACCCACCCACTCCCACATATTGGCAGAGGCATTTCCCTGTATTCAGGCATATAAAGTTTGCATGGCCAAGGGGCCTCTCTTCCCAATTATGGCCAACTAGGCCATCTTCTTCTATATATGCAGCTAGAGACATGAGCTCTGATGTATTCTTAATCTGAATGAAAATGAGAGAGCTGTGATCTACTCAGGCTGTCAGTGTGAAACATACAGAATTCCTCAAAAATAGAATCACCAGGAAGCAAACGAGCATTGGTTCATTATTTAGTTATTTATATGTAAATATGTAGAAAATTATTTTTTTTACAAAACTTCAAGTCAAGGAAAAACAGAACACAGGAAATCTAAAATTACAGAATAGTTATCACTCCAGGTTTATTTACTTGTTCTGGGACAAGAGTCACTCTGAAACAAGTACAGGTCTTCTCAAGGCTGTGTATCCTGTTGAACGGAAGGCCTCTCCAGATGATAAGATGTCTTAGATCAGAGAAGACTGGATAAATGACAGAGGATGGACTTCAAAGGGAAATGCAGGCATGCTCAGTGCACCTTGACTAATTTGATCTATTGAAATTACAAATGATTTCTACAGAAAAAAAAAAATCTTATAATACCTAAAGTGGATTTTTGTGTACCACAGACTTACTCCACTTATGAAAATACCTATTTTATAAGTGTTCTTTGATTTTGAGATTTCAAAATCATATGCATAAATATGTTTGACCTCACAACAGAGAAAGATATCTTAGAATTTTGGGTATACTGTGCAGAATAGTATTTTAGGTTTGGGAATGCAATGGAAATTTTGGAAACAAAGAGAAGTCATGATATTCTTATTCACACCACTTTCCCTTGTTTGTACTTAGAATAACTTATTCCGTAATTAGTCCTTTTGTTCCTATATATTTACCTATGTAAAGTCCAAATGTATATATTTATACTTCTTCCCTAGTCATGTAATGTATGCATTGGCTATAATTTTCTATTTTACACTACTGAATGATATTATTAGTTGGGAATGCTTATAAATCTAGCACTTGGGAGGTTAAAATAGGAAGACCCTGAGTTCAAAGTCAGCCAGGGCACTATAGAGAGAGCTTGTCTCAAGAAAGACAATTATGCTAATCTCCTTAGGATAGTTTTACCCATAATTACTTCTATTTTGTGGTTCTGAGTTTCTATTCACCTGTTATACAACTTAAGATTTTGGTTGTCAAAGAGTGCAGATGGTGGGACTCATGGCTCTAGCTGCATATGTCGCAGAGGATGACCTATTCGGTCATCAATGGGAGGAGAGGTCCTTGGTCCTGTTAAGGCTCTATGCTCCAGTGTAGGGGAAGACGAGGGCCAGGAAGCAGGTGTGGGTAGATTGATGAGCAGGGGGATGGGGAGAGGATAGGGGGTTTTTGGAGGCAAAACCAGGAAAGGGGATAACATTTGAAATGAAATAAAGTAAATATATAATTAAAAAAAAAGAAAACACAATTTGCCTGAGCCCACAAAGTTTGTCAGAACCAAATTAGCATTCCCTCGGAATTCAGCTAGGTGTCTTGAATTAAGCCATATATTTTTGAAAGAACTCCAACCAAATATGGAAATGTCCAGGGCTAGGAAGATAACTCTATGGGTAGATTTGTTGTGTCAGTGACTACCTAATTTTGTATCCCCAGAACTCATGAAAAGTTAAATATAGGTAAAAAAATAAAGAAATGATTTTTGTTGTGTAAATATATATATATATATATATATATATATATATATATATATATATATATATATATATATGTGTGTGTGTGTGTGTGTGTGTGTGTGTGTGTGTGTGTGTGTGTGTGCAGTTTTTCATTTACTGAATTCTTTTTTTTTAATGTACACATTTTAATCACTATTTGTTATGGGTTTCTATTTCTATCCTGTAAAATAAGATGTTTAACTTCCTACAAGTAGTAAACTTTTTGCCATAAGTCTTTATATTTTAATGATACTGAATAAGGACTCTAGGCTTTCTATGGCTTCTGATATTCTTTCTTCCTGTAATTTTACAAACATTCAGTGTTCACTTTCATTTCCCCGTGCCCAACTTCTACACTGCTGCAAAGTTTTCATAACTCCTGGACCTGTAGCATTTGAACTTTACTGTTTTAAATTATAATTACTGCTTCTACAATAGATCAAGCATACTGAACAATCTCATCCAGAAAACACACACACATGGACAATTGATTCAAAACAACTTAGGCTTATATGTGCCTTTAGCTATGCTTTCATATGTTTGTTAAATCCCCATAGTAAACATTTTTAAATGATGTATTATGGGCCAATGAGAGGATTCAATGGGTAAAGCTGTTTCCAGTTCAAGTGTGATAACCATTGTTCGATCTTAATAGACAATGGTGAAAAGGAAACACCAATTCCTGAAAGCTGCCCTCTGACTTCCATGTCCATACTCTGGCACATGGATAAACACATGAACACATGTACTCACTAACATTAATAAAATAAAATATATTTTATTTTGAATGACTCTGTCTTGAAATTGCTGAAATCGTAATAACTCTTTCCTCTCCAGAAAAGTAAAACATGTTAGTGTGAAAATAATATTCATTTTATCAATTTAATTAGTTAAGTCTAAGTTCTCAATCTATTCCAACTATGTTTAGACTGAATATAATACAGTTGATTATCTTCTTTATTTGAATTCACCAACACACATTTTTATGTTATAAATTTGTTATATATATTTATACTGACTCTCTTTCCATTTCTTCTATATATTAAATATTGGTGCGTCTCAGGGAGTCTCCGTCTCAGCAGCAGCACTGACAGTATTGTTCACCTACCCCTGACTTTAAATATCATTTACATGTATGCATTCTTTCCATTCTTATTAGAATTAAAAATTCTCTTAGAACTTGCACCTTCTTTTTAGATCTAAGTATCTTCCTCTTCTAATCTGCATCTAATTGTTGAATAATTGCATCAGTAAATGAATGAGTAAATAAAGTACTCAAAAATTTTTAAGTGTGTACTTGATGTTAATATTCTGATCTAATTCAGAATTTTATAATCATTATGAAGGACATCTTGTTACTCATGATTAAATGCAGACACACAAAAAACATATCAACATACTATCCTCTGTATGATTCTTGATATGAAAATGCATATATATATATTATACACTTTTAAATTTTTTGACTATTTGAAACACATTCTGATGACTCACAAAGGCTCTGGAAGAGAAATAAATTGGGACAACACAGTGGCATTAGCATGAGAAAATGAATAATTTAACACGACTACATTTTCATTCCCTTCATTTTGTGCTAGTATTTTCTAAGAATAAGAGAGTCAATGACTATTTGAACCATATTGATAGAATGTAGAACAGAAGATTCAAAATAAAAATTTCCACAATTGTCTATATGTTTTGGCAGTACAGGGAAATAGTGGGAAGTATGTTTTTCTTCCATATTTGAAAGACAGGTAACAGTACAGTGTAAACTGCCCTAAAAAATTATTATCTTACCCTACAGTGTGTGCATTGTCAAATAGAAAGAGAAACCTGTTTGTACCAGGGCCTTAATTTTAAGCTAAATTCTTACTGTTGAAGCAAGTTATTCAAATCGCTTTTTATATATCTAGCTCAAAATTTGTTTAGACACACAACTGTCCATCATCTACCCATTCATTGATCTGGGCCCTGTCATTCCCTTTGACTCTAGCTCCTCCATGACTATGCATCTTGTAGTTCAGCTGAACTCTAAGGCCTGGCAGGAGTGCTTTGACAAGATCACTTGAAGGTTTAGTTCTATGAAACCAACCCTCAGAGGCATATTCCCCTTTTTTGATCAAGTTTTTAGTTTCCCTTCTGACCTATTTAAAATTCTTTGAACTGTACTACAACCTCTTTAGCACTTGGGAGACATTCTGTATCATACAGAGAGGAGAAAGAAACAGAAATACAGAGACAAAGACAGACACACACACACAAAGAGAAAAACAGACAGACAGACAGACAGACAGACAGACAGACATAGAGGATGTGGAATGTACAATCTGAGAATCAATTTTAATGATGAAGACTGGAATAACAGAATTTCTGTTTGCCTTTATGAATTAGCAAGAAAATCAGTACTGTGGCAAGTTGCTGGAAACAAAACAACCATAATTTGTAAGTTCATTATTCTTCAATGAATTTTGATAATTGTATGTGGAATGACATAAACGTGTTAATCTCTCTTTCTGACAGCATACTCATGACAAAGGCAAATAGGTATATTCCCTTTCCATATTAAAAGCTAAGAAACTTAAATTTGTAGAAGCAAGAGGGTATAATTCTTGTTTCTAGAGGGTAGAACATGTGTGGAGTAGCAGTCGAGAATGAATTTGAATAACATGTATCAAAATACAATTACAAAAAACTACTCAACTCTAATATTCCACAACATAAAACTGTGACTGTAGTTTATGAAAATCCTTAAATATTTTGTTTGGAGAGAAGAGTTTACTATTTCCAAAATAAAGAAATAACATGTTTAAGGAGAGGGGAATACTAATTGACTTGCCTTGGTTTTGTTTTTCTTTTTTGTTTTTTGGGGATTTTCTGTTGTTGTTGTTGTTGTTGTTGTTGTTGTTGTTGTTTGGCTTCAATGATACTTTATTGATATACATTAGTAAAATGTCACAGTACAGGGGAACGCCAGGGACTTGCCGTGGTTTTACAATTAACCTTTGCACATGTGTATTTGAGTATAAAAGGACAGCTAAAACTATGCACAGGTGTGGAATAACAAAGTTTTATTTTTTAAAGTAAGGCAAGTAAAAACAAATAGAATCCTTATTTCTTGGGGAATCTGCAAAAGCTTTTCTTCATGGTTCAGACTTGGATCAGTGCACTGAGTAAAGAAGGTGGCCTTCACTAATCTGAGTGGACTTCACCCAGTTCATTGACTATCTGAGTAGGACAAAAAAGGTAAAGACAAAGTCCCTTGTGAGCCAATCCATCTTCTCTTGCCCTCCAGCATCCCAGAGCATGGTTCTGAGAATTTAGACTACAACATAGAGTGTTACATTAGCCTCTTCACCATTTCTCAAGGCTTCAGTTTCAGTTACACTGTCAGATCTCTCACTTCTCAGTCCACTGGACTCAGCAAATTGCTAATCACTTGATTTTTCTGGTTCTTTAGTTCACAGACAGACAGTATATCATGGAGTTCCTCAACTGCTGTAATCACATGACCCTGTTCCTGAAATTGGTCTTTGGTTCTCTCTCTTGTTTAGTTTTCAAATCAGACTTAGGATTCCTTGAATTGCTATGCTAATAATATTTCTTAATTTAATTAGACTCAGCATTTGTGATTGTTTGTCTATACAAACAAGTATCAATGAGTCACAATGTAAGACATTTAAAAATATATGCAACATATAATCTCTACAATTTTCTATTCAATAAGCTGCAAGAATCAAATAACTAAGCAACTCTAAATTTGATACTCTAAAATATTTTGGGAGAAACTCAAGAATAGAAAGACTGATTATTTTCACTGCTGCACAATGTGCAGTAAAAGAAAGATTTGTGAACTTAGAAACAGAGTTCATCTAACTGATGGAGAGAGTTTGGGACAATAACTGTTAGATATCAAGCTGAAAACTTAGGTATGGTGCAAGTTGGACTCCTGAGCCATAGGATATAGACTGTTGAACTAGTAAATAACAAAGTCCTCTAAGTTAAGATGGAGAAGTGTGGAAAGACCTTCATGAAGCTGGCGCTATTGAGTTCTTCCTTAAATGCTGAGTTGTGTTTCCAAGTAGAAAATTTTCTCCAATTCCATTAGAAATTGTCTCACCAGCAGCAATGGATGTGAACTCTTCTCACCAGAAGTGAGCTCCTTGCTCTTCTAGACAGAGTGAGCAAAGGCAGTCTTTTTGCTACAGAGGCTTAGATTCACAATTCTATACAAAATAATTAATTGATTTCTAGGCAAACTATAATGACTGTCCTCAAACGACAGGTTTTATCCTCTTCAGAATGAACATCAGTACCTATTGAGTTCTAACCTTATAACAAGATTAACTCCTGGTATATTGAGTATAAGAGCAGAACCTATGAAATATGTGGGAAAGTAGTAATGCTAATAATAGAAGGGATGGAAGCACAGCTCCACATTGTCACTAGCAACAGCCTGTGGAATCCCATTCTCTTGGAAGGACCTATTGTCTACCAGAACCAAGATTCATGACTTCACTGAAGAGGGGCAAGTACAAAGCTTGAGGGAGGGGGATCCAAAGACAAGTTACAATACATGAAAGTCCTTATCCTCCTATACTGGCTAGTTTTGTGTCAACTTGACACAGGCTGGAATTATCACAGAGAAAGGAGCTTCGGTTGGGGAAATGCCTCCACGAGATTCAGCTGTAAGGCATTTTCTCAATTAGTGATCAAGGGGGCAGGTTCCTTTGTGGGTGGTGCCATCTCTGGGCTGCTAGTCTTGGGTTCTATAAGAGAGCAGGTTGAGCAAACCAGGGGAAGCAAGCCAGTAAGGAACATCCCTCCATGGCTTCTGCATCAGCTCCTGCTTTCTGACCTGCTTGAGTTCCAGTCCTGAATTCCTTGGTGATGAACAGCAGTATGGAAGTGTAAGCTGAATAAACCCTTTGCCCCAAAACTTGCTTCTTGGTCATGTTTGTGCAGGAATAGAAACCCTGGCTAAAACACCTCTGATATAGGTATTTTTCATGTAATATATTTTGATTATAGTTTCCCCTCCCTCACCTCTTACCAGATCCTCCCCCTGTATTCTCTCTCTCTCTCTCCCTCTCCCCTCCCTCTCTCCATCCCCCTCCCCCTCTCCCTCTCTCTGTCTCTCTCAAATAAAAACAGCCATCTAAAACATTAATATGACAACCACCACAACAACAAATCCAGGCAAGCAATAAAAGAACAAAACAAAAAGACCACCTCCTCAAAAAAAAAAAAAAAAAAAAAAAAAAAAAAAAAAAAAAAAAAAAAAAAAAAAAAAAAAAAAAAAAAAAAAAAAAAAAAAAAAAAAAAAAAAAAAAAAAAAAAAAAAAAAAAAAAAAAAACACAACAAAAAAAAAAAAAAAAAAAAAAAAAAGCATGTGTAATAAAGGGACTCAAAGACATGCAGGTACACATATACAGAAAACCCAGAATATTAAATTATAAAAAAATCAGAAAACATAATATATCTACATAGTGTATTAAGGTTAAAAAGCTGGCATGACACTAGGGTTAAAAGAATAATAATTTCAAGAGAGGTATGATACATTAAAATATGGAAATGGGCTTCTTCATGGGACTTGAATCTCATTTTCATTTCTTCTTCTTCTTCTTCTTCTTCTTCTTCTTCTTCTTCTTCTTCTTCTTCTTCTTCTTCATTATTTTTTTTTTACAATGGCTATATACAAGCCTCAGGTTTTCTAAGCTAACATTGTCTGGCAGTAGAGCCTACAACAAGGTCTCAAAGTTAAATAATTTTCTTCCTGAAACAAAATGGAGCCTGATATAACTGTCTCCTGAGAGGCTCTGGCAGTGCCTGACAAATAAAGAGGTGGAGGCTCACAGCCATCCATTGGACAGAGCACAGGGTCCTCAATGAAGAAACTAAAGAAATTACCCAAGGAGCTGAAGGGATTTGCAGCCCCAGAGGAGGGACAACAAGATGAACCAACCAGTGCCCCTAGAGCTCCCAGGGACTAAACCACCAAACAAAGAGTACACACGGAGGGACTCATGGCTCCAACAGCATATGTAGCAGAGAATGGCCTTGTGGGACATAAATGAGAGGAGAGGCTCTTGGCCTTGTGAAGGCTCGATGCCCCAGTGTAGGGGAATGCCTGGATAGGAAAGTGGGAGTTGGTGGGTTGGTGAGCAGGGCGAGGAGAGATGGGATAGGGGGTTTTCTGAGGGGAAGTGAAGAAAGGGGATAACACTTGAAATGTAAATAAAGAAAATATCTAATAAATATAAAAAATAAAAATAAATTAAAAAATACATCATGCACTTAAAAAAAAAAGAGTACTTGGACTTGCAAAGGACTGGATTTAGTTCTCAGTACTTACACAGTGACTCAAAACTATCCATAGCTACTGTTCTAAGAAGCCTGATAGTCTCCTCTCAAGTCCACAGGCACCAGGAACATACACTCTGCACATATTTATATACATGCAGGCCAAACATGTATACACAAAAAAATCAATCTAAAATATGCAAAACCTGCTTACCCACTCTGTGATGGCCTATAAAATGCACCTGTCACCAATATTTTACAATAAAATTCAGGAGGTAAACGCAAACATTTTATAAAGGTTCATTTTTACAGCTACAGCATATCTAACAGTGAAAACCACGGTCATTAAATTAGAAAACTTAAATAAGTAGAACTAGATGCCAGAGTGGCAGCATCCAGATGGAAGCATTCCAAGGGCAAGGTGAGCGTAATTCCTGATAATGGGCAACAGGATCAAAGGACCAATATACATCTCCTGACCTACACAAACACATGCCATTAACAAGTAGGTCATTGTGTTCTTAGAAGTAAAGTCAATGGGAAAGCTACTAAATCCTTACCTGATCTATTAAAGAAAAGCTCTTGTGCTAATGCGCAGAATTCTAAGTTTAATGGTAGATTCAGAGAAGACAGACATTTGGTCAGATTCACAACTTTAGCCAATTTACATACACTGATCCCATTGAACGAAATGGATAATAGCCACAAGGAGCTATGGACGTTGCTGAAAATGTATGCTGTTTATCTTTGTATTAGATTTCTTAAAAAAAAAAAAAAGACCTGTGACCTTTAGCAAGTCAACTGTGCATTGGGAAGAGGAAAAGGTATGAAATTACTGGACGCTGGTAATGAATTAGCATTGATTCCAAGAGATTCAAAATATTCCTATAGGCCTTTCATCTAGAAAAAAGTACTTAGGTTGAAGAAAAGATCAATGGAATGTTAGCACAATTCCACTCATGGTGGGTTAAGTTTTAGCTACCCTTATCCTGTGGATATGTCCCTAGTTCCAGAATGAATCACTGAAAGAGATGTATTTAACAGCTGACAGAATCTTCGTATTGATTCCATGACCTGTAGAGGGAGTGCTTTTCTGACAGAGGAGGCAATATGGAAGCAATTAGACTGCCTCAATCTCAGAAAATAATACATCAAAAGCAATACAAAAGTCCTGCAGGGATTGTGGAGAGGTGTGCCATCAAAAAATGGCTTGGAAGATATAACAGCCACAATTCCCAGCACAGCCTCTTTCAACATCATTTGTCCTATGCAGAAACAGATGAATATTGGAGTATCAAAGTAGATTAGCAACCGAGTGGTGATTTCACCTACAGCTGTTTCACCAGATGTGTTTCACTTGGTCAAGCAAACTAGTGTGTCCCCTGGCATCTGCTAGACTGCTACTGACCTGGAGAAATTCCCTTTACTCAATAAGTTTCTAGATGCCTAATAAAAGTATATCCCCTTTAGCATGTCAGTCTATAAATACATCTCACTATCCCTTTTTATAGGTATATCCACCTGCTAATTTTGTGTCACAATTTAGTTCATAGGGACTGGCACCTTATATGAATAGCATTTTGTTAACTGGACCTAGCAAGCAAGATATAGCAACTACTCTAGATATCCAGAATCATATTATATCCAATAAGATACCAACCAGACTTTATATGCCCCAGTACAGGGGAACGCCAGGGCCAAGATGTGGGAGTGGGTGGGTAGGGGAGCAGGGCCGGGAGGGGGGAGGGTATAGGGAACTTTCTGGGTAACACTTGAAATGTAAATGAAGAAAATATCTAATAAAAGTTGGAAAAAAATAAAATAAAAAAGATACCAACCTAAAATTCAGTGTCTTCTACTTTACATGTGACACTGTACCAGCCATCGAGCTTTGTCTTGTTCCAGACTCCCTCAAAACTAGTCATTGCAAGTGATCCAGAGAAACCTAAAGGAGGAGCTTCTCCAAAGGCACAAACAGATTCAATGGCCATATGGCTGGTTCTTGATTGTGTAGGAGTCCTGATGCATGGACTTCTTGATGCATCTTGTGTGTCTCTGACACTTAGGTATTAGAAGAACTCACCAAAGGCAGATGAAAATGAAGTGGATAAGATGTTCTATTTAGTTCACATCAGTCAGCTATTTTAAGCCTCCCTGTTATTGCCCAATAGAATAGAGGACAAAATGTCCATGGCAGCCATGACTGAGGGTCCACACATCTGTAGCAACATGGACTTCAAGTCCTGATAGTGAACTTGGCTACACTTCTGATTGCCCAATCTGTCAGCAGTAGAGACCACACTGATCCCTCAATATGTCACAGTCCCTGGAGTGATTATCCAGCTTGCTTGTGGGCAGATTGATTACACTGGACCACTTCCATCATAGAGGGGTAGCACTTTGTCTTTACCAGAGTAGATAACTGTGATGTGTATAGATTTGCTCTCTCTACATACAATGCTCCTGTCCAAAGTAAAATATCTGTGGAGTTATAAAGTCCTTTGTTCAACATTGCCGTAGTCCCAATAGCATTGATTCTGAAAAGTGAACTCATATCACAACTAAAGTAAGGGAGGATGGACCCTTATTTGTGGGATTCACTCTTCCTCACCATTGAGTATAAACAACATCCTGAATCAGTTAGCATTTTGAGCAGTAGAACATCCTCTTGAAGACTCAATTACTGTGCAATATACTTAGCAATCTCAAGATTTGGATGATGTACTCCAAAGGGTGGCATATAGCTATACAGCGGACTGCCATGCATGCTACTGTTTCTTTGACAGCCAGGAGTCCCACATTCTGTAAACAACAGGTGTGTATGAGAGTGTCACCATTCATCCCTTATCTTATCAACCCACCAGTAAGTAGTCTTGCTTCCTTCTTTAAATTGCAATGCTCAGCAGATCTGCAGTTCTTTGCTCCAAGTGAATAAACATTGCTTCAAAAAAGAGTTAACAATAATGTCACTAAATAAGGTTAGACTTTCCTAGTTCTTTTGGCCCTCATGTTCTTGAGTCAGCAGTACAGAAAAGGAAAGTGTGAGCTGACATAACTGATCTGAAGATGAAAAGCAAATGGACAACTATACTACAGTCATTAAAAGAAGATGTACGTTTAGAATTCAAGATCCCCTTCAGCTCTTATCATAGCCTTAGAGTCTATAGAATATAGCATCCGAATTAAGGAGTAGTATGAATGACCTAGATCATTCAGCTATGAATATTATATTCCTTCAGAAAATCAAAAGAACTCAATGGGTGGGTATAAAATGAAGAAAGTCAAAATTTAGAGGGTAGAGATAGTGGTTGTGAGAGGACTTAGATCAGAAATTCTCAAACGATAGATCATGACACTTTTGGGGGATGAGTGATGCTTTCCCAGCGGTCTCATATTTATATCAGATATCATGCATACAAGATATTTATTATGATTCATTCTGAAGCAAAATTAAAGTTAGGAAATAGCAAAAATAGTTTATGGTTGGGGTGTGAACAATATGTGAAACTGTATTAATGAGTCACAGCAGTAGGAAGGTTGAGAACCGCTGCCTTAGGGAAATGGAAATACATGTGAAATATATTGTATAAAATTTCAAAGAATAAATAAAATACTGTTATGAAATGGAAACTAATGAAATACTTATTTCATGTGCTTGCCTGGCAAATACAGAAGTGGATGCTCACAGTCATCTATAGGATGGAACACAGGGCCCCCAATGGAGCTAGAGAAAGCACCCAAGGAGCCAAAGGGGTCTGCAACCCTACAGGTGGAACAACAATATGAACTCACCAGTACCCCTAGAGCTCCTCACTGAACCCGTTGGCATGTCTCAAGTATTTTTCTTTCCAATTTATTGTTGCACAAACCAATCTTTTGAAGTTGGCTCCATCCTTCAGGTCTCAAGGGTCATTTTGTAGTTTATTGACCTTTAACTAAATATATTTCCACCTACACAGATATTTAGTTGAGGTTATGATCTACATATTAGTGAGGACATACAGTATTGGTTCTTTCTGGACCTGGGTTACTACAAACAAAATGTTTTCCAATTCTATTTAGTTGCAAATTTAGTAATTTCATTTTCTTTAGAGATGAATAAAATACCATGGTATATATTCACCAGGTTTTCATTATCTATAGTTTATATGCACTTAGTAACTCAGCATTCAGGGACTTAATCTCAGAGAGAAAAGTCTTTCCTAATTGTGGGTTAATGGCAGGGATTTAAAACTTACCTCTCAAGTCCATTATGCAATGACCCATGCAAACATGACATTTCTTTAACAGCTTCCCTATCTATCTATCTATCTATCTATCTATCTATCTATCTATCTATCTATCTACCTATCTATCATCTATCTATCTATATCTCTATCTCATATTTGTGTATGTGTATGTGTATGTATGATAGAGATAGATATCTATCTATCTATCTACCTATCTATCATCTATCTATCTATATCTCTATCTCATATTTGTGTATGTGTATGTATGATAGAGATAGATAGATAGATAGATAGATAGATAGATAGATAGATAGATAGATAGATAGATAGATAGATGGATGGATGGATGGATGGATGGATGGATGGATGGATGGATGGATGGATAGATAGATAGATAGATAGATAGATAGATAGATAGATAGATAGATAGATAGATAGATATTCCTTTCTACCAAGCATAAGTATAGCATAGGCTTTAAAATGTTGTATATTTCTTTTATGAGTATAGTCCTCATACATTCCTCTACACAAAAGGGTTAAACTTTCTTTTTACAAGTATTTGTTGGGAAAACCTAATTTTAAGGATTCCAATGATGTTATTTTATAAAGAGAATATTGTAGATGTTCGATGAAAACTATAGGAAATAATTACGTAGTATAATATTGAGTTCTAATATCAATCTTTCATCATCCTCTAATTTGTCTAATTAGATAGTAAATACAGTTTTATTCTAAAATACACTAAGCATCAATTTACATACACAAATATTAACATGTACACATGTATACACAAATATTAATAAAAGAAGAAAGCTGAAGTTAATATAGAAGCAATAAAACTAACCTATACATCCAACCCAGAATAGTATTATGATCCCACTTTAAAGAATTATTTTATTTATTATATGTAAATACACTGTAGCTGTCTTCAGACACTCCAGAAGAGGGCACCAGATCTCGTTAGGGATGGTTGTGAGCCACCATGTGGATGCTGGGATTTGAACTTATCACCTTTGGAAGAGCAGTCGGGTGCTCTTACCCACTGAGCCATCTCACCAGCCCCATGATCCCACTTTAATAGATAATTAATATTATCATATATCATTTTGATAGTGGTGATGCTTTACAGTAATATATTCTCCCTTTTAAAATTTACTGTTCAAAGTATAGCTGTACTCTTGATAGATCTTAAGATAATATAAATCTATTGCTAAACAGATTTCTTGTTGTGGCCATGTGTGTGTTAAAAATAATAGTATTGTCTCTGCTCTATACTCATCATTAAAGTATAGACTTGACATAATCCTCCTTATGATATAGACAGCAATTAACTGTTGCATGTCTGATGCAAATGCACTGGTAGTTATTGGACAGTGAGAATTAATTTAATTAACTTCATCCTAAGATATTGCAGGCTACAGCATGCACAGCTCTCTGGAGATATATGTCAAGGAGAAACAGGGAGTTAGAATGAAAGCAGTACATCGTGAACAGGCTGCAGAGTATGTCCAGAATTGAGCAGTCAAAGGCACATGCATGTCAGTGTATTTTATAGTCAGGGATCAAGACAAGCACATAATTAAAATGAAGATCAAGGGGAGTAGCTGTGGGAGTCTAGTGTCCTGACTGGGTGATGATTTACTAACTTAATTATTTCAGGTTCTTCCAAGGAAAACGAGGGTGTCTGTGCTCTAATAGATGTTGTTCTCACATATGCCACTGGGTATTAGCTGACATACACAAATAATTATATCTTATTCAGTTTGAAAATATGTCAAGACCTAGGATGGCAGGTTAGAGTCAATGCCTTTGATTCTCTTAGCTTAATTATAAATTTACATAAAATGCACTTCTTGTGTGTTCTTCGGGTCTGACAGTCAGATAGCCAAGCATGCTAGTCTGAGAAAACTGAGCTACAGTAAGATATAAAGAAGGGATGGGGGTAAGTGGGGGATTTGTAAGGGTGGGAATGGAAGGAGAGAAAGAAGTAGGGCTAAGATTGGGATGTAATGGGAATAAAAATAAATTATTGAGAAGAAAAAGAAATATGCAATATATTTGAGATGGAAACACATTAATTTTTGTATAATTTTATTCATGTGTTATTATTAGAAACAAAGAACATCACAATCGCATATTAGATAAAATTATTAAATGCCCTACTTGTGATCAGATAAAAATACAATGGCAAAAGTCTATGAGCATATTTGTAGGAACATAATCATGTTCTGAGACATTGGACAGTAAAGATAGTATACTTAACTTCTAGTTCACACACAGTCTTTAAGTGCATGGACAATCCCATCTTATTATGAAAATTAATGAAAGTGGAAAAGTCAAAGGTTTCTTAGCAAATTTAATCTCTACCAAAACAAGAAATTTACAGTTTCTTATTATCTCATTTTACCAATTAATTCTCTACTTCAGTTTAGAGACAGTCTGCTATAGATTCATCCTCTCCATGCATCTGTACCCCTGTCTCGTTGGACAGATATCATGTGAGGTTGGCAACATTTTATTGTCATTTTAAAATGAACACAACAATAGCAAAAAAATGATAGGATAGGATGCGTGTTCAGCTAAGACAACTTGCCATTTAACGAACCTCATGGTACTTCTACTCTAGTCTTGCTTTAAATTCTAGTTGAGTTTACAGTGCCCTTTCCTGTTGCCTGAGTTGACAGAAGGGTTCTTAATGCCAACCTTTTAAAGTTAAGAAGCCTCTTTCCTCTTATCTTTGTGTTCTTTGTTTTTGAAAAATACATTTTATTATGATCTGCACCTGTATCACTTAATATGCTTAACAGTCAGAAAACTAATTGGTTTGTCATGTTAAATATTCCACTGACATTTTGGAACTTAGGAAAGAACACAGTCTCAGTATTAAGATATCTGAGAAATACAAATAAGCAGACTGACTCACTTGCCCTGTCTCATGATTCCAGTTTGGTTCCTTATTCGTTTTATAATCCTGAGCCATCCTCACACTGCATTCCTCCTTGTAACCATAGGAACAGTATCCTCTGCAATGCCTTGAAGTAGAAGAATAGCTAGTGCCTGAAGACATCTATGAAGAAATATATGAACATAATTACAAACCTAATTATTATATATGATACCTAGCATTGTATATTCGGTGCTAATGCCCTGTGTGCCTGAATGAAAGATGGAATTCATGACCTTTCTTCCAAGGATGATGCTGATGGATGATATCGAAAGAAAGTTCATGAGATTTGGAGAGAAGAAAACTAATGAAGGCAATAAAGCCTTTTAATTTTACTCATGATAGAGCTTGTGAATGAAAGCTTTTTAGCAAATCCTATCTCCCGGTCTTTCAAATATATCTGCTGTTGAGTGGAATCTCACTGAATGATTTTTGCTTCTGTAACCTAGCATTACATTTTAGAACCACTTTATAGTATACTTTGCAAGTAATAATAAGCTATTTGATCTATAAATATTTTGTCTGTTATTATATAATTTGACTATTAAAATTAAGTTTTAATAATTCATAATACTTTCCTCATATGTGTACTTATGCTGTGGGTTAAAATGTTATGTTTTCTCCAACCTCCCCCCACAATTAGGTGATAATGAACATTGTAGCCTTAGAGAAATTTATATTTAATAAAATTATATAACAATAAAATCTTTATTACTTTTTATTTCATCGAGATTGATGAATTGCATTGTTCATTGATTTATCTACCTAAGGAATCAAGAAGTAATTTTATAGAATTTTATAGCATTGTCTAATTGGTATGATGTAAATTCATCATTCATAAATTAAAAATTGTGAAATGTGTAATAATTTGATGAATATTATATGCAACAATTATATTATAACAACATAAGAATCACTACTCCTTAAATTGAGTTTATCTAATATTCACTTAAATAATGAATGAAGGTAAATGTTTTTTAAATGAAATTATAAGGTAAATGATCATATTTCATTGAATAAGTTTGTATAATGTTTTTAATAAAGAGTTTCCTCTTTGACAGTTGATCTCTAGTGTTCTTATGGACAGCTCCCTATCTTTCACCACAGATCCTGCAACAAGGAAACATTAACTTTATGCCGCCCACCATGCAGCATAATTTTGTGGTTTCATTTGTCATTATATTTTTGTCATTTGGATCTGAACTGTCTCCAAAAATGCCATGAGCTCAATTCTTGCTCCTCAGTCAGTGGCACTATTTTAATGTAGTATATACATTAGAAATGAAAACTGCTTGGAGCAAAAGGTCCCAGAGGACATCCTTTTGAAGAGGCACATATTCTCTACTTCCTCTTTCTTTCCCCTTGTCCACCGTGATGTGACCAGCTTTGCAGAATCATGTGCTTTCTGATACTAATTCTCTGCCTTGATTTACTCCCAAAGCAATAGGGCTGAGTGTACTTGGAGTGACCACTGATGGACATTTCTGACATTATGAGGCAACATGAATCTTTCCTTTGATTACATTTATTACATCCAATGTTGTATGACATCAAGAGAAGGCTGGATAAGAAGCACAACTTCACTATTGTTTGTAGTTAAATCTGCCAACCCATTTCTAATGCCCATTATTCTGTTTAAATACTAAGCCTCAGATGTCTCTGTGAAGCTCTACACTCACCATAATAATCATGCGACTCGAAAAGAAACACCTTACAAAGATATCACCATAGACAGAGATATGACACTGGATTCCCTAGGCGGCAGATTTCTGAGCAGGTAATTGTGTAAGAATCAGGTTTCCAGTTATAACAGATCCCTCCTTTGCCCACTGTGTTTGGATGTTAGACATGATGATGAAGGCTGAGTATTCAGATCGAAACTCAAGCCATTGAAATATCAATGTTAGAAGAATTTTGTATGTTTGTTTTTGTTTAATTGCATCTTAGCATTGCTACAATGACACTGATCTTAAACATATTCTCCATCTCAAATGTTATTCAAACTGAAATAAGAATGACTTTTTAAGTATAGTCATCTAGAATTTTCAGGAAACTGAAGATGAGTCTGATTTGAGGAATTTATTCTTCAAATATTTAGACAAAAAACAAACAAACAAACAACAAAAAAACCAGGGCTCAATTATATTTAACAAATCATATTCCATTTGTTTCTCAGAAACTCTTGAGTCAAATAATAAAGAAGTTATTCCTTCAAGGTACTTTGTTGTCATTTAACATTAATTTTGTCACAGTAAAAGTTTGTCATTTACCATACTTTATAGTTTCAATACTGTATCTCCTACAAATTTTATTTTGCTGGCACAATCTTATGAGTTAGGCTATTTATACATATTGAAATATGAGGTCTAGAGGTATCCATGGATTTCTAGGGTTGGTTTTCATACAGTACATAAATGACAAATTCAAGTTTTATGAAAAAGGATTATCTAGAAGGAGGAAATAAAAATAGCCCATGGGTATAAGTGAGAATGACTTCTTTACCTCATTCTCTTCAATACAAGTTTTAGTTTTTCACATTGTAATATAGTGAGATAGTTTAAATTCTGGACTTTTTGGTTGATATAAATTTGCATTGCAAAATTAATCCCATAAGATCTCAAATACTTATGTGATTGTAATCCATTTTAAGACTACAGCATCTATGTAAGAATATCTGAATTTTAAAATGTAAGAAACTTATGGGGGATGTAGTATCCATATTCTCCAAGAAAATGAACCCTGATAAATTGAATGTGTTATAAGGGAGAGCCCTATACCCATGAACACATGGACAGCACTGGTTGTCCTCAGTGGGTCATGAAAGCTGAACAGGAAGAATTGTATACTAGAAGGAGATAGAAGGGAAGGAACTGTGTGATCTGTATGATAAAAATATATTGTATTCATATATGGATTTATCTTGAATGATGAAAAATGTAAAGGGTTTAAAATAGGCATGGCAGAAAATGTCTTTAAAACAACAAGGATATTGAGGTCTGGTCAAAGTATTCCTCACAAGTTCAAAGCCAGGCTAGTTTACATAAGAACCAGGTCAAGGAGGGCTTATATTGTAAACATCTATCTCAAAAAGTCAAAACAACAACATGCGAGTCACTTAATTTAACATATATTTGTTTTTCTTTATCAGAAAAGTCGATTTTAGCTGAAATGATTGGCTAACAATAATATAGGCGAAATAATGAAGGTATCACCTTTATGTATTAAAAAGTTCAAAAGTAGAAATAATTTTCACCTCTTAAACTAATGTGTTGTAAGGATTATTTTGTAAGATAGTACATTTTTCACTTTAGGTCATCTGAATATAAAGATGGTACTCATAAAATAACATGGAATATTAGCAATTTATTTGATAATATAGCATAATATAGTATGATATAGCAGAACTGTGTACAGATTAAACACATGCAATTAAAATAAATCATAAATAAGATGTGATCCAATAAAAGCATTTAATTATAGAAGGACACGGAATACATGATATGAGCAAAACTTTGAGCTAGACACAAAAGATACATCCAACAGATAGACTGTAAAAGATCAAAGCAAATGTAGTCATGAACAATGATCCTGTGAATAGAGCTCAAATAACTTAGGAAATAATGAAAACTGACAAGTGTATATGTACCAAAATTAAAACTTTTTCCACAAAATCATGAAAGGTAACCAGACATCCCACTAAATGGGAATGGAGTCTTTTCTGCCCATCTGATTAATATCCAGAAAATACAACAACAAAAAAGTTTAACAAAAAAATCTACATGCAATCCAGTTAATAAATAAGCAGATGCATTAAACAGGTATTATTCAAAAGATGGAATTCAAATAGCTATTAAACACATGAAGAAAATGTTCAACATCTGTAGCCCTGTCAGGGAAATGCAAATTAAACTAAGATTTCATCATGCTGAATTAGAATGGTTACCATCAAGAAAACAAGCAACAAATGGTGATCATCTGGGAAAAAGTGAACCTTGATAAATGCTGGCAGGAAAGCAGATTAGTTTAAGTACAGACACTGTGGAAATCTGCATGATGCTTTTGAAAGAAAGAG
This sequence comes from Mus minutoides, assembly GCA_902729485.2. Taxonomy (NCBI): domain Eukaryota; kingdom Metazoa; phylum Chordata; class Mammalia; order Rodentia; family Muridae; genus Mus; species Mus minutoides. The sequence goes on along the minus strand of LR754526.1, from coordinate 29,108 downwards.
AGAGATGGGGTATTGAAAGATCGGTCTAGATATACCTACCATTCCTGAATTTATATGTGGAAGAGTTGAAGTCTACATACAAGAAAGATAAGTATAATATCATTTCTATTGTAGAGGTACTTTTAATACCCAATGCACACAAATAACCTAGATGTCCAAAAAAATGGATAAATTATGGAATACACACATACACACACACACACACACACACACACACACACACACACATATATATATATATATATAGAGAGAGAGAGAGAGAGAGAAAGAGAGAGAGAGAAAATTATTTAACCAAAAAGCATAACAAAACAATATAATCAATAAAATTAGTGATAGTTGTCTCAGAGAAAGTGAGGGAGATCAGACAAATATTAGTTTTTCTCTTAGGTAAGAGTCTAGATGACAAATAAAGACAGAAAGGTATAAGGGTCCTTTATCTTTATGCAAGTGTCTTTATCCACTGAGTCATTGTTTTCTGCAGCTGTTTGACCTTTGTTACACAGTGAAAGCTGATAATGATCCTTGGAAAATCTCTCAGAAACTGGAACACCAACCAGGCAGCATACACCAGCTGATATGAGGCCCCCAACACATATACAGAAGAGGACTGCTGGGCCTGGGTTTAATCAGAGAAGATACACCTAACCCTCAAGAGACTGGGAGTTTAGAGGTCTGGTTGGGGGGCAGAGGGTAGAGATATCATCCTCGTGGAGACAGGGGCCAGGGAGAAGGTATGGGAATGTGGAACAGTTAGAGGGTGGACCCGTAGGGGAATAAAATCTGGAGTTTTAAATAAATAAATTGTTGGAATATGCCATGGTACCCACAGAAAGGACTGGGTTCCCCTGGGAGGCGAACTGGGGCTGTAAGAGAGGCTAGGTGGGGGAGAAATGAAGATGCTAAGTAGATTCCCGATCAAAGCATCTCTAATTTTACTTAGGAATCTTTTTTTCGTTATAAGAGTGTAGCCCCCGCCCACAGTCAGTTCTGCTGAGGCGCCAGGATGCAACTTGAAGTCCCTGGTGGGCACTGTGTATTGTCCCAAGGCTATCTCAGCAGGAAGCAGGATGTGGGTGAGGCACAGCAGATAGGTAGCAGGATCCCAGAGAAGCACAGGTGCAGTTAGCACAACAAAAAAAAGCCAGCCTTAGCTGGAGAATGTAGCTTCCTGTGGCACACCTTCTGAGGTAGCAGGTCTGCTCTCAACCTGAAGTGGCTAAGGAAGGGGGCTTCAATCAATCAATCAATCAATAAAGTTTGTTCTTTTTTAAATTTTAATTTAATTACATTATTTACCCATTCTCTTAACATTCTCCAAGACCTCCCCTACATCCTTCCCTGCTCATCTTATAATGCATGGCCTCTTTTTTTTTTTTTTTTTCACTAATTGTTATTGCATGCTATTCCAAAATATACGTCTATTGAGTCCACATATGTTGCATACATGTTTTCAAGGCTGATCTTTTGTCACTGGAAAGCCAATTGATATGTTTTTTCCCGGGGAAGATCACTTCTCCTGCTCCCACCTTAGTCAGCTACATGTAGCTCTTTATATAGGCTTGAGGAATTGTGTTCTGCTGGGTATTTTGTGGTTTTGTTTTTGTTTTTTCCCTATCCAATTTAATATGTCCTTTGGTGTCTTTTTTCGGCTCATGTTTGAGTAGTCATGTGTTGGTAGGACTTTGTGAGTTTATCTTCTGGTGTGACTTGGAGACACAAATCCATAGCAAACTCACGGATTCTCTGGCTCTTACACTTCTTTTACTACATCTTTAGAAAGGTTCCAGGAGCCTTAGATGTGGGAGTTCTTTGCAGATGGAACCACTAGCAGTTGGCTCCATAAGCCTGCTATACTGGCTGTTTTTTTCAACTTGACACAGACTAAAGTCATCACAGAGAAAGAAACCTCCATGAAATCCAGCTGAGGGGCATTTTCTCAGTTGGCAATCAAGGGTGGGAGAGCCCATTGTGGGTGGTGCCATCTCTGGGCTGGTAGTCTTGGGTTCTACAAGAAAGCAAGCTGAGCAAGCCAGGGAAGCAAGCCAGTAAGTAATATCCCTCCATGGCCTCTTAATCAGCTCTGGCTTCCTGAACTGCTTGAGTTCCAGTCCTGACTTCCCTTGGTAATGAACAGCAATGTGGAAGCTTAAGCTGAATAAACACTTTTCTCTCCAACTTGCTTCTTGGTCATGATGTTTTGTGCAAGAATAGAAACCCTGACTAAGACACCTGCATTTTGATTGGCTGTGATTTTCTATAATGATCTCCTCTGGATGTTGATAAGAGACATTTCCTTGATGCATGAAGACTAAACTCATCTTTATGGTCAAATATTTATAAGTTATTGTTAGGAGTTACTGGGTGAGGTAGCAGTTTGGTAACTAGGGGATTTAGATCCACTTATACGGTTACTTTCATAAAACCCCTGATATGATAGAGTTTAAGATGGACTTCCTAAGTAAAGTTTTTATTGTTAATTTTTTGTGACTAAAATTTTACACAGGCTTATTTTTGTAAAATTAAATCATACTTTGCCCCATGACTTCTCTGAATTAATTATAATTGTCCTGTATTGTTTATATGTGCCATCAAAGCACGGTGAATCATAAGTATCATGTGACTAATACTGTATAAGTCTACTTATAAAGTATCTTATAACATCAAAAGATATTCTCTGGAGTTATTTCTACTCATTCAACTTTCCAAGGAATTTTTTAAAAAGAATAAAATATGTTTTCTTTTCATCTTGGGGAAACTGGGAGAGGCTAGAGCACTTCTAGGAAATGACCTCCAATTGATTTGTTGTTGACGAGTGAAGGAACAAGACACATTTCAAATAATACATAGGTATATAGTCAGTGATGCCATTGAAGGCTTTGCATAAATATCCCCCAGAAAACCCATCAAATAAAATTGAGATTTCAACCACAGTTCTTGAAAATTGTATTTTAAGAATATGTCAGTAGTATGCCAATTGCTATGACATCACAGTTCTCATATTTCATATGCATTCTTAGGAAAGGGACACCTGAAAATCAAGGTAGTCTATGAGACACAAGGGTTTTGAGGCAAGCTTTCCTCTGCTCACCAGTATAAGCCTGTTCACAGATTTTTTTTTTTCTTCAAAAGAACAAAGCTTTCCTTGTACCACACATCATTATCCCTTCTTTTCTGACTATCTTAGTTCATTAAAAACTCAAATATGACTGGATTTGTTTACTTTACTATTTGCTTGAATTACTTTTAACTAGCAACTGGGGATTTCTAATCCTCCTAAGCCAAATTATTTTTCTTCTCAACTTTGCACTAAGGCTCCCAGAATCTCCTGTTGATAGTACAACTGTCTTTCTAATCTGTGCTTTCACTGAGACAGTGAGACTTCTGTGCACCCAGCCTTCTCCTGCTGGCTTGAACTTTCCTCCAGGTATGACTGATGAGGGCCATCAGTGTGTGACACAGAGTGGAAAATTAGGCCAGTTTGCATTTCAAATTCTGACACTTTTTTTTTCCTTCTGTGAAAGAAAAACCTCCCTTTACATCTCTTACAGAATTAACGAATAGCACATTGTCATCGGGTTGGATACTGACAGCATCAAATCCACTTCTAAGTCTATTTCAAGCCCAGTTCATTTGCTGTTTATATCCGATGTGAGCCGAAGCTTTAGATTTATATAAAAAGAAGAGAAAAGAGATCATGATGGCAAAGCAGCATTCAAATACATAAAGGCCTTTTTCAAAAGCTTAAGTATAAAGAGAAAGTCCTCAGTATCTTCTATAGCTTACGTCAAAGTTTTCCCATTTTTCAGGGATTTTGTTTCATTGTATGATAGTTCTTTGGCACTTTATCATCTATTGATTATATCATAAATATATATATATATATTATATATATATATATATTCTATACTACACACTGCACATTATGAATTCTATAAAGTAAGGCAAAGTACTTTAATATTTACCACTTGAAATTGGAATGTAGAAAAATTAAAGCTAGAGTTCAAAGAAGTGTAATGATCTAAATGAACAAATACTTACTACATATTGTTGATTAATTTATATAAGGAAATTAAAGTAAAACCAGAAACATTTCTGCCCTTAATTATAAAAGCTATTGTCCCAGTTACAAGTTATGGAGATTTAAAAATGCTTATGAGGCACAACATGAATTATTAAACAATTTTAATTCCTCTAAAATTATTCACTATAATTCATAAATTATTTTAATTTTATATGTTGTTTATATATTTTGGTCACATAGAAAATCATAATCTCAGCTGGGTGTAATGTACACGCCTTTAATCCCAGCACTCAGGAGGTAGAGGCACGTGAATGTATGTGAATTTGACATCAGCCTGGTCTACAGAGTGAGTTCCTGGACAGAGAAGCCTTATCACATAAACACAAAATCAAAAACAACAACAATAAAAGGAAAATCTTAGACTCTGAACTTTGTTATAAAACACTTTTGGATATTTCTTAACTTTAAAATTAGTTCCAACAAACAATTATAACACAGTTTCAAAGGTATTGTTTCAACCTATTTTAATATGGAATCTCTTTTAGAATAAAATGTTTATAGTAGACCAAAATGCATAATGAATGTTCTGATGTATTAGTCAAAGTGGCAATTCCTTTAACAACCACTCAGTCTTGTTAATTACTACAGTGTTCCACAGAATTGTCAGCATTCAATATTCCCCATTGAGTTCAAAATTAGTTCTTGGTTTCATAATGTCTATATTAGTTATGACAAACCTTTAAGTCTACAAAATATACCATTTCATTTGAAAAGATAACAGAGAAATGCACCGAATCTATGTTACCTTGCATTATGGGATATGTTCTTCTAGCTGGGCTGCATTTTCTGATCCCAGTGGGAGAGAAAGTATCTAGCCTGGCAGAGACTTTAAGTGCCAGGGTGGGAGGATACTCAGGAGACCCCCAACTGCTCAGAAGGGAAGAGGAGAGGACTGAGTGGGGGTGGGGAAGGATTGTAGGTTGGGGCACCGGGAGCAGGGCAGTGAGCTGGATGGAAAGTGAATAAGTAAAAAGCAAATAAAAAGTAAAAGTAAATACTTAAGTAAATATGGTATGTAAATTGACTGTACTTCTTCAGGCTGAGAAGCCCAAGATGAAGTCTTTGGTAGATCCAGATGCTGAAGATGGCCCCTTCCAGCTTTGTAGATAATAACCCTGTACCATGGTATAGCATGGCCAAGAGTAGAAACAATTATGTGAAGTTTTTCCTATATTTTTCTGTAAAAGCACCAATCCCTTGACAAGATTTCACTCTGGTCTCTTAGTTAATTCCCAAATGTCCTTGCTCCAAATAGGATCACCCTGGACATTAATTCCAAGAAATTAATTTAGGGAATACAATAATTCAGTTCATAATTCTCTGCTTGGGAATTCCAAAATGCATATCCTTAATTATTTCAACGTTAACTTTCAAGTCAAAAATCAAAGGTCTGATCCAGCCAGAAAGCTCGGCAATTATGTGTTTTCCTTGGAGGCTGAGACTTGAATTCGATCTCTGTGGCTAAGGGGTAGAGAATCCTTCCTAGTAAATTGTACTATGACCTCCACCTGTATCAATGGCTATATGTGTTCATGCACACACACACACACACACACACACACACACACACACACACACACAAAATAAATAAATAAATAGATAAATAAATACATAAAGTATAATATTTAAATCCAAGTCTAAGCTAAGTCTCATCTAATCAGTTATAAGTAATTGAGATGGAATTCATTTTCATTTCTCTTCCATCAATGAAACTGAAAATAATTTTTTAAATTTAGATTTCAAAAATACTACAGAATAGCCAGAAAATGGTATCATGTTTTACAAAAAGAAATAGGAAAATACAGGAAGAAAGGATTGGTTTTCCTCAAGTACACGCAAAACCTGACAAGGACCTTATGTGTTTAAGTTTCAAAGGAAATCATTTTTAGCCTGGCCTTCTGCTCTCCAGATGCACTGGGAAGGCAACACCATCCTACAACTAGAAATAGTAATTTCAGTGTTGGCTTCACTGCTCTCATAAATTCAGTGCATAGGCATATGCTGTTGAACGTTTTTGTATTAGTTGTTTATCAGTGGGATTGAAAAGTACCTCTGAATTCATCTAGGCAGGAGTACTCCATGTTGAAATGAGAGAACTGGTCAGACAATGCCAACTCAATGGGGTTGATGTGTACATGTTTCTATATGAAAAGCAAGATGACATAAATTTTAGAGTTAATAATATTTTTTCAACCTCAGGGCATAGAATTAATGCTTTTGAAATATTCAGTATAACATTGTATTTTATTAAATAGTTCCATGGAAGTTTTTAATCCTATACTTTTGTAACAATGTAAGACAATATAAAATACGATAAAATTTTCAGGTAGCAAAAATCATATTGTCGTGAATATATTATATATATATATATATATATATATATATATATATATATATATATATATTCTTTGTCTCTCTCTAGAAAGAATCCTCTCTATGTGTTCACTTACAGGTAGTCATAAATTTCATGTTTACTCATAAATTCCAAATATATTGAAAATAAAGAGGCCTTTTTGACTGTTGCTCTCATATTGGTTGGAAGAAAACACTAGGGGAAATATCTCACCTTTTGTTGATTTTTAACCTCCTGGAACCTCACTAATCCTTCAGAGTAAAAAGACCCACCATCCTTCCTGATTTTGTTTTTGTTTTTGTTTTGTTTTCAGCAAAAGGAGGAAGAGCAATGAAACCTTCACCATATAAAGAACTGTCTCCAAAGGACAGAGAATACCAGACCCTTATTTAGCCTGTGGATAGCAATCACCCACACAAGCCTCTCTAACCTTCCTAGTTTACAAAAGAAGTTTGTAGAGGGCTTTCTGATATTTCTTTCCTCCATAAGTCTCTCTTCCTCTCAGTCCCTGCACTTTATACTCACTCCTCCTACATAGGTCTTCTTCTTCCTTTATGTAAATACTTTATGATAGATGAAAGATGGATTGATGATAGGTGATAGAAAGATTGATAAAAGCTAGATGATAGAAATATAGATAGATGATAGATAGAAAGATAGATGATAGATAGATAGATAGATAGATAGATAGATAGATAGATAGATAGATAGATAATAGATAAATGATAGGTTAAGTGACTCCACAGATTAGGGGAAATGCAAACACCTTGTGCCCAGCTACAGCAGGGACAGTAAGCAATAGTGTCCTTTGTTGTGTTGGTATAAAGGCAGTAGGGCAATACTGACTTTACCAAAGACATCTGGTATTTTCCACTCCTTTATGGAGAAGCATAGATCTTAGCCCTTCTTTAAAGCTTTGGTAGACTTTGGCAGTGAATATTTATAGTTCTGCACTCATTTTTGTTGTAACATTTTAAAAATTTAAAACATTTATTTTCTTATTTTGTATGCTGTGTGTGTGTGTGTGTGTGTGTGTTGTGTATCTGTGAGTTTATTAATTTCAACATTATTTTAGAAATATGTGTTTTCAAAATATTCCCTAACGGCCCTCTGGATTTCATTGGAACCTGCTGTAACAAGTACTTCCTCATGTCTAGTTTTATGTGTTTGGGTCTCCTTTCTCCTTCTTTTGATTCAGTTGACTAGGGACTTGTCTGTCTTTGCTTATTTTTTTCAAAGAACTGACTCTTTGATTCCATGTATTATTCTTTTAGTCTCAATTTCATTATTTTCTGCCCCGATTTTTATTATTTCTTGCCATCTACTGCTTTGGGGTTTGGCTTGATCTTGCTTTCCTGAGACCCAATGGAGCATCATTAAATTATTTATTTGAGATCTATCTGATTTTTTTTTCTAATGTAAGCACTCAGAGATGTAACCTTTCTTCTTAGACTTTCCGTAGTGTATCCCATAGGTTCAGGAAAGTGTACTTTCATTTTCATGGTTCTTTGGATTTTGAATCAGGTTCTTTCTTTGCAGTCTTAGCCAGACTTGCGCCCCAGCAATAACCTTCCCTTAGCCTATAGAGTTCTGGGATTAGAGTCAGATGGCACTACACCTACTGATGATTCAATGACTTTTGAAAGATTTCCCCCTGAATTTCTTCAATGACTGACAGATTATTCAAATGCATTGTGCGTTTCCCAAAGTTTTCAATAGCTTGAAGTTACTGCTTCTATTGATTTGCATTTTTGTTCCACTATGATACAAGAAAACAAAATAGTTTCATTTTTGTCTATATTAACTTGTAGCTTTAAACATTATCTATTTTTTAACATTCACTTTTAAATCTATACATGTAGATGAGTGCCCAAGCTATACCATGTGTGTTCAGAGGACAACTTTTAGTAATCAATTCTGAATGCCAGGTGGATCCCAGGGACAAAACTCAGTGTCAAGCTATGCTTCAAATGTTATTACTCATGAATCAATATAATCACCTCTAAGGTAGTCTATTTTAAAGAAAACCCATTAGGTTTCTAGGAACAATGTCGCTTTTAGGGAAAGTATTGTATATATTGTGCTAAATCAAGCTTATCTGTGATGTAGGTAAATTTTGAATTTTCTGTTTTAAAAATGTTTTATTAGTTATTTTATTTATTTATATTTCAAATGTTATCCCCCCTTCCCTCTGCAAATTCCCTACTTCTTACTAGTTGCTTATCAGAAAAGACCCACAATTATTTGGATAAAATATTTATTGTAGGAAATGATCTTTTAGTTCTTGGGACCTGGCTAAGAAATCCCTCAAAGTCTCTGCCCCTCACATGAGATGACGGTTCCAAAGAGGGAAAGATAGAAGCGAAATGACAAAAACAAAAACCAGATGCCTGATGGTGAGCAGGAACTCATGAGGTAAACTGAAAATCATTCATCATCTGATGGGGCATTTACCTCATTGCCTACAGAAAAAAAAAAAAAAAAAGTTTCACCAGTTAGCATGTAGGAAATCTGTTGTATTCTTGCTTAGAGACTCATATAAATATAACAATACCCAGGGTGATACTTGGTGAAGGTAAGAGTTTACTGGAGACTCTTCAGCCCCAAAGACTAAAGTTTATGAAGCAAAGAGGACGGCAGTATCTCAATCAATGTAATGATCCAGTAGATCTATTCTAAAACGTGTAACCCAAAAGATCATGCAACTCTATTCACATTTTGAAAGGTGACACGACTGTTCTTTCACTCTCTTCTTTGGAATTTTGTTCAGATATCCACATACTAGGCAGAAGCAAAATCATACAAGGAAAGAGAGAAAATGACATTTAACCTCAATGATTTTGACATAACACAACCACAGTCTCTTGTCTTTATTGCTGTGAAGATAGCAATTCCAAAGAGCAGTAGAAAAAAATAGTTGTTAACTAATATGTTTTAACTCTCTGCATGTTTATTAGGCTTTGATTGGGGATTCTTAGAGTGAGAATTAGTGAGTGTTAGTCTTGTAGTAATATTTCTCAACCTGTGTGTTCTGATTCCCTTTGGGGGGGGGGTAGTCAACGGACCCTTTCACAGCGATCACATATCAGATACTTACAGTTTCTAACACTAGCAAAATTACAACTATGAAGTAGCAACCAAACTAAGTTTATGTTTGGGGGGATGGGGTCAGCAAAACATGAGGAACTGTATTAAAGGGTCAAAGCTTTCACCCACTGTCCCAGAGTTATAGAAAAAGTCTTCTCTCACGTGTCTGGCTCATCATGTCAGTTTCTTATATTTTTTGATTCTTTAAACTGGAGTTGTCCAGCTATATCTTAAGTTTCTACTTAAAATGGTTCTTAAACATTGAGCTTGGACTGAACATATACAGATATTTTTCTTAACATTCTTTCCTATAATCAATATAAAGAACAATAACAAATGTTCACAGAAGCTTTAGGCTATTTTACATATTATAAGTAATGAAAAGAGAACAGGGTTCTGAGTGTATAATCAAGGTGAGTACTAATAGCATTCTGCTTCATCCAAGGGTTTGGGGAATCCACATTTCTGGACATTGTGAGTATGTGAACTTTGGGGTCTGTGTTTCTCCCAACTGCAGGACATGACTGACTGGGAGGCAGAATGCATGGAGTTTGACTGAGCTTATCCCACACTGCCTTCTCCAGCCCACCAGCTTCAGCTAGAGAACAGCACAGAGAATTCTAGACCGACCAATGTATCAGGGGGCCACAGGCTGCGATGAGGCTGGGACCTTTCACTCCCAAACTCCTGGACATCCAGGCTCTGCTGAGTCATGAGGAGTTAAGTGCGGAGCTAGGGGCCCAGAGGCTAAGGATGGTGTCTGGCCCAGGGCTGGGGAATTGTGAGCTCCAGCTTTGCTCTTTGATGAAGATCCTTAACTTGGTAGCAGTTTTAGCTGGGAGCACAGAGAGGCCTTCTATGGGAGAATTAAGCAGCGGCTTCCTAGGTGAAAACCTGCTCCAAGCTCCCCATTGCTGTTCTCAATGAAAGAGACAGCCCACGGTTCTAAACTGTTTCTTGGTTGTTCATCGTGGGAAAATGGATTCATACCCTGTACCAACTTTTCAGGATGCACCCAAGATTAAATACCATTTGAAGGCAGGGATGTCTGGGAAAGAAAGCTTAGTAGTTAAACCTTCACCCTCCTGGCAACTAGATACCTCATTAGCATGGAGAACTCTGTTCTGGGCCTGAATGACCACAGGTCACTTTCCTAATGTGGGAAGTGTGGCACTGGCTTGTATTCTAGGCTAGGAATTTGGCAGGGAGCAGGGAGGCTCCTACCATCTCAGATATGCACCTACTGAGTTTCTGGGGTCTCAACCTGCTCTACCAACCAAGCTTCCTGGCATGGTTTACTGTCCCACAGTAAACTGATTCACTTTGGATATATGCAGCGTGAATTTCATCATAGCATCATTGGTGGTTTCCAAGGCAACCATTTGAAAATGATCCAAGAGTAGAAGCTGTGTAACTTTTTTATGACTGCCTTGGGAGTTGAGCCTTGTTACTTCTGCCACATTATTAACTGTATTATTCAGGATTTATTTAAAAAAAAAAAACAGAACTAGTAGATGGCATATATTGGGGCATATTTGTGGAATGTGTTAGTTGTTTGAAACCATAAATTTTGCCAAAGGAAAGTTTAAATGGAAGTATGACTGCTTGCTCACGGGCTGTGTTTCCTCAGAGGTGTGTCGGCTCTACTTTTCCCAAATGACTGAACCAGTTCTATCTATTTTGTTTTGTTTTGTTTTGTTTCCTCCAAACATATTCATTAGGTGAAGTCAACTGACTATAGGGATTAAGTACATTTGCAAAATCTCTTTTAGAACACCCACGGCAATAGCACAAATAAAAATTATGTCTTAGCCAGTAAGACACATACAGCTGACCATGTTACACGGATACCATTTCTTCTATTTATTTACACTTAGATGCATATGATTATACAGTACAAAACAATTACAAGTATTGGGTTTGAGAACTACATTTAATTGGTTTTTTAAATTGTTTTCATTGATGAATGTTTTGCACTTTGTAAAATTAGTTAATGATGTATATTAATGTGTGCATATGTATATGTATGTGAATACATGTGAGAAAGAAAGAGAGAGAGAGAGAGAGAGTCAATTACATTAAGTCAAATATTAATGTCTTTGTGGGATACAAATAGTTACCAATAGAAATAAAATAATTTTGGTAGCTATTTTATGTAATAGCCTTTACACAAAAATTTATACTGGTGAAATTTTCTCAAGCTGAAGGAGTTAGGAAATTTCCAACATTACCTTCTTATTTATTGTCAACCTCTGCCCTGCTATCATACTAACTCACTGCAGTATCCACAGGCAGAAGATCTGAATGAACCAATTTGCGGGTTCATGAATCTGGCCAGAGTTTTTCAGGAAGAGTGAAGGAGCGTCCCAGACTAGTCTGACACACAGAGACAAGCACAGGCCAGCTTGGGCTACGGGATGCTACCTGGTCTCAAAACAAACACTTATATACATAAGTGGATGAGTAGAGTGTAATCGAAGGAAATCCAGGTTGACAGTCACAGTTTCTTCTTTCACGTGAATTTGAGGTCCAAGCTTAAGCTGAGAGCCTTTTGCAAGCTCATTCATACTATTCCTCAAAACAAGCTAATGAGCCACTCCAAATGTGAATAGAAGAAAGAGTTGACACTTGCAAGAGAATTTAATCCACTGTCCTGGGGATAAGAGGCTTAATGTCACAGTTCCAGCTGCATAACTGATTAGGAAGGTTCCAGAAACTGCTGGCTTTCACTCTACAACCTGAACAGCTTGAGCTTGCAGCACTGATTAAACTACATATATTATCATGACTATTGTCTTCGTCTTCCTGTTTGCTTGGTTTGCCTTATCTGAACAGATTTCTGCCACAAATACTCTTCTTTTGTTCTCTTGAACATTTGAAATTCACATTTATAGATAGAATCCACTAAAAGTAGAGTTGATTTGAAAGTTTTATATTAAGCCTTCATATATTCATTTCCAATTAAATAAGTGAACATCATGTTTCAGTTAATAAGTTTCTGGTCTATTTAAACTCTTTTCTTATTTAAGTGAAGAATGCATCATAATACATCAATGTTCAGACTCTCTTTACCACTGATCACCAGATCTGCAAGGTCAGTTTATAAACATGATATCAAAAATGTGCGTTTGAATAGTTAGGTGTAAAAAGTCTGGAGCCATCTCAATTTTTAGTATTCAGAAAGTGCTTATCCGAGCAAACACAAATAAGATATAGATCTGAATGAGCTATACTTTGTCCATCTTTGGGCATTGAAGTGAATCCTTCAAGAAGAACATTTATTTATGTGCTCTTTATTTACTAGAAAACTTTATTCTCTAATCACATTACTAATCAAAAAAAATTTTTTGATAAAAATTAGCCCAATAATTTAGGTAATTTTGCCAAGACCAACAACGATGGAGCACAGCCAGTATTCAGAGAATATTAAGTCATTCAACTTAAAATGACAGAGTAGAATAAATTCCAATGATCTGATAAATCATTTATTGGTAGAAATATAAACAAAAATAAACATAGAACTTTAACTTTAAACATTTCCGTGTTTTTAAACTAACACCAGTCTATGTAAGGAGCAAGCAAGCCATACATGTAGACTATGATCAGATAGAGTATTCAGATGTTTTTATTAGGGAAGTCAATTTGTAGTGAAAAGGTCAGCATAGGATCTTTGGGAAGGTCATGAAACACTTGCCCCTCCAGAAGAGAGAGGCTAATTAGCATTTCTCAGATCACAGGGATGGAACCAACCTGCAGGTAGGGACACATTCCTCAGGACTGACTGTTGCCCACCTTCAGACAAAGTAAGTCCTTGTCACCTCATTCCCTAAAGACCAATCAGTTTAAAGGGTGCACTGTTCCACCAGTCATATTGTGCCTAGTTGTTGATGCTCTGTTCTGCCCCTCGAAACCATATATAAACTCCCAAACTTTGTCTCTGTAACTCTTTCCATGGGTATTTTGTTCTCTATTCTAAGAAGGAACAAAGTATCCACACTTTGGTCTTCCTTCTTCTTGAATTTCTTGTGTTTTGCAAATTGTATCTTGGGTATTCTAAGTTTCTGGGCTGATAACCTCTTATCAGTGAGTGCATATCATGTGTGTTCTTTTGTGATTGGGTTACCTCATTCAAGATAATATCCTCCAGATTTATCCATTTGCCCAAGCATTTCATAAATTCATTGTTTTTAATAGCTGAGTAGTACTCCATTGTATAAATGTCCCACATTTTCTGTATCCATTCCTCTGTTGAGGGACACCTGGGTTCTTTCTAGCTTCTGGCTATTATAAATAAGGCTGCTGTGAACATAGAGGAGCATGTGTCCTAATTAAAGTTCAGAGCTGAGAGCAGAAGAAAGGACCATCCAGAGACTGCCCCACCAGGGGATCTATACCATAATCAGCCACCAAACGCAAACACTACTGAATATGCCAGCAAGATTTTGCTTACAGGACCCTGATATAGCTCTCTCTTGTGAGGCTATGCCAGTGCCTGGCAAATACAGAAGTGGTTGCTCACAGTCATCTATTGGATGGAATACAGGGTCCCCAGTGGAGGAGCTAGAGAAAGTACCCAAGGAGCTGAGGGTGTCTGCAACCCCATAGGAGGAACAACAATATGAACTAACCAGTACCCCCCAGAGCGGTGTTTCTAGTTGCATATGTAGCAGAGGATGGCCTAGTTGGCCATCAATGGGAGGAGAGACCCTTGGTCTTGCGAAGATCATATGCTCCAGTACAGGGGAATGCCAGGGCCAGGAAGCAGAAGTGAGTGGGTTGGGGAACAGGGCAGGGGAAGGGCATAGGTGACTTTCAGGATAGAAAAACAAAACAAAACAAAACAAAACAAAACAAAACAAAACAAAACAAAACAAAACATCTCACCGAACTGGTGCTGGTGGTTGCCACCTCTCCTTTGGGTCTGGGACAACCCCAGTGCCTGGAACAATAAATTCCTATTGCTTTTTGCATCAACCCTGACTCCATGTGGTTCACTCAGGGGCTCCCTGGTAAGCTAAGGTTCCATGGAGTCTTACAGTGGTAAGGAAATGCAGGGTCTAGAAGTTCCAGGATGTCAGCTATCATCACATTTTAAAGTTTTCATGCAAACATCTGATGAGGGTTTATGTTGAAGACCAGGAGTGTTAGCAGGATCAGAGAAAGCAAAGACAGTGAACACTCCTAAAATAGGCTGTAAAAATATTTTTAAAATTCACAGTGAGTTTCCCTTAAGTGAGCATTCTTCAAGTGAAGAAAATATAAGTCTCTGAAAGTGTATTTATAATGCTAAAGTGAGTACACACTTAGTTTGAGTTTACTAAAAAAAAAAAAAAAAAAAAAAAACAGTCGAACTTACCATCATGGTTATATATTCACAGGACACATCAAACTTCTCATTTTCTCTCTAGCCATAATTTTCATTAATAAGAACAAAAAGACACATCAGAAATCAGTCATCCACATTGTATACCTTGGCAGAGAATCTCATAGTGTTATTTTTGTTTAATAAGAATGGACACATGCAGTCTTTCCATTTTCAAATGTCATATTTTTAATTATTCTTTGAGGACTCCATACATGTACAAAATATTTTTTGACCACTTTTCCCTCCCACTCTTTCCGCAAACCATTTCCAGATCCCTTACTCCATATTCCTCTCCCAAATTGATGTCCACTCTCTTTCTCTTCTTTTATAACCAAATGAATCTAAATACTGCTGCCCACATGTGCATAGGAGTGGGGCCACCTACTGGAACATGATCAACACACTAGGGTCACACCTTTAAGGGAAACTGACTCTTTCTTTCCAAGCAGCCATTAACTAGCACAGCTTCTCCCTTTGTATGCTGGAATTTGGGAACTGGCTTGATACTGTGCAGGTCTTATTCAGACAACCTCAGCCTGTTAGCCCATGAGTCTAATAGCCCTGTCAAATCCAGAAGACATTGCTTCACTCCTGTCCTACTCAATCTCTTGCTCTTTCAGGCTTTCTTCCCTCTCTTCCAAGATGTTCCCTGAGCCTTGGAGTGGTTTGGACGATGCACAAGGTCCAGTTATAGCAAAGAACTCCAAAGACATATATTATCTGCTGTTTGACCAATTGTGTGCTTCTGTATTGAATGTTGTCCAGTGGGGGAGGTATGAAAAAGTTTCTCAGGTGAGATATGAGATGTCCACTACTCTAAAAGAACATAATTAAAAGGCAATGTGATATGATGTCCATTTATACCCTAAGGCTTATGAGAATCCTGACCATGAGACCTTGGTCATATTTATAGAACCAGAAAACAGAGTTTTCTCCTGTACAAAAAGCCTTAAATATAATCACGAAGCCATTGCTTACCTCCATAATTGCCATGCCAGTATTAAGTCCACTAGAGGGTAAGTGGAAAGGATCCTCTAAGAGACTCACTTATTTGTAAGTAGAAGAATACAAATAGCGATAATCTGTCTATTAGAAATATAAATGTGAATATTAGTTATCAATGAGAAGATAGAAATGCTTTCTGAGTGGAAGGCTGAGCTATTTGATTCCTGGGATTCTTTTTGTAATGCTCAGAAATCTGTTTGTTTGGTTTTGTTTGCTTTTTAGAGCAGTGTTTCTCTGTGGAGCTCTGGCTATCTTGGAACTCACTGAGCAGTCCAGGCTGGTCTCAAACTCAAATATCCAGGTGTTTCAGCCTTCTAAGTGCTGGGATTGAAGTCATGATCCATCACAATTTGCCAGGTTTTTATAGATTAATAAAGAACAGGTTTTTGTTTGTTTGTTTGTTTGTTTTTTATTAGAGAAATTCTTCATTTACATTTCAAGTGTTATCCCAAATGTCCCCGATATCCACCCTCGCCCTGCTTCCCTACCCTCCCCCTCCCACTATTTGGCCCTGGCATTCCCCTGTACTGGGGCATATAAACATTGCTAGACCAGGGGCCTTTCCTCCCGAATAATGGCCAACTAGGCCATCTTCTAATACATATGCAGCTAGAGACATGAGCTCTGGGGGTTCTGATTAGTTCATATTGTTGTTCCATCTATAGGGTCGCAGACCCCTACAGCTCTTGGGTATTCTCTAGCTCCTTCATTGGGGACCCTGTGTTCTGCCCTATAGATGGTTGTGAGCATCCACTTCTGTATTTGTCAGGGACTGTAAAAGCCTGCCAGGAGACAGCTATATCAGGGTCCCTTCAGCAATATCCTGATGGTGTGTGCAGTAGTGTCTGCATTTGGTGGCTGATTATGTGATGGACCGCCCGGGTGGGGCATTCTCTGGATGGTCCATCCTTCCGTTTAGCTCCAAACTTTGTCTCTGCAACAGCTATGCTCCTCTCTTGCCGTTTTGATCAGGGAAAAATTATTGAACCTATCTAATTGTCATACTTCACAAGTGGCAGGAAAATACTATGGAATAAATGAATGTTCCTATGATTTTTTTCTTTAAACAATGCTGTCATGTTTGAATAGAACTGTCCCCCGTAGGCTCAAATGTTTGAATTTTGGATCATTAGGAAGTAGAGCTACATGAGAATTTAGGAGGAGTTGGCCTCCTTACAGTGAGTGCAGCCTTGTTGGAAGGAGCATGTCAGTGTAGGTGGACTTTGGGGTTTCAGAAGCTCTACCGAGATCTGAGATCTGGTGGTACTCCCTCTCTCTCCCCTACCATCTGAAGATCTAGATGTAAAACTCTCAACTCTCCAGCCCTGTGGCCGCCTGCCTGCCTGCCGCCATGTTGCCCTCTGTGAGGAGAAGGGACTAAACCTCTGAAAGTATATACAAACACCACCAATTCAATGTGATGTTATTTCTCCACTCGTGATATGAGTCAATTCAAGACAGATGAGATTATATTAAATGCAGGTTTGTCGAGAAGCTGCTCTCATGAGTTCACTGGCCCCCAAAAAGGAGGACAGTAAAAACAGTCATAATGGGGAGAAAAGGGGGGGAAGGGGGAAAGGAAGTGAAAGAAAGAAAGGGTATGCATGCAGAGAGAGAAGGAGAGAAAGGTAAGGAGAAGGAGAGAAATCAAAATGTCTGGATTATATAGAATAGAGCCTCTGGGGGAAGGGCAGCCCAGCCTCGGAGCTGGAAAATTCAGGGTTGGGGTAGGGTATGCCAGGTAGGGACTGAGGGATGCTGAGAGAACCTGGAGGCAAGGTCTGTGTTGGTATGTAAAATATGCACCTCAGTCCCTTATCCAAGGGTTTGAAACCAAAGAAAACGCTTATCATTTGTAAGAATTGCTATGATCATGGTAACCCCCTCACAGCAATAGAACATTCATTAAGACAAACAATAAAATGGATTTTATTTACAAGAAAAAAAAAAAGAATAATGTACTAAAAGATAGAAAGAAGTCTTAAGGGGTGAAAATGTCTGTATTGGTCAAATATACCAAAAATAATGGATTGTTTAGAGATTGGTAATTAGTTGGATTTTAGGATAGGTTTTGGTGAGGATGTTGGCTCATGACTACGCACTTGGCCCTCAGAAATATGACAAAGAATTATCAGGAGTTCACAGTTATCCAGAGGTGAGATTGAAAGTGACAAAGAATTAAGTTTGAGGATATTTTTACCCTAAAAGAAAATAAAGCCAAAGGTAGATGATAAGGAGTCTTTGGCAATCCTGAGGATGTCTCTAAGTGGGTATTCTGACAATGTGAAGGAGCAAAGGATACATCAAGACAGCAGTCAGCCCCCTCGTGTCAGTCAGTGGCTTAGCCTGTTTTCTCAAATAAGATTTGATTGGATTCTATCCAGGCCATTTGATTATATGATGCCTGTAGCAGCTTTTCTTCTGTAACAGGATGGCTTAATACTTGTGACAGGACCATGCCACGCAACAAAATTTTTAAAATATTTATTTTCTAGACCCTTAAAAACCTTTGCTGACTTCTGTTATAAGGAATTATTTTTGAGTTCTTAGAATGAAAAAAAAAAAAAAAACAGCTTCATGAGACGATGCTGAAATAAATTTCTCTACGGTCCTGATTCCTTGTTCTTTATCATGATAGTCCTTAGAATATTAAGGAAAATAATGACAAGATGGAAGACTGCTGATATCTGTGACTCACAGACACAAAAATACTCAGGTTCAGGTCCAAGAAGAAGACTGATTTAAAATGTATTTAAGTTACAGTAATTATAATACCTCCACATATGACATTTCATATAACCTCAAGTGTAATTTTATCATCTGTAGTATTAAACAATAAATCTTGATATGGCTTTTGGGGTTGGATAATGGTTAACTGCGTAAGTGCCTATACGATAGATGGGTAGATTAGATAGGTGATCTATTAGTGAGCCTTCATTCCTCTTCAGTAGCTCATTTTCTCCCCCCTTATTCGTCATCTCATTTATTTCTTCCTGGCCATAAAGGAAATTCCCTTAACAAATCTATATCGCTGGAAAGTATGGTAAAACATATAACTCATCAAAATTAGACACAGATGAGGCTTTTTTTTTTTTTACCCCATCTCCAATTTTTCTTTGATTTGTGCCTTTTCCACCCTTTTATCTAGGAGAAGTCTAGACAAGTTTTACCAAGTCAGGTTAACTTAACATCTGACATGTCCACATGATTGCTAAAATGTATTGCTATTCATAAAATACATCTCATTTTAGAAATGATCAAAGTGTAAATATAATGGTTTCATTACTCAATCAAAGTGATCCTAAAATTGTTTCTTGGGGATTTTGCTATTTAGCCCTGAGAAAAATCTTAAGCCAGAAGGGACGTCTTTGAAATAGATTGGGATTCAAAGTCAGTTTTCTATGAAAATACAAAGAGTAAGTATGGAAATGCCAACTTTGTTAAGCTTAGCTGGCAGCCCAACTGCCTCTCTCTCTCTCTCTCTCTCTCTCTCTCTCTCTCTCAATCTCCCTCTTTGTACCTCTTTTCCCCCTCCCTTCTTCTTTGCTTTTTTTTCCTTCTTTCTTCTTCACTCCCCCTCTCTCTTCCCTGTTCACGTCTCCTCTCTCCCCATCAGATGCAATGGAGTTATGTGGGCGTTTAATAGATAACTCTATGGACACCCACTTTACAGTCCAGTTTTCTATCTTTGCTTCACACTTTATATAGTTAAACTAAAATTAATAATCCTTTTCAAACAGCTGCTAGTGTGTTCAGTCTGATTACTAATGGTGAGACACACATTTTCAATATTAGTATTTTAGCATCTGATCTCCTTGTACTATAATCTATAGATAGCCTGTGTCTTATGTGTTAACAGCCATGTAGTCACTAGAAGAAAATTGCTCTGCAAATAGATTAGTATGACTAAATTATCTATAATTATACATTCTTCTTAAAACTGCTAACCCAAATAGTGCTTAAGGATGTTTTCCATAAATATTTTTCTTTTTGCTAATAATATCTTATAGGGAATAGAATTTAGGAAATCAACTTATCAAATTCTGCTATCCATAAACATCTCAAAAAAGTTTATGAACTTCTTATAGTTTTTTCATTCTAGGAAAATAGTACTGATCTTCACCTTAGTATCTTGTTTTCCAGAACTGATTTAGGTGTACTGACAATTGCCACTGCCTTGACCAGTGTTTAGAATAATAAATTAGCTGCTTCAATCTAGACCGTCAACTCTCAGCTTGACGTGAACAAATGAGCCAAGCAGCATCCTGAGGAGAAAACATAATATTGTTGTTTATTCTGTATAGATTCTAAAAATATTTTCAGATTAACATTTCTCAAATGGATGCAAATATAGGTCATAAAATATTCTCGTATTTTTAGAGAAACTGCTTCCAAATCAAGTTCAACATATAAAAATGGATGGAAAGATTGTTTGGCAATTAATAACTCTAGCTACTTTTCTAGAGGACCTGGATTTGATTGACAGTACCATATCCAAAGATCTTCTAGGTCTATGTGATCCAGCTGGAATACAGCCACACCTTTAATCCCAGGAAAGAGAGACAAGCAGATCTCTGAATTCAAGGCCAGTTTGGTATAGAGCAAGTTTCAGGTAAAGAAAATAGTCAGAAGTAATGTAAGCAGGAAAACTTACATCAGTATATTACAGAGAGATTTAATTTGAAATTCTAGAGTAGAAATCTTAAAAGAAATACTACCAACATATCTATGTCCATCCAAACACACAAGAAGAACCCAGAAGATAATCACATATCTTTATAACACATACATATTCTGTTTTAAAGGAGAAAGAAAAGGACAACGAGTTATGTTGCTTGCCAGAGAATCTACACGGTCTGTGCATTAAAATTTTTAGAACAACCTTCCAAGTTTTCCTTGGAATGTACTTGATGGAAATTTTTCCCTTTTGAAAATTTCTAAAGTGTGAGCAGGAGGTTCTAGAGAAATAGCGCATGCCTAAAAGTGTGCATTGCTCTTTCACAGGACTAGGATTTGGGTCCTAGCACTAGCTTCCGGATGCCTGATACCCCCTGGTCTCCATGAACACCAACACTCATGTGCACTTATCCAGACACAAGCACAAACACATATACATAATTAAAAATAATAAAAATTCTACTTAATGAAAAGTAACCTCTCAGTTACTTAGTTTTCAGGAGAAACACTGTTTAAACAGATCTAAGATTTCATAAATGGTGTGTGTGTGTGTGTGTGTGTGTGTGTGTGTGTCTGTGTGTCTGTGTGTGTCTGTGTGTGTCTGTGTGTGTCTGTGTGTGTCTGTGTGTATGTTATACAAGATCACATTCTCACAGAGGCCAGAAGAGAGCATCATATCCCTTGGAGCTAGACTTAGAGATGATTATGAGCTGCTTGATGTTAGTGCTGAAAATATAGGAAGCATTCTTAATTGTTGAGTTATTTCTTCAGATTCTGCAGACCCCTACTTGAGATTATTAGCCAGAAATTGAGTTGGTCTGTTGCTGAGGATCATCCTCAGCTTGGACAGGGATTCTATGGAAGGGTTGTTTGGGAGCCATGAAACAAAGGACTTGAAGTCAAATTGCAGATTACAAGATACTGGCTTATGTTCTTCTCAAGACAGCTTACCATACTCTCTCTCTCTCTCTAAGTCTGTCTCTCTCTGTCTGTCTCTCTCTCCCTCTCTCTCCCTCTCTCTCCCTCTCTCTCTGTCTGTGTCTGTCTCTATCTCTGTGTCTCTGGTTCTGTCTCTCCCCCTCTCTCTGTCTCTCTCCCTCTTTGTCTATGTCTGTCTGTCTCACTTCATCTGTCTCTCTCTTTCTGTCTCTCTGTCTGTCTCCCTCTCTCTCTCTCTCTATCTCTATCTCTGTCTATCTCCCCTCTCTCTGTCTCTCTCCCTCTCTATCTATGTCTGTCTCTCTTTCACTTCCTCTCTCTCTCTCTCTCTCTCTCTCTCTCTCTCTCTCTCTCTCTCTCCTTCTCTCTGGTCTCTTTCCAGACAGCTCTCTATTTCAGACAGCTTTTTTACAATGTTGACAAACTCTATGCTATCCTGGGTTTTTTTTCTTTTTCTTTTTCTTTTCTTTTCTTTTTTTCTTTTTCTTTTTCTTTTTTTTTTTGTTATTCCAGATGAATTTGAGAATTGCTTCTTTCTAACTCTATGAATTTGAGAATTGCTTCTTTCTAACTCTATGAATTTGAGAATTGCTTCTTTCTAACTCTATGAAGAAATGAGTTGGAATTTTGATGGGGATTTCATTGAATCTGTAGATTGCTTTAGGCAAGATGGTCATTTTTACAATATTAATCCTGCCAGTCTTCCATTGATGGTGTGATTGCAAGCTGGCACAACCACTCTGGAAATCAGTTTTGCAGTTCCTCAGAAAATTGGACATGGTATTACCTGAGGATTCAGCTATACCCAAAAGACTCTCATATATAACATATAACAAAAACACATGCTCCACTATGTTCTCAACAGCCTTATATATAATATCCAGAAGATGGAAAGAACCCAGATATCCTTCAACAGAGGAATGGATACATTTACACAATGGAATAGTACTCAGCTATTAAAAACAATGAACTTGTGAAATTCTTAGGCAAATGGATGAAACTAGATAATATCAACCTGAGTGAGGTAACTCAATCACAAAAGAACACACATGGTATGCACTCACTGATAAGTGGATATTAGCCCAAATGCTCGGAATACCCAAGATACAATTCACAGACCACATGAAGCTCAAGAAGAAGGAAGACCAAAGTGTGGGTGCTTCAGTCCTTTTAGAAAGGGGAACAAAATACTTATGGGAATAAATAGAGAAACAAAGTGTGGAGCAGAGACTGAAGGAAAGGCCATCCAAACACTGCCCCACCTAGGGATCCATCCCATATACAGTCACCAAACCCAGACACTATTTTGGATGCTAAGAAGTGCATGCTGACAGGAGCCTGATAAAGTTGTCTCCTGAGAAGCTCTGCCAGAGTCTGACAAATACAGAGGTGGACACTCACAGCAAACCATTGGACTCACCACAAGGTCCCCAATGGGGTCCCCAGTGGAGCAGAAAACTGAAGGAGCTGAAGGGGTTTGCAACCCCATAAGCAAAACAATAATATCAACCAAATGGATGCCCCAGAGCTTCCAGAGACTAAACCTGTAACCAAGGAGTACAGATGTAGGGACCCATGGGTCTAGCCACATATGTAGCATAGGATGGCCTTGTCAGGCATCAGTGGGAGGAGAAGCTCTTGGACCTGTGAAGCTGAATACCCCAATGTAGGGGAATTTGAAGGAGGTTTCAGGAGGAGGGGCAAACCGGGAAAGGGATAACATTTGATATGTAAATAAAGAAAATCTCCAATTAAAAATTAAAAAGCAAAACAAAACAAAACTCTCTGGATAGCTCATCTCTTACAGATGAAAAGCCCGTCTTTTTTGACATATTAGTTCAGGTTCCCTTTTGTTTACCTGATGAATCAGCATCCCATGACCCCAGCCCCTTGAGCAAGCACAGGCACAAACAATAGATAACAGGGTGGGACCTTGCCCTGGAATTACCATTCCTGAGTGGGATATCTTGCCCTGCCATTACTATTCCCTAAATCTTTTTTATCTCCTTCTTTATTATCTTTCTGACAAACTGGCTTATAATGCAGCTGCCTCTTTTCCTTTAGATCTGTGGAGCTCCTTACACAATTCATATTGCATCCTTATATTGTGCACAGTTGAGAAATTATACAGTTTTGAACTTTTGTTTTTAGAGTTCTTTCCATCAACCTTAGGGTTTCATTTTGCTGAGACATTAGCCACACCCTTGATTCCTGGACTCATAGTGTCTCTGATTATTGTGGGATCATTAACTGTGGCAGAGTGAACATTCCTAGGAGGAACATGAGAATATGTACTTTATTATACAAACAAGCCTAACACCCACAGCAACCACCAACACTCATGGAGACCCATGCCATACTGGCTCTGTTCCATGGGCAGGAATTATGTCCTTCTGTCCCTACCATGGCCATGCAAGACTTGGCAGTCTGTCTAATTCTAGGAGTCAGTATTAGGAAGCTAACCCAAAGCTATAGACTAAGTCGATTAGGATGCCTTAAAGGTAATGTTTTAAAAATGATCAGATGCTGGCGCGGATGTGGAGAAAGGGGAACACTCCTCCATTGTTGGTGGGAATGCAAGCTTGTTCAACCACTCTGGAAATCAGTCTGGCAGTTCCTCAGAAAATTGGACATAGTACTACCAGAAGATCCTGCAATACCTCTACTGGGCATATATCCAGAAGATATTCCATCTGGTAACAAGGACACATGCTCCACTATGTTCATAGCAG
>LR754905.1:0-14829 GCA_902729485.2 Mus minutoides | reverse complement strand
TGGTCTCTCCGGTCCAAGGATTCATTTCTTATTATTCTTCATAAGTACGCTGTAGCTGACTTCAGACGCACCAGAGGAGGGCGTCAGATCTTGTTACGGGTGGTTGTAAGCCACCATGTGGTTGCTGGGATTTGAACTCATCACCTTCGGAAGAGCAGTCGGGTGCTCTAACCCGCTGAGCCATCTCACCAGCCCCTCACCCTGCTTTCTTATAGCATTCTAGATCATCAGTCCAGAAGCGGTATTGAGAAAGAGGGGGCACTTCCTCAGCTGAGGTTTCCACTTCCTAACTGGCTGTACCTGATGTCTAGTTGGCATCAAACCAGCCAGCACATCCGTCCTATGGCTTGGAAGTCTAAGAATTGGATGGCACTTCTACCCCAGTCTTTTGTTCAACAAAAGCTATACAAGCCAGAATCCAGGGAGGAGGAAACTTGCTCCTTTCCTTGAGGGAGGGAGTGTCCCAGAGTTTGTGGTCACCTTTGAGATTTTCATTGAGCCATAACAGTGTCATATAAGCTCTGGAGGTTGGTGTGTGAAGGAAGAGACATGTCACCAGCACACCCCTCCCCTTTCTGATGGAGGATCGTGAACACAGGACCCTGTGCATCTGAGCCAGTCGTTGCCCCTGAGCTGTGTGCACCCACCCCCATTTCAATGATTTGATTGGATTTAGAATCACTCCGGTGGGTGTGCCTGAAGGGGGTTAACTGGAGATGGAAGACCCTCCCTCAGTAAGAGGAGAGGCACTATAGCACAGGCTGTGTTTGTCTCTGCTAGCTTCCTGACTGCAGTCACACTGTGTGCAGTCACACTGGGTGCAGCCACCTCACTTTCCCACCACCATGCCTTCCCTGCCATGAATCCCCTCAAACTGGAAGCCCAAATAAACCCTTCATTGATTTAAACCATTTAAAATTTTATTTTATGTGTGTTTAACTGTTTCTATGTATCTGTGTATCCCTAGAGAGGCCAGCAGGGGGGAGTGGGATTCTTTGAGCCTGGGGTTACAGGTTCCTAAGCTGCCTGAGGTGGGTGCCTGAGGGACCCAGATTCTAGTCCTCAGAACACTTTGTGCTCTTCACTACTGAGCCAACTCTCCAGCACCCCTCACTGCTCTTAAAAGGAATTTAAAAAGGACCGAGACCAGAAACCAATGCATAAGCAGTTTCACTGGTGGTGTTGTGTTCTATAGAAACCCTTGCACGCGTGATTGGGAGATGGGTTCAGCAACACTTGTAGCTCCACTCCTCCTAAACAGTAGGACGGATAACTTACAATACATTCATGTGTGGAATTTCATGGATTGATGAAAAGTAAGTATAGTTCCTTGAATCAATGTGGACATACTTTATGAATCTATTATATGGAGTTCAAAATTAGGCAAAAAAACTAAATAGTGCACTGTTCAGTACATAGTTAGACAGGATTTTTCTATAAAAGGCCAGCTAGTAAATACTTGGTTTTGTGAACCTAAAGGCAACATTGGAGAAGGACATACTTATGTAAAAGACATAAAATTCAACCTCCATTATATTTTTTTGTGGGTGTTCAAAATAATTGGGCATGATTTTTGTAGTATAGTATCTCATGAGAAGTTTTGAGGGGTTGCTAGAGTGATACAATTTTCTAGGGTATTATAACAAAGTGCCACACACTGGGGCTTAGGATTAGTGTTTTCTGTCATTAAGTTGGTTACAAATAAGTGTTCATTTGTAAATGTCATTCTTATCTCTAGGCCCTCCCTGTACACCCATAGGTAATAATTTGGACTTGATTTGTGGGCTGTAATTGGCTGACCCTTGGTTAGATATAGATGTATAGATACTATCAGTAATCCAAAAAGAATGACTGATAATATTTATGATCCTCTTTACTTTGTGGGGTGGGGAAAGGAAGCATGTAAAGTAGAGAATGTTGTAGTTATTTCTGCATTGCCATGATCAAAATACCTCTCAGGAACATGGGAAAGGGAAGGGTTATTTTAAATCCTAATTTCAGAGAGTTTCAGTCCATCTTGGGGGTTGGGTCATATCAGGGACATGTGGAAGCTCTGTATCATAGTGAAACAACAACAACAACAAAAAAAGTAGAGAAAGGGGCAAGAAGTAGGGCCAGGTATAATTCACAGGCCTGTCCCCAGTGACCTTCCGCCAGCCAGTCCCCTCTTAAAGGAGCACCCCCAAAACTCCACAGTTAGGAACAAGTGTTTAAAACATAAGGCTGGCCAGGCATGGTGGCGCACGCCTTTAATCCCAGCACTTGGGAGGCAGAGGCAGGCGGATTTCTGAGTTCGAGGTCAGCCTGGTCTACAAAGTGAGTTCCAGGACAGCCAGGGCTATACAGAGAAACCCTGTCTCGAAAAAACCAAAAAAAAACCCAAAAAAAACAAACAAACAAAAACCCCATAAGGCTGTAGAGGACATTTTATTTTCAACCATAATAGAGAGAGGTGGGCTGTTAGCTTCTGCAGTATTGGTACTACACTTTCTTGGCTTGGATAGTAAACACATCATTGTTTCTATTTAAGCTGTCTCTGCTCATTTTACATGTTCTTTGTATATTTACTATATTTTACTAAAAATCACCTTTCTGTCTTGTTCCCACTTCCCTACATTGGTTTCTTCCCATCAAAGTGATTTATGATTTGAATGGTAGCGTTCCCACAAGCTCAGATGTCCGGCTCCTTGGTCTCCCATTGCTGGTGTTGTCTGAGTAGGTTTAAGATATGTAGCCACATTGGAAGATGTGTGAAGCCTCAAAGCCAAGCTACGGTCCCAGTTTGAGCTCTCTGCTTCCTGCTTGTAGATAGGATGTGACTTCCCAGCTTACTGTTCATCAGGCCTGCCTGCCTCCATCCCTGCTGGGGAGGTGATGGAGTTTCTTCCTCTGGCACCATAAGACCAAATAATTCCTTCATCTTCCATCAGTTGCTTTGGTTATAGTATTTTATCACAGCAATAGAAAAGTAACTAAGGCATGATTGTTCCTTATTTCAAAACCACCTCTGCCTGCACCTACATTGATTACCCTACTTCAGCGTAATCTGGGACCAGCAGGAACCTTCTGTTTGTTTGTTAACAAAGTCACAGCTGACTTATTATCACCTAACAGCAGAGTAGGTAGAAAATTTAAAGTTAAGATAGAAGGTGTATTAGTTTGGATTTCTGTTGCTGTGAAGAGACACCATGACCATGGCAACTCTTATACAGGAAACATTTAATTGGGCTTGGCTTATAGTTTCAGAGGTTTAGTCCATTGTAGGGAGGCTGGCCAGGTGCAGGTAAACATGGTGCTGGAGGAGGAGCTGAGAGTTCCACATCTGGATTGGCAGGAAGAGAATGGGACACACTAGGCTTGGCTTGAGCTTCTGACCTCAAAGCCCACCCACAGGGACACACTTCTTCTAACAAGGCCACACCTACTCAATGAGGCCACACCTACCAATATTTCCAGTTCCTATGAGCCTATGGGGCCATTTTCATTCCAGCTACCACAGAATGAAATGAGATCTAGGGATGGCAGGATATTTGAATCAGGGCCATTTCTAGTCAGCCTAGTCTTACTCCTTTAAGCTTGTTTGACAGCTTTACTGAGATGTAATTTGTACAGTAGTCAGTCACTGGCTCTGCTTCTGCACAGAAAATACTGTTACCACACTCAACACACCCAATTTAAAACCTTTCTTTTACTTTTTTTTTTTTTTTGTTTCTCAAGACAGGGTTTCTCTTTGTAGCCTGACTTGGACCTTTGTAGACCAGGCTGGCCTCTAACTTACTTAGAAGTTCTATATTTTACTAAAAATCACCTTTCTGTTTCATTCCCCACTTCTGCTGGTCCCGGATTAAGCTGAAGTAGGGCAATCAATGTAGGTGCAGGCAGAGGTGGTTTTGAAATAAGGAACAATCATGCCTTAGTTACTTTTCTATTGCTGTGATAAAATACTATAACCAAAGCAACTGATGGAAGATGAAGGAATTATTTGGTCTTATGGTGCCAGAGGAAGAAACTCCATCACCTCCCCAGCAGGGATGGAGGCAGTAAGTTCGAGGCCAGTAAATTCACATGCCTCTGCATGGACTACTACCTCCCTGCATTTTAAAACCTTCATCAGCCCAGAAAGAAGCTTCTACCTGAGCTGTCAGCTTCCACACACCCCCCCCATTCCCGCAAAGGGAGCTGCTGATCTTGAGTCTCTATAGGTTTGACTGTTCCTGTCTACACCATGTAATCCAGTCTTAATGTGATCTGTGTGGCTGCTTTCTTTTTCTTAGAGCACTTATCCATACTGTAGTATATCTTAGTAATTCATTCCATTCCATTACCAAGCACTATTCCATTTTGAGGATAAACCACTTAAATTTATCCATTCATTGGTTGATCCATATTTGGGGTTTTTCCACTCCAGCTACTGTTTTTAGAGAATTTTTAAAAGATCAAGTATTATGTATTTATTATAGAGAATTTGAAATGTACTATAGAATGTAAAGGATAAGAAAAATCTATGTGTAAGTCTGCTCCTCGCAAACGCACCTTAGCAGACATGGTGGTAAGTACCTGTAATCCTAGCACAGGAGGACTAAGGGGATCAAGGCTGGCCTTTGCTGCTTGTCTCTAAAACAGCAACAATCCAAAACTCTCATGGCTGGGTACTAAGCCCCTGGGTAAAAGTGCTTGCCAAGTAAGCTTAAGGACCTTGAGTTTAANATAAAGAGAACAGTGAAGTTTCTAACCAGGTTGCCTTTGCTCTGTTCAGGAAGCTAGCGGGATGCACAGTTTTTATCACAGGTGCAAGCCGAGGCATTGGCAAAGCAATTGCCTTGAAAGCAGCAAAGGATGGAGCCAATATTGTCATTGCTGCGAAGACTACCCAAAGGCACCCGAAACTCCTTGGCACAATCTACACAGCAGCTGAAGAAAGTGAGTGTGACAACTGCCACGCATGGGCTGTCCTCACAGTGGTGGCAGTTCAGAATTTGCTATAGAGTTTAGTTAAGCTATTTGAAAGTTACTTGCATTTAGGGCTGGCAAGATAGCTCAGCAGATAAAGAAAGTACCATGCTGCCAAGCCGGACAACCTGAGCTAGGTCCCCAAACCTACACTGTGGAAAAAATGGCTAGTTTTGCAAGTTTTCCTCCAACAACAACATTCATGTTGTGGCATGTGCATGTACATTAAAATAAACTAAATAAATGGTAGTTTATATTTTTAATTCCAGTACTCTCGAGGCAAGGGCAGGTGGATATCTGTGAGTCCCAGACCAGCCAGGCTTACAGAGTGAGAACCAGACAAACCAAGATTATATAGGAAAAAAAAAATGTACATTTAAGGAAGTACTTATTTTGTTACTTGAGAGAGGGAATTCTGACCATCTTTCACCTCTAGCTCTTTTGAGCAATCTGAGAGATTCTAATTAACTCCTATCTTACGACTGGGACTGTAAGTTGCAAGTATAAAAACCTGGGTTCCATTTCTAGCCCTGGAAAAATAATAATTTCTTAGGAGAGTTATTCTTGAGTGGGAGGTGGAGGTGGATTGGAAGTGGAGAGGAGACATCTGAGGTAGGGCGGAGTGAACATGCTCGTTGTTTTTACATGTATTTATTTTGTGTGCATTAGCATTTTGCCTGTGTGTATGTAGGTACACGTGTATGCTCCTGGTACCCGCAGAGCCCAACTGGTCTGAAGCTATATTTAGTCAGTCTGACTGTTGTGGTTGTAAGACCTTGTAATTTATCTCTCATTTCACTGGAGAGGGGACCTTCTCTTTTTACTAAGGTGGCATCAGAATGAAGGTGTAATCCAGATACTCAAATGCTTTTTGTTCACTTCTCTTTAGTTGAAGCAGCTGGAGGGACAGCCTTGCCTTGTGTTGTTGACGTGAGAGACGAACAGCAAATCAACAGCGCAGTGGAGAAAGCTGTGGAGAAATTTGGAGGTAGTCCCTTGATTCTGAAAGAGTTATTGATCCTCAATAAAATATAGATGTAACAACTTGCAGTTGATGCCTGAAACCATGGGTAGTACCCCACCCTGTCTGTGTTCTTTCCCCCATTCCTGTATCCCTGTATAAATGTTATGTAAGCTAGGCCCA
This sequence comes from Mus minutoides, assembly GCA_902729485.2. Lineage (NCBI taxonomy): Eukaryota > Metazoa > Chordata > Mammalia > Rodentia > Muridae > Mus > Mus minutoides. Next base: position 8,735 of record LR754905.1, on the reverse strand, counting down.
GTGAGAGGTGATGGCGTCAGTACAGTGAGCAGTAGGAACATGCAGTGGGTGGAGGGTCACCGGACTGCAGTTTCTTCCTCTCTGCCATCACCATCATTTTGGGGTACATAACTCACTGAAGCAAACTGGTATGTAGCAAGTCACAAACAGTTGTTCCCATCCTAGAGCCAGTTAGCGCCCTCTGCATACATAGCAATATTTTCACTGATATTTTCATTTACTCTTATTTTTGTTAAGCATATAACTAAAAACAAGATACATTGCATTTACATAGAAACTAGATAGAGTACACAGAAATTGGGATTATTTTAGGTGTGTGTGTGTTTCTGTGTATGAGTCACTTTAAAAAAGCCTTGTTTGGGATTTGAAACTGAAGATCATTCTCTTTCCCCAGTTCCTAAGACCAGAAAGGAGCCCTTCCCTTTAAGAACAGGAGCTTTGTGGAGAGAGAGAGTAGTATGCTTGGACAGGGCCTGGGTCCCGGGGAATACTAGAGAGGATTTGGCCCGAGGCTCCTGGAGCCAGTGAGAAAGGACTGGTTCATAAGGGTTGAAGCTACAACTTGTAAGGACTTGCCTCCTTGAAGTTTTCCTTGGAGCACTGTACCAGTGAAAATCAGAAGCTGCTGTTTTGAAAGAGTTACTGAGTCTGACATTAGTATATTGGTCAATCGTAGAGTCTATCTGTGTGTGTGTTATATGACCTATATGACTTTATATATGTATATATGTGTATGTCTGTCTGTATGTGCATGCATTTGTGAATCAACTGAGGGGTCAACCATACAAAGGAAATGCTTTTGTGTGTATGATGGGGGGGTGGGGAGATAAAGATAAAACTCTGACTTGCATTAAAATGGAAGTGTTTCCTTTGGAAACAGGAATTGATATTTTGGTGAACAATGCCAGTGCTATTAGCTTGACCAACACATTGGAAACTCCGACCAAGAGAGTGGACTTGATGATGAATGTGAACACCAGGGGCACCTACCTTACGTGAGTCACAACAGGAGTGTGGGGAAGGAGTTCCAATGTGTTCTCAGAGAACTTAACTACACAGAAACAGAGGAGAACCAAACAGTAGTTTAAAATCTAGTTGGCATATTTACCTGATTAAGCTAATTATATTAATATCTGTCTTAGTTAGGGCCACACTTCTGTTATGAAACACCATGACCAAAAGCAAGTTGGACCAAATGAGTTTTTTTGGCTTACACTTCCACATCATACTCCGTCATTGAAGGAAGTCAGTATAAGAACTCAGGGCAAGAATGTGGAGGCGGGAAGTGAGGCAGAGGCCACGGAAGGGTGCTGCTTACTGGCTTTCTCATAGAACCAAGACCACCAGTCCAGGGGTAGCATCACCCACAATGGGCTGGGATCTTCCACATCAGTCACTGATTAAGAAAGTACACTACAGGCTTGCCTACCACCTGATCTTGTGAAGGCATTTTCTTAACTGGGGTTACCTCCTCTCAGATAACTTGAGCTTGTGTTTAGTTGACATAAGACAATGCAGCACAATACCTAAGTGTTGTGCTGGGAGTGTTCAAGATGATGTATAAGGCAAAGCTTGTTTTTATGAAAAGGGGAATGGGATCTGTAATGTTGATGTCCCTCCTCACTCGCAGAGTGCCACTGGCAAGGTCTTGTCCAATAGACCACAAGAAAGCTGATGCTTGAGATCTAAAGAAGAGGCATTCCTTCCTCTTCCTCTGAGGGCAAAGTTTGGTTTTATTGCCAGAATGGACTCAGTTTTTCCTATTGATTGGTTGAGGTAAATAATGAAAATCAGCTATAATATCATTTGCCTGTCCTCCAACACCTTTGGGAGAGAAAGACAATTTACACAAGAACTCTGTAGTGATATTGATTGTATTTGATGTGTAAAGTTAAAAGTATGCTGAAGAGGTCAGACAGGGTGGTGCTCACCTTTAATTAATCCCAGTACTTAGAAGGCAGAGGTAGGCTGATCTCAGAGCTCAAAGCAGCCTGCTCTACAGAGGTAGCTGCCAAACAGCCAGGTTGACACAGAAAAAAACCTGTCTCAAAAACCAAAAGGAAGGAAAAATGTTGGAACTGATAACAGAGTCTTATATTTAGAAATAATAATAACAATAACAATAATAATAATTATAGGGGCTGGAGAGATGGCTCAGCAGTTAAGAGCACTAGCTGCTCTTCCAGAGGTCCTGAGTTCAAGTCCCAGCAACCACATGGTGACTCACAACCATCTGTAATGGGATTCAGTGCCCTCTCGTGGTGTCCAAAGAGAGCTACAGTGTACTCATATACATAAAATAAATAATTCTTTTATTATTGTTGTTAATATATTAATAGCTATATTATTATTATTATTATTATTATTATTATTATTATTATTATTATTATTATTGTTGTTGATAATAATGGCCTAAAGGAAGAATGGCTTAGTTCCCAATCCTCTTTTTTAACTCCAGTGCTGGGGCTGGACCCTTATGGCTTATGTTTGCATCACAGGCAGATGCTCTACTACGGAAATAGAGCCCAACCTCAACAATCCCTTTTGTTGTACTTTTGAGACATGGTCTCCCTATGCAGCTCAGATTGGCCTGGAACTTGCAATTCTCCTGCCTCAGCCTCTTGAATACTGGGATTATAGTCATGCACTGCCACACTTGCTGCTCTTAGATGTCCTGGGATAGGAAATAAAGCTATAATTGAGGTACAATATGATGTTATGACTTTAATACTTGAAATTGCAAAAAAATTGGAAATAAAGTTTTTATAAAATAAACAATGTAGTTTAATAAGCGGTTAAAAATAAAATTAGAAGGCTGGAGAGATGGCTCAGCAGTTAAGAGCACTGGCTTCTCTTCCAGAGGTCCTGAGTTCAATTCTCAGGAACTACATGGTGGCTCACAACCATCTATAATGGGATCCAATACCCTCTTCTAGTGTGTCTGAAGACAAGGAAAGTGTACTTACATATGTAAAATAAATAAATATATATTTTTAAAAATTAGACTCAGGCAGTGGTGGCATACACCTTTAATCCCAATATTCCAGAGGAAGAGGCAGGTGGATCTCTGTGAGTTCGAGGTCAGCCTGCCTAGAGAGAGAGTTCCATAAAAACCAGGGAAACACAAAGAAACCCAAATTTTGTCTCTAAAAACCAAAATTAATAAATATAAAAATAAGCAATAAATAAATAAGGATGAAAAATAGCTGTCGTGGGGGCAGATACGTATAATCTTAATACCCAGGAGACAGATGCAGTAAGAATGTTCCACGTTCAAGGCTACCTGGACTACATGGTAAAGTCTAGGCCAATTTGACCTATGTAGTAAGACTATTGTCTCAAAAGGCAAAACAAAAAAAAAACAGTAATCAACATCAAACCTCTAAATTATATATTGCTTTCAAAGGTACGTTGCACTTTGTACTGGTAAAATAACTAGCACATGAAGTGGTACCCATAGCAACTTTTTACATCATGTCCAGCATACGCACTGTCTGAAGCATTTCATTTAAATCCTTGGATCAGTCCTAGATGGTACTGGGTATTACCCATTTCATAGTAACAATTCTGAGAACTCGAAGGCTCTGACATACAAAGGGGCAAAAGCAGTATTTGAACCTATGACTGCCTCACAAGTATATTAACTGCTTCTGGAAATTGAGTGTGTGTTGGAGTGGGAAAATTTGGGATAGTAATGATTAAAGATATCCTCAGTTGAATTGAAAGCTAATATAGAAAAGGATTGGTTTTTTTTTTTTCCATCCAGCAGACATGAAGCATAATTTCTTTTTTTTTTCAATTTTTTATTAGATCTTTTCTTAATTTACATTTCAATTGCTATCCCGAAAGTCCCCTCCCCCCTCCCCTCCCCCCTCCCTGCTCCCCTGCCCACCCACTCCCACTTCTTGGCCCTGGCATTCCCCTGTATTGGGGCAAATAAAGATTGCATTACCAAGGGGCCTCTCCTCACAATGATGGCTGACTAGGCCATCTTCTGCTATATATGGAGCTAGAGACACGAGTTCTGGGGGTTCTGGTTAGTTCATATTGTTGTTCCTCTTCTAGGGTTGCAGACCCCTTCAGCTCCTGGGGTTCTATCTCTAGCTTCTCCATTGTGGGCCCCGTGCTCCCTCTTATGGATGACTGTGAGCATCCACTTCTGTGGGAATCAGCTATATCAGGGTCCCTTCAGTAAACACTTGCTGTCCTATGCAATAGTGTTTGAGTTTAGTGACTGATTATGGGATGGATCCCCAGTGGGTTAGTCTCTGTATGGTCCATCCTTTTATCTTAGCTCTAAACTTTGTCTCTGTAACTCCTTTCATGGGTATTTTTGTCTCCTATTCAAAGGACGAATGAAGTATCCACACGCTGATCTTCCTTCTTGATTTTCTTGTGTTTTGCAGATTGTATCTTGGGTATTCTAAGTTTCTGGGCTAATATCCATTTATCAGTAAGCCCATATCCAATGACTTCTTTTGTGATTGGGTTACCTCACTAAGAATTATGTCCTCCAGATTCATCCATTTGCCCAAGAATTTCATAAATTCATTTTTTTAATAGCAGAATAGTATTCCATTGTGTAACTGTACCACATTTTCTGTATCAATTCCTCTGTTGAGGGACATCTGGGTTCTTTCCAGCTTCTGGCTATTATAAATAAGGCTGCTATGAACATAGTGGAGCATGTGTCCTTTTTACCCGTTGGAACATCTTCTGGGTATATGCCAAGGAGAGGTATTGCTGGATCCTCTGGTAGTACTATGTCCAATTTTCTGAGATAACGCCAGACTGACTTCCAGAGTGGTTGTACAAGCTTGCAATCCCACCAGCAATGGAGGAGTGTTCCTCTTTCTCTACATCCTCGCCAGCATCTGCTGTCACCTGAATTTTTGATCTTAGCCATTCTGACTGGTACGAGGTGGAATCTCAGTATTGTTTTGATTTGCATTTCCCTGATGATTAAGGATGTTGAACATTTTTTCAGATGTTTCTCAGCCATTTGGAATTCCTCAATTGAGAATTCTTTGTTTAGCTCTGTACCCCATTTTTTAATGGGGTTATTCGTTTTTCTGGAGTCCAGCTTCTTTAGCTCTTTGTAGATGTTGGATATTAGTCCCCTATCAGATTTAGGATTGGTAAAAATCCTTTCCCAATCTGTTGGTGGCCTTTTTGTCTTGCTGACTGTGTCTTTTGCCTTACAGAAGCTTTGCAATTTCATAAGGTCCCATTTGTCAATTCTTGATCTGACCACACAGGCCATTGCTGTTCTGTTTAGGAATCTTTCCCCTGTGCCCACACTGTGAAGCATGATTTCAGTTCCTTTTATTATCTTCGTTCTAGAAAACAAAAATACTCCACACACAAGTTATACCAGCACATCACGGAGCAAGTTCAGTTACTCTGTAGAAATCCTTTAAAACAGAAGCTATTATTGACTTAACTTGTGTTTCTTTCATTTTCAGATCCAAAGCATGTATTCCTTTTTTAAAAAAGAGCAAAGTAGGTCATATTCTCAATCTCAGCCCACCCCTGAACCTAAATCCACTGTGGTTCAAACAGCACTGTGGTAAGTGTTAGCCAAGGGGATATTTTGTCTGGCCTCAGTGAGAGAGGATGCGCCTAGCCCTGCCTGGGAGACCCCCATGCTCTCAGGGGAGAAGGGGATGGGAGAAGGATTGTGGGAGGGGTGACTTGGAGGGGGACAGTGGGCAGGATGTAATGTGAGTTTAAAAAAATCATCAGGGCAAAAACAAACAGAAAATTGGTTGTTTCTACTCAAAAATTAGTTTCTCAACTAAATTATTCTTCTTTGTGGTTTCTTTTAGCTTATACCATTGCCAAATATGGCATGTCTATGTGTGTGCTTGGGATGGCTGAAGAATTTAGAGGTGAAATTGCAGTCAATGCCTTATGGCCTAGAACAGGTTTGTACTTTAATCACTTAAGTAGATTTGTATCCCTCCTTTGTGCCATGCTCAAGCCCAGCGTCATGGTCATATTAGGTGAGCTCTCTACCCGTGAGCTGGATCCCCGGCCTTATCACTGACTCTGAAGTGTCTCAGGTCACCTGAATCTTTAGGGAAACAAGGCCAACTGTTTACCTTACAGTGTAGCAGCCTTGCTGTCCATCTCCCACTTTTACTTGGACTAGTGGCTGAGTCTTTGGCAAGAGCCATGATGAGAGCATCACACTAGAACATACAGAGAATCTCATGAGAGCCAACAGAAGTGTTTTCAGCAAGTCCTGATAGATTTTTAGGGCAAAAGGCTTATTAAAGAAGTGGTGGTTGTAGGTGGGTATGTGAACATGCCTGTAGTTCCAGCTACACTGGAGGCTGAGGCAGAAGGATCACTTGAGCACGGGGGTTCATAGTATACCAGAAGGTAGCAGTGCTTGTAAAAACAAAGCAAAATCAGGAAAATAGCACATCTCTAACACTGAATAGAGATGATTTTAACAAGTATTTGTTTGTTTATTACTTTTTAAGACAGAATCCCTTTATTATGTAGCTCTGGCTTTTGTAGAACACACCGTATAGATCAGGCTGACTTCAAAGTCACAGAGATCCACCTGCCTCTATCTCTGAGTGCTAAGATTAAAAGGGTGCACCACTATATCCAGCCAGGATTAACTTCTAACAGGGTAGAAAGGTTTCACCTTTTTGAGAATGTGGCTTTTGAGCATAGATTTGGACGTGATTGGAGTTAGCCTTGCTGCTGAGAGAAAAGTGCTCATGGTTGCAGCCTGTGCAAAGATTCTATGGATGAAAATGCCTGGTGTGGGGACCCAAGAACAGGGAGAAGTACAGTGTAGCGAAAGTAAGAAAGAGTAGTAAAAAATGTGCTCAAAACAAAACAAAACAAAACGAGCCGGGTGTGGTGGTGCATGCCTTTAATCCCAGCACTCGGGAGGCAGAGGCAGGCGGATTTCTGAGTTCGAGGCCAGCCTGGTCTACAAAGTGAGTTCCAGGACAGCCAGGGTTATACAGAGAAACCCTGTCTCGAAAAACAAAACAAAACAAAACAAAACAAAAAAATGTGCTGATATCAGTGAGGAAATGGAGGCTGGACAGGGGACTCTACTGAGTGAAGGGAGTGCTGAACCTAGATTCTGAAGAAGCAAAAGGAAAAACCACTTAGAGGTGACTGAAATAAGTCATTGATGCTGGTGGCCATGACCAGGATGGTAGCAGTAAAAGTGGGGAGAGGTCTGGTGCTGAGGTAATCCTGAGGTAGCACCAGCAGGATCTACTGGTGGATTGGCTCTAATAGGAGAGAGATAAGACAGTGTCAGTGATGACGGCAAGACTGGAGTAACCAGAGCAGTGGTTACATGACTGAGATGAAGATAGCTATAGATGGAGCAAGATTAGAACTTCACTAGAGACATCCTGTTGGAGCATCTAGGTAGAGACTGATGCAGTCGGCAGGCAACTGAGCTTATGAGTCTGAGGGTTAGCTATAAGCCCTTGTGGATAATCAGCAATGAATGAGAACATAAAGTCTCAAGGTTAGGTGCCATCTAAGAAGTAGAGAAAGGACTATTGTCATTGCAACATGATGGTTTGGAAAGAAGGACTCCATGGGTAGGAAGAAGCTCAATAGTATGAAGTCTTGAAGGCAGGCCACTTACAGGCTCAGTTATGTCCGTGCCGCTAATAGTTCTTACAAGGTCAGGAGTCACCATTAGTTTCAATAATCTGCCCATCTCCTTTATGTCACTTACAACACTCACAATGCACGATTATAAGTATGGTTGTCTAGTGCCTTACTGGAATGAAAACTCAAAGATGAAGATGGTGTCTTCGGAGTCTGTCTTACTGTAGTTACTGTAGGTTTCACTGAGTATGTTTTTAAAGATTTTTTAAATGTATTTTATGTATGCGGGTGTTTTGTCTTCATGTACATATGCATACTAGAAGAGAGCATAGGATCCCACGAGATTACAGTAATAGATGTTTGTCAGCTGTCAGCTGGTTACTGGGAATTGAACTCAGGACCTCTGAAAGGGCAACCAGGACTCAACCACTGAGCCATCCCTCTAGTCCCAGATTTTAGTGAATATTGATAAACAGCAAGTGGTGATTGAGTGTGTAGTGTGCCTGCCTATGGTAGCTCTAAACTAGACATTCTTCATAAGCTTATGTAATAGGTGGACTGACAGGACGGATTAAAGGTATTATCAGGATTGACGAGGGATTTGCCGAGGCCTTGCTTTGGCTCTGAGGTATTTGTTTTGGGTGTTTTACCTGACACTTCAGAGCCAGTAGTATCATTAGGCCCTAGACATGAGAATATTGAATTTACAGCTGAGTTCCTTGTGATGCACAGAATGAAGAATTACATACAGAGTGCTTTTGAAACACAGTAGGAAGCCGGCGTGGTGGTGCACACTTTTAATCCCAGCACTTGGGAGGCAGAGGCAGGAAGATTTCTGAGTTCGAGGCTAGCCTGGTCTACAAAGTGAGTTCCAGGACAGCCAGGGCTACACAGAGAAACCCTGTCTCGAAGAAAAAAAAAAAAAGAAAGAAAGAAAGAAAGAAAGAAAGAAAGAAGGAAAGAAAGACAGTGGGAGAGCCATGTAGCCCATGTTAATGAGTTAAGAATGAGTTTCAAATGGAGATGTAAATTGACATGTGATCTCCAGGGAATGTTGGGGTTACCAGGAAGAAAACTGGGCATGAAATTCATGGACAGCAGGAAGAACAGGTAGTGGCATGCAGTATGGGAAA
>LR754906.1:0-11459 GCA_902729485.2 Mus minutoides | reverse complement strand
GCTCACAGTCACTTACTCTGAGCACCTTCAACAATTTCAAGTTTCGGTGCTAGCTAAAGTGTTTCTGTAAGACTGAGAGCAGCACTGACCCTGAGTAAATATTTAGAAGACATTTAACAGCATGTGCATTGAACAAGACAGCTGTAGTTTGTCCTAAGGCCTATAGCCTCCAGCCAGCACCATGGGCTTTTGATCAGGCTTACAGTATCAGTTATGAATTCCCTCTTGTAGAACAGGTCTCAAATTCTGTAATAAGGACTTGACTACCCTCATAACATTTAAGCCATTATAATACCATCATGTGCCTGGCTGGTCAGTATTACAGTGTGCAAGATCCACAACTGGGTAAGACTGTTGACGACGTAACCCCATCCGCCACTAACACAGCCATCTCCATTGCATCTAAAATATTCCATCCCCAGCATTCTCCTTCTCTCCTTCCATACCACACGTTGAAACAAAGTCTGGGTAAGTATAACAACTCTGTCTGCACGTCAACACTCATGGAATTCCCTCTGCACGTCAACACTCATGGAATTCCCTCTCCCTGGCTTTGGACTTCATTTTTTTTTTTTTTTTTTTTTTGGTTTTTTGAGACAAGGTTTCTCTGTATAGCCCTGGCTGTCGTGGAACTCACTTTGTAGACCAGGCTGGCCTCGAACTCAGAAATTCGCCTGCCTCTGCCTCCGAGTGCTGGGATTAAAGGCGTGTGCCACCACACCCGGCCATTTTTTTTTTTTAGTTGACATGATGGCCAAGCCAGCTCAGTCAGTCAACAGGGTCTTGAGGGAGGGAGTGAGGATGGAAAAGCAAATGACAATTAGACAACACCATAACATGACTCCAGCCTGTTCTGAAGCTGAAGTGGTTTTATTTTTTTTCCAGTCTGCTTTTATACCATTCTAGTTACATTCAAAGAATATGGTCTGTCCTAAGGCATAAACAAAGTAGTTAAGGAACAAACAAAGGTTCCATGATTACTGCAGTCAGGGTCCTAACAAGTCCCATCAAGATACAAAGAACACACTCCTCAGCTGTATTCATCTTGAGTCCACTTCCTTGTCCTAGCCCAAAGTCAAATGCCTGCCAAATTCCCAAAAGGTGGTACCAAGAGCTCTCCACAGCATGACACGCACAGGATGAATCTTAACTGTCCGTTGTAAGCATAACAATGCACGTGGTTCCTAAGCTTGAGGATTTTAAGGAAGATTTCATTTATGAACTTGCCCCTTAAAGTACCCAAAGGCAACCAAACAGACGTGAGTTCAAGGTTAACTTGGTCAATAGAGTGAATTCTAGGACAGCCAGGGCTACACAGAGAAACTCTGTCTCAAACAAAAATCCAATCAATCAATCAATCAATCAATTGCAATTTTCTTGTTAGCTTGGTTTGAGTGGAGTCAGTGAGACAATAATAAACACCACTTTCCCTTCATGGATGGAGCAGTTGCTGGGATGAAGGAGAGCGTTAATGTCTCATTCACCTGACAAGGAGAGCAAGGCTGGAATCTAGAAATCAGTAAAAGGACAGAAGGCTTTCTTCAATAAGCAGAAGTGACATTCTCTTTTGAATAGCCTGACAGGCCCACTGGCCTGGACTAGAGGCTTCTGCTAACCATTGACTCCAATTACCTCACCAGCCAACAGCATTCCTACCTTATATCAGGGGGAAGGTCTCGCTCAACCCGAGCAAGCCTTGTCCCCTGATGCCAGTATCTGGCCCTCAGCCACTTCCCAGGTCTGTCAAGTTTCTTGTAGGACACCGGCAGGAAGTTGGCCCACTCCCAGCAACAGGTCAGCGCTCGTCCATGAGATGCAGAGCAGATCTTCTCTCAGCGGCAGCTCTTCCTCTCAGGGGACCAGATGATGTGCTTTATATTTCCTCCACAGTGACATACAGAAACTTGAAGAAGTCCCTCTGCTGAGCTTTGAGGCCTTGGCTAGAGCTGTTTAAACTGGGTTCTCATAATCCCTACCCTAAATTCAACATTTTTAAGACTGTTATTTCTGAATGATGGCAGTCTTCTAAAGTGACATCACTGTAGTCTTTTTTTTTTTTTTTTGAGGCCTTATCAATTTTATTTGTGTACGAGTGTTTTGCAGACATGTATGGATGTGCACCATGTGTAGTCTGGTGTTCGCTGAGGTGTTAGAAGAAGACATCTGATCCACCTGGAATTGGAGTTCCTGACAGTGGTTAGACACCAGATGCATGCTGGGAACCCACTCTGGGCCTATTATAAGAGCAACAGCAGATCCTCTTAGACATGGAGCCATCTTTCCAGCCCTGCCATTCCCTTTATGACAGGGTCTGCTCCAGATTGGTCTAACACAAAGACTCAAAAGCTCTTGTGACTGGAAACTCGAGGCAGGGACTACACCTCAGTCTGACTGCATCCTGTTGCAGAACAGACCCATCTCTTCCTTCTGGGAGGAGGCCTATCTGAAGCCTGACCACATATGTTCTGGCATCAAGTCATCCCGGTTGGTTTTCTGCACCAACCCCTATGTGTGGCCCCTGTCTGTTCCTATACAAAGTGAATGGAGGTAATGGGGGGGGGGTGAGGCTCCATGATGTTCGATCTATGTGTGTCATTATTAGAAGGAAGCCCCAGTGCGCTGCCCCAAATGTCTAGTGCTTGTTTCAGGATCCTTGGCAAGAGTCACAGAGGGATCCCATGCAGGTTATGGTGAGCAGAGGAATTCTAGAATGCTGAGCTATGCAATGTGAGGCAAACCAGTACACGCACGTTGTTAGCGAAGAATCCTTCATCATGTGTCCTTTCACATGCTTGCTTTAGCAGAACATCCTTCCTCCTGTGTCTGCTTCAGTGAAATCTTCCTTCACAAGTCTGCCTTAATCTTTCACCTGTGACCATTTCAGGAAAACACTCTTTCATGTTCCAACACAACTGACTTTTTCAAAGAATTCTTAAGTTTCTACTTCAGACACCCCTTTCTGATGTCCATGGACACTAGGCATGCATATTGTGAGCACAAATATACAGGCAAAAGACTCTTACACATACAATAACTGCAACTTTTTTTGGGGGGGCTTTTCCAGACAGGGTTTCTCTGTGTAGCCCTGGCTGTTCTGGAATTCACTTTGTAGACCAGGTTGGCCTTGAACTCACAGAGATCCTCCCATCTCTGCCTCCTGAGTGCTGGGATTAGTCATGCACCAGGCTGGTCGGTGGTGCTACACGCCTTTAATCCCAGCACTCTGGAGGCAGAGGCAGGCGGATTTCTGAGTTCGAGGCCAGCCTGATCTACAAAGTGAGTTCCAGGACAGCTAGGGCTATACAGAGAAACCCTGCCTCAAAAAAAAAAAAAAGTCAGGAGAATAAATAAATCTTGCATATATACTATACATATACATACTTTGTGGGAAGGGGAGGCTGGTGTACCAGAGAATTAAGATAAACTGGGAACAGACCAGAATTTTCAAATTTCTTTTTTGAAGGTTTAGGTAAGAAGCAAAATTCAAGTTATTGTGTATTTATTTGAATAATGGTTTAAAATATTAAAACTGCTGGGCCAAGTGGCACTGAGACCAGCCTAGACGATGTAACTAGATCTTGTCTCCAAAAACACAAAAATAAATAAAAGTCAGAAGTTAAGGGTCAGGGGAGGTCTTCTTACCTGAAGGCCATGCCCAGACAGCAGGTTGAGTCCTGGACTTTAGTTCATCCTGCCCTATACTGGACCACTAAGAAACTATCCCAGACTTAGACCACCTTGCCCGGCTCAGCCGAGCCTGATGTGAGTTCAGATTGCTCAAGGAAAAGTCATTTAGGGAGAGTGACTGGACATTTCCTCCTGTTTGTGCTTTGGCTTTTGTTCTGTACAGGACTTGGCAACCCCAAAGGGATATTTTACGCTCCCTTGGTTCAGGTATCCCTGTCTAAGAGGCCTGCTTCCTTGGGGTGCTCCTCTGCCTATCAGAAGGCTGCTACTTCGGGATAAGCTAGGCGTTTGGCTGCAAAGCCAGGTGAGTAGCAGCTGATCTGTGTCAGTGTCACCGTTGCTGCCGAGTAGGACGGGCAAGTTCTGTGGCCATACTGTGAATGCAGCATCTGCCACACGTGGCTGCTGAAGATGTGAATGTGGCTGCTGTGACTGAGTATATAAATATATTTTTGTTTGCGTTTTGAGATGGAGTCACCTAACGTAGCCCTTGCTGTCCTAGAACTCAGGGTGTAAACCAGGACGATGCACCTGCCTTGCCTCCCAAGTTCTGGGACTGAAGGTGTGCGCCACCACACCCAGAATCTCTGCAAACTTTTCATTCCATTTCGTTTTGTCTGTTCGCATGAGCATCATCTGTGCTGATGGAACCACAGTGAAGAGCCCAGCTCTGGGCCAGCGAGGCTCTCAGACAGCTGTGTCATGGTTTCACTAAGTATAAACCTGATGCCTTTTCTACTTACTCTCTTTTTCTTTCAAAGTTGCATGTATATGTTGGAAATGTCTCTCTTGTAAATGGATATCATATCAACGGCTATAAAATGGATGGTAACCATAGGCAAAGTAGGCACAGGACAGCGTTACTGTGTTCCTGTTAGATGTTCTTACCTGCCTCCATTTGCTTAAGCTTAAAGCTTGCTCACTCCTGGCTAAAATGTGGATTGCTAAGAACGAAAGAGGTGCTACCAACACAGCCACACTTCTCTTGTTGACTTATTTGGAAAGGCCAGAAGAGGTAGGCAAAAGGAATGTCTTCTCAAGAGATTTTTCGGTCAACTACAGCACTTGAATCTCTAAACGCCTCTGTAGGATTCTATTGAGATCAAAGAAACAGGCGGCAGGCACCCCTTTTGTGGGAGGAAGGCAGGCCTGCTCTGACATACAGAGATGTTGCTGGGGCTATAATACATTTTGATAAAACAGTCGAAAGCGCGAACCCTCCTGAGCACCCCGATAGCATGAACAACGTTTGACATGTCTCTTTGTCAGGCTGGAGTGGGTCCCCTGGAAGTAGAGTTATAGATGGTTGTGAGCCACCATGTAGATGTTGGGGATTGAACCTGGGTCCTCTGCAAGAGCAGGAAGAACTCCTAATGCCTGAGCCATTGCCCCAGCTCTGCTCTCAGTTCGCTAACATTTCTGTGACCTTGGCATTACGGTCACCTCCCCTTTCTAGATGAGTTGCTCAAGGCACACTCAGTGCCTGTGGAGCCAAGACTGAACGCTGGTCATGTGACCCCACACCTGTGTTCCTCATCACCTTGTGACCCAAATCTTAGTTAGTGGTGCTGATTTCGGGGGGAAGCCATGGGTTTTGTCAATTTCAGTTATGTCCTCTCATCCACAGCCTACCTTAGAGGCCAAAAGGACTCTCATGTCAGCCACAGTTGTGAGAGCTACAGAGAGCCAGAGGGGAGGCATGGACATGGGTGGCACAGATCTGGGTGGACCCAAGAGGTGGTCAGTGGTTGGGAGCCTGGCAGGGACAGACATTCTAATCTTTTAGGAAGGGACCTATAGGTCATATGTGTAACTCCCTGGAGATAGGGGTGAGGAAGCTGTTCTGTGTTACCCTTCAGTAAGAGGAAGGCTGTCACAAGGATCTAGTGAATAATGAGAACACTTCAGTCTGTTGGAGAATTCCACAGATAACTTTAGTCCTGATGTGGCTGGGCTACTAGGATGCAAATGATACCACTTTATTCCTCCTTTTGCAGTTCCATTGAAGACAGTGCTGGCCAAGTGGGCATTCCAAATCATGTCTAAAGAGAAGTAAGAAATGTGCTGCGGAGTCCAAAGAACAAGGTGGCTGTGGCTCAGATGGCAGCTTTATGTCTTTCAAGAACCAAGACCCCTGTCTGCTGCAGCTCTGCTATACAAGCCCTGAACACAACTGTAGCTTGTGTTCTCTGACATACCATCCCATAGGGACTTTCTCGCCTATACAGTGTTCTCATGTCAAACAAGATCGTTGGACTAGGTCTTTGTTAAATTGAACCCTGAAGTTACTCAGTTATGTTAAGTACAATAAAATGCCTGGTTTTTGTACAGTACTTGCCTTCATGTTAAAACTTTATTTGGTATAATTTTAGATATTCAGGACATTTGCAAAGATGGTCAAAGGGGTTTCTTCATGTCACTTCCTCAGTAGTTAGCGTCCCACATAACCGAGCGCCATCACAAGCAGTAGCAGCATTAAGCATGTGCCAGGCTTCATTTGAGTTTCACGTTGGTTAGTTTTCTCACAGATCTCATTCTCCTTTTCCAGAGCCCAAGTCTGGTGACCACAATACATCCATGTACTTTTTCACTTTAATATGTTCGTTTCTTTCACTGAGGATCATTTTTAGTATAAATACATTTGCATAAGAAGTCCTGCAAGGGCTGGAGAGATGGCCCATTTCTTGAAGAGCATTTGTTGCTCTTTCAGAGGACTNGTTCACATATGTATATTAAAGCTATACACTAATACACAAAATAAATCTACAATTGTTTTGTAAAAGAAGATTAGGGTTTTCTTGCTGTGAAGAGACAATGACTACATCAACTCTTATAAAGGAAAACATTTAATTTTGCCCGTCTTACACTTTCAGAGGTTCAGTCCATTATCATCATGGTGGGAAGCATGGCAGCATGCAGGCAGGCATGGTGCTGGAGAAGGAGCTGAGAGTTCTACATTCTGAATCTGCAGGCAGAGACATGAAACTGATAGGTTATAGCCTATCTTAGGAAAGCTTAAGCTTTTGAGACCTCAAAGCCCACCCCCAATGACACACTTCTTCCAACAAAGCCACACCCACTCCAACAATGCCACACCTACTAGTGTTACTCCCTGTGATGGTTTGTATATGATCGGCCCAGGGAGTGGCACTATTAGAAGGTGTGTCCTTATTGGAGTGGGTGTGTCATTGTGGGTGTGGACTTCAAGACCCTCATCCTAGCTGCCTGGAAGCCAATATTCTGCTAGCAGCCTTCAGATGAAGATGTAGAACTCTCAGCTCCTCCTGCACCATGTCTGCCTGGGTGCTGCCATGCTCCCACCTTGAAGATAATGGACTGAACCTCTGAACCTTTAAGCCAGCCCCAATTAAATGTTGTCCTTATAAGAGTTGCCTTGAGCCGGGCGTGGTGGCACACGCCTTTAATCCTAGCACCCTGGAGGCAGAGGCAGGTGGATTTCTGAGTTCAAGGCCAGCCTGATCTTCAGAGTGAGTTCCAGGACAGCCAGGGCTACACAGAGAAACCCTGTCTCATAAAAACCAACAACAACAAAAAAAGAGTTACCTTGGTCATGGTGTCTGTTCACAATAGTAAAACCCTAAAACACTCCCTGTAGACCTAATGGGGACCATTTTTATTCAAACCCACAGAAAGTATTGTAAACATCCTTATACTTTTTCTTTGCTGTGAAGGTAAGTTACTGAGTTCATTGTGCCACCTGTAAATTACTTTGTGTGCATCTCCCAAGAATAGGGACATTTTCTTACATCATTGTGATACTATTATCCTACTTGAGAATTTCATAAGCCTCATATGTTGGGCATTCCAGTTGGGTAAAACCCATCTCAAAGTCTCCCATACCATGAGTAATAAAAACAGTATTCAAGAATATTTACTTAACTAGTTTAAAATTTTTAATTTCTACAGTTGTCCCAAGAACTGCTTTTTTGATTTTCTTTTTCCTAAACAGGGACCAAATTAATGTTTGCTCATTTTATTTGGTTTCCTTTCATAGAAATAAATCTTACCTCTTTTTTTTTTCATATTGATTGTGAGTTTCAGCCAATAATTTTTACAGAATATGTAAACTGTGACTCTGCTTGTGTGGGCATGGTGCCCTTTACCTATCTAGGTGTTCCGTAGTTGCTGTGTCTAGAGTTTGACCTAGTGGTGTGATAGTTTTCATGCCACAGGTTTTTAGCTAGATCATTTTGAGGATAACACATCACACCAGAAAGCCCCATTTACTAAAATGCCAGGATCTTGGGGATTTTGGCTGGGAGGTAGCCAGATCCGTTTAGAGGATTAGAATAGATTATTAACTGCCCAGTTACTGTGCCATAAGGCTTATCAAATAAATCTTATAGTCTATGTTTAATTATTTGGAAGATAGCTGGTATAGAGAAAAACTATCACTTTTAAAATTGCATTTTGGGGGCTAGAGAGATGGATGGCTCAGCGATTAAGAACACTGACTGCTCTTCCAGAAGTCCTGAGTTCAATTTCCAGCAACCATAAAACAAGTAAATAAAATAAATCAATAAATCTTTTCCTCTTTTTTTTTTTTTTTGTTTTTTGTTTTGTTTTGTTTTGTTTTTCGAGACAGGGTTTCTCTGTCTAGCCCTGGCTGTCCTGGAACTCACTTTGTAGACCAGGCTGGCCTCGAACTCAGAAATCCGCCTGCCTCTGCCTCCCGAGTGCTAGGACTAAAGGTGTGCGCCACCACGCCCGGCTCAATAAATCTTTTCTTAAAAATTTTCACCCTCCTATTCCACTGTCCAGGCTGGTCTCAAACTCATAGAGATCTGCCTGCCTTTGCCTCCCAAGGATGTCATCATACCTGCCTCTTAAAAAGCATTTTTGAAAATTGTGTTTATCTATTTGCATATAGCTAGGGGTAGGCAGTGTGGGTGCTAATGTCGAGTCAGGAGACAACTTTAAGCCCTCTCTTTCCTTCTACCATTCACAGACATCCACCTGCCTCTGCTCTAGAGCACTGGGATCAAAGGCAAGCTCCACTACACCTGCCTTTGTTTTTTTTTTAAAGGACAGTAATGAGAGTACCATCCACCGATCACTCCACTCACGCAGCATTATGATGTGAGAGCCCCTTTGAGTCTCTTATCAAGCTCTGCTTACATCGCCCAGGCTTTCTCCAGCTCTGTTCCAAGCTCCTCCCACAAATGGGAGCTGAGGCCTAGGAACTACACCGTCCATTTTGGTCATAACGACTTCACTTTTTTGGTACCGGGTTGTTTGTTTGGTTTTGGTTTTTCAAGACAGGGTTTCTCTGTGTAGCCCTGGCTGTCCTGGAACTCACTCTGTAGACCAGGCTGGCCTCAAACTCAGAAATCCACCTGCCTCTGCCTCCCAAATGCTGGGATTTTAGGCATGCACCACCACTGCCTGGCTTTGTTTGTTTGTTTTTAATTACTTTTCTTACTTCAGAGACCAAAAATAAACAAATGAAAGGGGTGGATTAGGGCACCAGGATGTTTCAGGGCACTCAGTCTGTGGTCCCTTGGCCCTGTGTCTCTGGGCCCCTTGTGAGGCAGAATGTTGCTGCTGGAGCATATGGCCACAAATGCCTAAACTGTCTTTGTTTTGTCCAGGCAGGGTTTCTCTGTGTAACCTTGGCTGTCCCAAGTGGGATTAAAGGCGTGCACCACCATGTCCAGCTTTGGCTAACCACTTTAACAACCTGTCCTGTCCCTGTGGTAACTGACCTGTTGTAACTGCAGTGCCTACTTGTTTTGCTTTGATGCCAAGGACATACTACACAGCTATGATTTCTTAGCCTTTTTGGTCTTCCTTTAAGCAGGTTTTGTTTCATCTTTACGTAGTTTGTGTTTTTGTGTGGACACACATGCGCCATGATGCACGTGTGAAGGACAGAAGACAACTTGCTGAAGTCAGTGCTCCGATTCTGCCGTGTGGGCTCCAGGTATTGAACTTGTACTATCAGCTTCAGTATCAGACACTTCTACCTGCCAAGCCATCTTTGATTTTCATAGTCAACTTGACTGGATTTAGAATCACCGTGGAAACCTCTGGGTGTGCTATTAGGGTGTTTCCAGAAAGGTTTAACTGAGGAGCAAAGCCCAATATGAATGTGGATAGCACCATCCCATGGACTGGCTGGGGTCTGAACTAACAAGAGAAAAGCCAGGTGCATGCAGCAGTCTCTCCACTCTCTGACTGCTGATGCTGTCTTCCCTGCAGTGATGGATGTGCAGTCACACTGAACCACCACACTGAGCCACTGGCCACAGCACTGAGCCACTGCACTGAGCCATAGCACTGAGCCACTGTACTGAGCCACAGCACTGAGCCACTGTACTGAGCTCAGCACTGAGCCACTGTACTGAGCTCAGCACTAAACCACTGTACTGAGCCACTGTACTGAGCTCAGCACTGAGCCACTGTACTGAGCCACTGCACTGAGCCACAGCACTGAGCCACTGTACTGAGCTCAGCACTGAGCTACTGCACTGAGCCACAGCACTGAGCCACTGTACTGAGCTCAGCACTGAGCCACTGTACTGAGCCACTGTACTGAGTTCAGCACTGAGCCACTGCACTGAGCCATAGCACTGAGCCACTGTACTGAGCTCAGCACTGAGCTACTGCACTGAGCCACAGCACTGAGCCACTGTACTGAGCTCAGCACTGAGCCACTGTACTGAGCTCAGCACTGAGCCACTGTACTGAGCTCAGCACTGAGCCACAGCACTGAGCCACTGAACTTAGCCACAGCCCTGAGTCACTATACTGAGCCACAATGAACCCTGCGAACCTTAGCTGTCTGTGTCAGGTATCCTGTCATAGCAACAAGGGAAGTAATAAGAGTGCCCCTGGGCTGGTATAGCATTCTCAACTGCCTCTGCTCCCCAAGTGCTGCCATTGCAGGCTTGTGGCGCTACACCCTGTGAAACCATTCTTTAGAGTTTATCTGTAGACCTGGTATTTTCCCCGATTTTATCTGTCCACACATTTGCCACATGTTTGTGCCTCTGCACATGTGCATGTGCCTGCACACAGCTTTGAGCAGGTCCTAGGCTCAGACGAATCCGCTGTACCCTGAGCCCAGCTAGGATTGTGTTGACTTCTCTAGCTTCCAAGTCCCATGCAAATCCCATATAAATTCACGTCCTTGTAAATCCTAGACTGCGGTTTTCCTGCCTCCTGTTCTGTGTCGTCCTTTCCGCCATCCCTACTCCAGTCTCTGAGAGCTTCTGAGACTTGCTCCGAGATCCTGGCATTTATTTCAATGCCGTTAAGACTCTGTCTGTCTGTCCTCTCTGCAGATCCTGGGCTCAGGTGGCAGGACTGTATTCTGTTCCTTTGTGTGCCCAACACACAACACAGCGCCTAGACCCAGCAGGCTCCTTTTACGCCCCTGTCACAGGATTTATCTAGGTCTAAGGATATGTGGATGGGGCCCTGGATCTGCGTCCTAGAGGCAGGATGATAAATCTGCTTGGAGGAGTGACTGTCCAGCCCCGTTGCCTTTGTCTGACTTCTCTACTCAAGCCGGGCGTGGTGGCGCACGCCTTTAATCCCAGCACTCGGAAGGCAGAGGCAGGTGGATCTCTTGAGTTCGAGGCCAGCCTGGTCTACAAAGTGAGCTCCAGGACAGCCAGGGCTATACAGAGAAACCCTGTCTTGAAAAACCAAAAAAAAAAAAGAAAAAAAAAAGACTGTCAGATGTGAAGCTACCTTTCTCCCTCTGTGGGCAAGTACTTAAAGACAGAAACTGAAGTCTAGACTGT
>LR754902.1:7079-20106 GCA_902729485.2 Mus minutoides | reverse complement strand
AATTTTTCCTCTATAATTGCTTCTAGTTGTTTAACTATGCTTTCCTGTATTTCCTTCTTATAGTCTTCCATCCTCATCATGACGAGTGAATTTATATCCATGTCCTGTTTTTCTGGTGTGCTGTTGTATCTAGGACTTGATGGGGTGGGTGAGTTTGGATCTGGTGATGCCAAGTACCCTTGGATTCTGTTGCTTTTGTCCTTACGCCTACCTCCTGCCATCTCTAACCAAGGAGACCTGACCTTGGTGCAGGCCAGAAGGGAGAGTCTGAAATGGTCTGGGCCTATCTCTGCCCTGGCTGGTGACTCAGGTCGCAAGGGATTGGGCAGGAACAGATGCTGCTTTCAGCTGTTCGCCTTGATGTGTGCCTCTGCGTTTTCAAGGCCCCAGGTGTGCTCCACTCACCTTTAACCCTGAAGTGTGCCTAATGTCCTTGGGTTTGGAGAGTGTACTGGCGGCCCTATCCACTGTGTTCAGAGAGGGGTGATGGCGGTCCAGCGGCGGGGGAGGTCCTGGCTGGCTGGGAGGGGTCCCAGCCTCTGGTTGGACTGAGGTCCTCTGTTCCAGCTGCTGCTGCAGCTGGCCACTGGACCCTCTGCGATTTCAAGGCCCCTGGTGCGCTCCACTCCCCTTTAACCCCGAAGTGTGCCTAATGTCCTGGGGTTTGGAGCTTGCGCTGGCGGCCCTCTCCGCTGCGTTCAGAGAGGGATGATGCTTCCTGATTTTCTTAATGTGTGTGTTTGATTCCTTTGAAATCTGTAGCAGCAGGATTCGGGGCCTTCAACTCGCCCCCCCCCCCCCATGTACTCTATTGCAGAGAATCTTGAATTGGACACACTGGAGAAATGAGTGATTTTCTTGGTCATGGGAGGCGTGCACATGGTTATAAGTTTGGTTACATGAGACCACGAAAGCTTTCTGTTATATTTGTGGAGATGTCGGGAAATGTCTCCATATTTCAGGGGTTGTTAAAGGGCTTGTGGATTGGTGAAGTGAGAGGG
The DNA here is from genome assembly GCA_902729485.2 of Mus minutoides. Taxonomy (NCBI): domain Eukaryota; kingdom Metazoa; phylum Chordata; class Mammalia; order Rodentia; family Muridae; genus Mus; species Mus minutoides. Next base: position 19,105 of record LR754902.1, on the reverse strand, counting down.
AGAGAGAGGAAATGTGGTTTCTGTGGGTGAAGAGATGGAGTCAGGAGTCCTGAGTGCTACGCGGCAGGCGCTTGTGTGGAAGAACACTCAAGCAACATCCAGCAACTGAAAACGTAGCACGTTTGAATTTTCCATTTCACTAAACCCAACACTAGCCTTGCTCCCTGTGTTCATCCTTTCTCAAACAAACAAACAAAAAAAAAAAATTTGCAGTTTCATATCCATTCTTAGAGTCAGTATCCAGAAGTCATGCTGGTTTTCATACAAATATTATCAAAACATTATGTACCGAGCAGCCTGGTAAGTGTTGGTAGGATGAAATGTGAACACTAAAATTGCAGGCTTTGCACAAGTCATCATTTAATAACTACCTTATTTACCTAATAACTACCTTATTTACCTAATAGCTGAGAAGGGGAAAACCAGAGGAGACAGATGCACTTGCTCTCCTACTGTTTAGCTTTGTGCTCCTCTCTGGCTGCACGCCATTTCCAGGTGTTTGGTGTTGAGCCAAAAACTAAAATTAGACATTTGGTACAGCCCTGGTTGAGACACAGGGGTAACATAGACAAGCTTGTTCAGTCCTTGTCCCTGACACTGCTATTAATGCTGTCAAATTTACCCACCAATTAAGAGGGAGATGACAGAAGATAGAAAGGCAGTCGTGGAAAACTATACATCACAGCAAAGCCTCCCTCGAATTGCTGTAGTCAAGCCAATAGTTTAAGTTCGTTTTCATTTTTTTGGAATTGTGTGGAGTCAGAGTGATAGTCCTTGGGGGAGTTGACCCAATCGTTTTCTAAATGTGCACAGAGACATCAGTGACCCTGCAAAAATAAATTTGTAAAAGTAAAATCAGAACTATAGATATCAAAGTGGGGAAAAACATATTGCCTAAAGGTAAATTTATCAGCTTGTACAAGCTAACCCTCAAATCTGTAGATATAGGTTCTAATTTATTTCTCTGTTGCTGTGATAAAACACTGACCAAAAGCAACTTTTGGGAGAAATGGGTTTATTTTTTATCTTAAGTATATAAACCATCATCAAGGGAAGTCAAATAAGGAGCTCTTGGCAGGAACCTGGAGGTAGGAACCAGGGCAGAGCAGAGAACACAGAGAAATGCTTCTTAGTACTGTACACCTAGGCTCATATTCAGCTACCTTTCTTATACTGTCCAGGTCCAGGGATAGCACTGTCCAAAATGTGCTGGACTACCTGTGTCTACTAGCAATCACAGATATGCACACAGGACAGTGCAACTGAGGCAGGTAGTTCTTTAGCTAAATGTCTCCTGAGTTATTTCAAGTTTACAGGAAAATAACTAGGGTGCTTCATCCTCTGTCAACTGTCAGCTTGATAAACAAACACCTTAAGCTATAATCTTTCCTTTATTGCTTGTCCCCCAAATCTCATATTAATATGAATATAAAATACAATAGAAATTTAAAAGCCCAAGACACAATTTAAAATCAAACAAAAAACCTCTAAATTCTCCTTGAAACTCCTCAAATCTCTAATTTGTGACCTTCAGTAAACTCCAAAATGAATTTCATACTTTCTTATTCCAAGAAGAAGGAGGAGGAGGGAGGGAGGGAGGGGGGAGGAGGAGGAGGAGGAAGAGGAGGAAGAGGAGGAGGAGGAGGAGGAGGAGGAGGAGGAGGAAGAAGAAGAAGAAGAAGAAGAAGAAGAAGAAGAAGAAGAAGAACAACAACAACAACAACAACAACAATAACAATAACAATAACAACAACAACAGGAAGCAAGGCATGCTTAAAATCAGGTGAACCCCAAAATCTGACAATGGAAAAGCTTAAGGACCCAACATCTGGAATTCACCCATGACCTTCTGTACCCCCATGGGCTTAGGCAATCTTACTTCTCCAGTTTTGCTCTTAGCCACACACACAGCTTGACTGGTAGGCTCATGCCAGCTTCATGCCACACCTGCATTCTTGATGAACATCCTTCTTTTCTGAACCTATCACATAATGTCAAGCATCAGTTGCTTGCTCTCCATGACCCCTCTGTGCTTTCAAAACTGGAATTATGACTGTAGGGGAAATGCTTACACATTTACAAGTCCAAGTGACAGCTTGAAATGCAGTCCTTGGTCCTCTCTTATCCACAGCTTCTGTGTGTTGATACTGGGGAAATATTCCCTTAGAAGATTTTATCTCAATGATACTGCTCTGTTTTCAAGAATAGCCAGCCAGCACCCACTGGCTGTCCTAGAATAGCCCAAAAAGCTTTGCTTTCATAGATTTTTAATTCAAATAGGAATAGCCCAGATAGTCTTTGTGAGGATGCTCAAACTTTCCTTTGAAGCTTCACCAGTCAGGCATCCATCCTTGCATTCCTCAAGGCATTATCTCAAGCTGCCCTAACAATAGTGGATTAAGCTTAGAGTACTCAATTGCTTTGTTTTTCCAGCCTAAAGTTCCAAGAGTTTCCACTATCCCTCCCAAAACAACATGTGCATATCTGCACTGCAATGCCTCTCTCCCACTTTTGGTACTCATTTCTGTTCTAGTTTGCTTCTCTGTTGCTATGATAAAATATTGACCTAAAGAAGCCTGGGTGAGGAAAGAGTATTTCACCTTCTCATTTTATAGTCCGATATCAAGGGAAGCCCAGACAAGAAACTGTAGGCAGGAACTGAAGCACAGCCAATGAAGGAATGCTACTTACTGGTTCTCTCCCAGTTTCACACTCAACCACCATTTTTATACAGCTCAGGCCCACCTGTCCAGGGATGGCATGGCCCCCAGTGAGCAGAGTCCTCCTTTGTCAATTATCAATCAAGAAAATATGCCACAAAGATACCCACAGGCCATTCCCATGGAGACAATTCTTCAGTTGAGGTTCTACTTTCCCAGGTATGTCAAGTTGACATTGCAAGGTAAGAAAGACCATATGAAAGTAACAAAGACAATATGCTACTATTGCAGAGAGTACTGTAGACTGAGGTTGTCCGGTGTAAGTTAGACTGAATATTAATGTATCAACAACAGTGACTGTTCCATATGATTTATAGCCATACACTCTAGAGCAGTGGTTCTCAACCTTTCTAATGCTGTGAGCCCCTAATACAGTTCCTTGTGTTATGGTGACCTCCAACCATAAAATTATTTGTGTTGCTTCTTCGTAACTGTAATTTTGCAACTATTATGAACTATTGTAAATACTGTACAGGATATCTGATGTGAAGCCCCTGTGAAAGGGCATTAGTGGCTAGATGTTATTAGGGAAGCAATTGATCTGATATATATATATATATATATGTAGATATAGATATAGATATATATATATATGTAGATATAGATATAGATATAGATATAGATATAGATAATATTTTTGTATGGATTATTAACTTGAATGCTGTACTCTTTGCCCAATGGTTAAGAACTAGTTAATGTCTAGGGTTGAAGGACAGAAAGAGAACATAGTATACTTTATAGATTTAATATGCTGTTCTAAGTAATCTAAATATCAGTTACACTTGTTCTGGTCTCAGGCATATCAGGAAAAACTTGAAAGTGGAATGAAGGCCAAGAGATAAGAGATGGAAATCCCATTTGTGTGTTAGGCCTGAATCATCAAGAAGGTATTTTTACCTCATATTTGAGAACTCTAAAGCGGGAATTCAAAAATTGCAAAGGTTTTTCTAATAGCAAGGGTTTAAAACTAGGAAAGTGGAGAAATTGAATGTTTGATCTCCACCCTGACACTTAAAAAATTGCCCAGGACCTGATAGCTTTTGTTGAATGAGGTGAGCTTTCATCCCTGTATCAGTACAAGCTCCATGTACTAAGGTGTCTTTAGTTTCTTTGATCATTATTTTACCAATTCTATAACCTCCAACACCCCTTTCTCTTCACATCCACGAATTCCCCTTCATTCATATATATATATATATATATATATATATATATATATATATATATACACACACACAAACACACACAAATATATGCATGTATGTGCATAAATGTATATATGTATATGCATATATGTGTGTACCAACACATGCGTATATATGTATATATATATATGTACATGAATAAATGTGTACATACACATGCATATATACATATATAATTATTCATATATACATATATGTACACATATGTATATATAATTGATTTAACTTTGTGTGTGTGTGGTGGTGTGGTGGATGTGAGTTAAAGTCTCACTATCTCACTATGTAGCCTTCGCTATCCTGGAACTCACTGTGTAGAGTAGGCTAACCTCAAACTCACAGAGATCTGCCTGCCTCTGCCTCACAAACACTGGGATTATAGATGTGTACCAGAATCCCTGGCTAACTGATTTCTTTTAGTTAAGTTCTTTTGTTTTTGTTGTGATGAACATTGTATGGTTTATTATACTACAAAAGGCTCAAAACATTCAGAAAGTCACTTACAGCCATGTGCTGGTTATATTTTTGTTAGTATATTTTTAACGTGTGTGTCTATGAGTTTGTGTGTGTGTGTGTGTGTGTGTGCACCAGTATGTGCATATGGATGTGGAAGGCAGATGTCAATCTCAGACATTTTTTCTCATGTCAAATACTAGCTGGTTCTTTGAGACCAGGGAGCTAGTCTTATGGGGACCTGGGCTCATTGTCAGGATGGACAACCCAGGAAGCTACAGGCTCTGCTCTGACTCCCCATCTCTGGGCTACCAAGCACTCTACAACCCCTTTCACTGTTCTGGAAGCATTTGTCTGCTTGAGCCAGCTTTGTAGCTTTCAACATATATTTTTTAAATCTTTAAATAAACCTTTTCAGGTGTAGTGTTTGGAAATTTAAAGCAATGGGTCCAAATTGTTGAAAAAAAATACAGTTCGCATACTCCTTTTTGGTGTGCTCAGATTTTTGGGTACTTACTTGTGAATTTATCATGCTTTTCTAGATTAAAAATTAAACCCAAGGGTGGAAATGTAACAGTATCATACCTCAAAGTATTTTGGGTATAATATTTTGACAAAGTAATTTAACGTAAAAGTTAAATATGTTTACTCCTGTTTCAAGGTATTTTTAAATAGCTCAAGATACTTTTAGACAAACATTCAAGATCATGTAGCCTGAAGATTTAAACAGAAGGGAGCCTAATGGCATTTACTGTCATTTAACCTCAGCTATTGACTGATTTATCACCAAGATTTTGTCTTTGCAGTTTTCCATGTCACTTCTCTCTCTTTTTTTTAAAGAATGAATTTTGGAGTTCTATTATTTCATAAGTAACAAATGCTCAAAAATCATTTCAAGTTTTTGTCTTTGTCTTTGTATAGCTTGTTCGAGAACATTTTTCTCAGCAGGTACAGCAGCAGGAAATGCTCATTAGAGACTGGTACTCCAAACAACCTAGTTCACTGTGGGGTAACTTGGCAGAGCTATTGCCAGCCTTGCCTGTAGTTCTTGTTCATGATAAATGAAGAAGTCATAACACCACAAATTAAATTTATGCCACATCAAGTTAAAAAATATAACTCAAATATTGAATTCAAAATATCTTTTTCAGGACATAGATAAAGTCTTATTGACAGGCGAAATAATCATAGGAAGCAAGTACATGTGGGTTGGAAGAAGCATTTGAGGAGTCTTCTGGCCCCTCACATGAACTCATGCAGGCAGCTTCTCTGGAGTACCATATTAATTCCATCAGTGCTTGGTCAGCTCTGTGACACTTGTTGTTTCTGTGACTTATGGAAAAGACAACATGTGGCTGAAAGTAATGGTGGTCTGTCCCTGGAACTGTAACACTCTCTTCCAGAGCTGGTGACCTGCTTCTGGTCAAACTCCTTTGTGAACACTCATGAACCAGGGATACTCACTTTTAGAATCTGAATCCAAGGTTTGACAAGTCCCAACACATTTGTGGCTCCTGATTCTACACAGTCTGTACTCATTCTAGTCTATTGATTCCCTGAAGTTGCTGCCTGAGGCAGAAAGGGAGCTAATTAAAAGGAAATGGAGCTTTGAAAAGTCTCCCTGAATCTCTGAGATGCTGCCACTAACCTCAGGATTTTGAAACACTGCTTAGAACAGGTGCCCGAAGCACATTTCTCCCCATTGTGCTGAACTAGGAGTAAGACACCTTTAAAACACACAGAAAGAAAACTCAAAAGTGTTCTTGTTCTCGTCTTAATTTTTTTCCTAAGATTTTGAATGAAGTGCAAAAAAATTGAGAGGCTTGTGTCTATACATCTGTATATATTTATGGTTGTCGCTGCACTCATTTCCAGAGTAATTAGAAACATCCATTATCAAGAATTAATTTTCTTTTGTGTGTGTGTGTGTGTGTGTGTGTGTGTGTGTGTGTGTATGTGTGTGTGTGTGTATGTGTGTATGTGTGTGCAGTAAGAGCACTTTTTTCGATTTTATAGGTAGGAGACAAGAGAGAAGTTGAGTCAGTTTATGTAAATTGTGTCAATTAGAAAGACAGTTGGATGAGATTACAGCTCAGAACTGCTGCCTCTGAAATACCTGTACCAGCCACTGGACCATATCTTTGCTCTCCGTCCTCACTGAATCAACTAACAAAGCAGCACTCTTGTTGACTTTCTTTCTGGAGCAGTTTCTAGGTAAATAAAAGACACTTGTCACAAAATTATCACTCATTCACTTTTTCTCCTTCTTTTATGCTCACTCAGAAAGTGGAATATATTTAAAATGATCCCGAGATCCTACTGTTTGCATTGGTTGTGAGCGTGGCTGCATTCACATTGTATTACTTCCGAAAAACCTGCGAAGGTGTTCTGCCAGAATGGCTCCTTCCTCCTAAGCAAGGGCCAGAAAAATGAGAGCAGACCACAAGGCTATGATTATGTGAAACAATAGGCAGAGACTCAACATCCAGAAGGACCACACTTCCTCCCCACATCAGAGTATGCTAGCTAGTAAACCATGAACACCCATCCTTCTGCATCCGGGGTGAAATTGTAGGTTAAAAACTTGGGGCCATGATCTCAAGCTGTACTACAGAGAAATTGTAATAAAAACTGCATGGTATTGGTACAGTGACAGACAGGTAGATCAAAGGAATAAAATTAAAGACTCAGAAATGAACCCACACACCTATGGCCACCTGATCTTTGACAAAGAAGCTAAAACCATCCAGTGGAAAAAAGGCAGCATTTTCAACAAATGGTGCTGGCACAACTGGCAGTTATCGTGTAGAAGAATGGGAATTGATCCATTCTTATCTCCTTGTATCAAGTCTAAGTGGTTCAAAGAACTCTACATAAAACCAGAGACACTGAAACTTATAGAGGAGAAAGTGGGGAAAAGCCTCGAAGATATGGGCACTGGGGAAAAATTCCTCAATAGAACAGCAATGGCTTCTGCTGTAAGATTGAGAATTGACAAATAGGACCTCATAAAATTGCAAAGCTTCTGTAAGGCAAAAGATACTGTCAATAAGACAAAAAGGCCACCCACAGATTGGGAAAGGATCTTTACCAATCCTAAATCAGATAGGGGACTGATATCCAATATATATAAAGAACTCAAGAAGGTTGACTCCAGAAAATCAAATAACCCCATTAAAAAGTGGGGCACAGAGCTAAACAAAGAATTTTCAACTGAGGAATACCGACTGGCTGAAAAGCACCTGAAAAAATGTTCAACATCCTTAATCATCAGGGAAATGCAAATCAAAACAACTCTGAGATTCCACCTCACACCAGTCAGAATGGCTAAGATAAAAAATTCAGGTGACAGCAGATGCTGGTGAGGATGTGGAGAAAGAGGAACACTCCTCCATTGTTGGTGGGATTGCAGGCTTGTACAACCACTCTGGAAATCAGTCTGGCGGTTCCACAAAAAATTGGACATAGTACTACTGGAGGATCCTGCACTACCTCTCCTGGGCATATATCCAGAAGATGTTCCAACTGGTAATAGGGACACATGCTCCACTATGTTCATAGCAGCCTTATTTATTATAGTCAGAAGCTGGAAAGAACCCAGATGTCCCTCAACAGAGGAATTGATACAGAAAATGTGGTACATTTACACAATGGAATACTACTCAGCTATTAAAAACAATGAATTTATGAAATTCCTAGGCAAATGGATGGATCTGGAGGGTGTCATCCTGAGTGAGGTAACCCAATCACAAAAGAACTTACATAACATGTACTCACTGATAAGTGGATATTAGCACAGAAACTTAGAATACTCAGGATACAATTTGTGAAACACATGAAACTCAAGAAGAACGAAGCCCAAAATGTAGACACTTCGCCCCTTCTTAGAATTAGGAACAAAACACACATGGAAGGAGTTACAGAGATCAAGTGTGGAGCTGAGACAAAAGGATGGACCAACCAGTGACTGCTGCAGCCAGGGATCCATCCCAAAATCAGCCACCAAATGCAGACACTATTGCATATGCCAGCAAGAGTTTGCTGAAAGGGCCCTGATATAGCTGTCTCGTGTGAGGTTATGCCAGTGCCTGGCAAACACAGAAGTGGATGCTCACAGTCAGCTATTGGATGGAACATAGGGTTCCCAATGGAGGAGCTAGAGAACGTTCCCAAGTAGCTGAAGGGGTCTCCAACCCCATAGGTGGAAGAACAATATGAACTAACCAGTACGCACAGAGCTCGTGTCTCTAGCTGCATATGTAGCAGAAGATGGCCTAATCGGCCATCATTGGGAAGAGACCCCTTGGTCTTGCAAACTTTATATGCCCCAGCACAGGGGAACGCCAGGGCCAAGAAGTGGGAGTGGGTGGGTAGAGGAGCAGGGTGGGTGGTAGGGGAGGGTATAGGGGACTTTCAAGATTGCATTTGAAATGTAAATGAAGAAAATATCTAATAAAAAATGGAAAAAAAAAACTTGGGGCCAGAGGGGACATAGGAGTTCATTCTCAAATGACCGAGTTAAATATTACCTAATGACCAAGACTCACAAAGGAGATTGGAAACACTACCCACCTTAGCAGCATTACATGGTGAATTAGTAAAAGTTGAGAAGTCTGAATCAATTCAGGTTCCGATTCCACTCTACGCACTTTCCCCAGAACGAGAGAGATGAGAAGGACAAATGATTCTGAATATACCAGCGTAGCGAAGCAAGCTACCATCCTACCCCAGGGCCAGCTGGATCTTCCCAGTTGGCCTCTTTAGGCCACCTCACAGGTGGTTCTGGGCATCAGCCGGCATGCTTCCCATCTACATGTAACCTCTGCTGCTTCAATTTGATTTCCTTCCTTATCTGGCCTCTTTTGAGGAGTCTTCTATTTGTCAGAGCAGGATAATTTAAAACTTCTAAATAGATTCTCTACTGTGTGTGCTAAAGAGAAGATTTTAACTGGTATATGACAAAAGAAAACAGAGAATGTTGATAAACTTTTAAAAATGCATAATAAAATAAATAATTTTTTTAACTACAACTTCTTTCAGTAATTTGAGGAGATATTACTTTCATGGAAAAATGAGGATTTTACCTTTCCTCAGACTTCATTTTTAAAGAGCAGTAATAAAGACCTACATTTTGGAAGTCTCATTGTTGAATCCCACTTCTTGTGTTAATGTTAGAAATGTTACAAATGACACTTCCGCTCAAATGGTTCATTTCATTTCTAACTCAGTTTGTCTTTTTAAGTCTGAGAGTTTTGAAACCAGACATTCCAGTGGAAAGAATAAAACTTGTCAGATAAGAATAGGCTCATGTAATGATTTTGTTAAGAAAAAGAAGGGCTCTTTGAGGAGTCCCCAGAGCTCCTTTACTAGAAATATGGCTGGCAGAAGAGGGTAGTGGAGCTGATTGGTGCTGGATTCCACGAGGAACTAAAAAATAGAGTCCCTGTTTTCCACATGGTCTTCAGATCTGAGCTTCAGTAAATTATTTTTAGCTTTCCCTTTTTGGGAGGCCCAACTTTCATAAGGTAAATAAGAATTTAGAACTTTCTTATGCTTTTTCATGCTTTTGTAATTTTCTTCAGAGTTCATCCACATATGCTTAGAGTAGTCTAAGTCACAGACAGATGCCTCTCTACTATTTGTTATCTAGAACACTAGGCTCAGAAGGGGTCTCAGTCAAGGCATTAGATTAGAAGACATTGGTGCCAATGTTTTAACTCTTGTGCTTCTGAGTACTATCTTCTTCACTGGAATGGTTATCATAGTTTGAAGAGATACAGAAAGTTAAAGATAAATGTTCCTTTTTTTTTTCTAAGTGGTTCAATAACTTGTTGCCTTTGAAAGAGAAGAAAGCTTAAATAGTAAGGTATTTGAGGTTCCCAAATGCAGACGTTATGTCCAATGGTAGTGTGCTAATCATAGCATAGTGGTAAAGTTTCATGAAATGTTTGTAGTAAAAGAAATCTGTGTTACTTTCCAGAATAGACAGAGAGCAGCTGCTAGGTTGGATGGTTTAACTTCTTAAATAATGTTTACTATTATAATATTAACCATTGCTAATTCCACTGTCGCAAAAAATGAGTAAGCTGTTGCACAATCATTTTTGTTTTGAATCAAAATATACTTCTTAAAACTGAGATTTATACCTGAACTTTATCTGGTGGGTTAATAAAAATAATGATTTGTGTTCTGACAAACACCTGTGCAGCAAACCTTGTTTTAAGTGTTTCATACATTTCAACTCATTTAACTCTCACAACTATTAAGAAGGGTTAGTGGAGCTAAGACGAAAGGATGGACCATCCAGAGATTACCCCACCTGGGAATCCATCCCATAATCACCCACCAAATCCAGACACTATTGCATATGCCAGCAAGATTTTGCTGAAAGGACCCCGATATAACTATCTCGAGTGAGGCTATGCCAGAGCTGGCAAACACAGACGGGGATGCTCACATTCATCTATAGGATGGAACACAGAGCCCCCAATGGAGGAGCTAGAGAAATTACCCAAGGAGTCGAAGGGGTCTACAACCCTTTAGGTGGAACAAAAATATGAACTAAGCAGTATTCCCAGAGCTCATGTCTCTAGATGCATATGTAGCAGAAGATGGCCCAGTTGGCCATCACTGGGAAGAGAGGCCCCTTGGTCTTACAAACTTTATATGCCACAGTACAGGGGAATGCCAGGGCCAGGAAGTGGGAGTGGGTGGGTGGGGGATCAGGGCGGGGGGGGGGAGGGTATAGGGAACTTTCGGGATAACATTTGAAATGTAAATAAAGAAAATATCTAATTAAAAAAACAAAAAGAAGAGTTTCAAAAACCCATTAAACTGTTAACTGCCAAGAGCAGTATTTAATAGTTCATATGAGGAAGTACACCTATCAATTGTTGCAAACATCAAGTGCTCTGTCTCTGTCTGTCTGTCTGTCTGTCTGTCTGTCTGTCTGTCTCTGTCTGTCTGACTCTATCATCTAATTTAGAAAACCCAGAAAACTGTTAGTTGTGGTACAGTGAGGCAATCACCTTTGTTACTGCCTGTGTATACCAAAGAAAGATGCCTTGTTTTCCCAAGTACATACCTATAGTACCTTCGTATTTCACAGTCATCTTCAGTCAATAATTTAATTTTTCTATATATATATTTAATAAATTGCATGTTATGATTATGTTGATATTACCGTTAAAGTATATAAGATATAAAGTGTGTGTGTAAAATGTTTGTGTGTGTGTGTGTGTGTGTGTGTGTGTGTGTGGAGCCTATCCGTTACAGTCCAACATGTGGAGGGTAGAGGAGAGCATCAGTGATGGTCTTCATCTTGTATTTTATCTGAGGTAGTACTCCAAGAAAACAATTCTTTATCTGCTGTGCACTCTAGACATGTCCTAGGAGCTTCTAGGGATTCTCCTGTTTTTTTTTTTTTTTTTCCCTGTGTGTCTTTATTTTTCTCCCACATCAAAGTAAGAGCCATGGAATCATATCTACGATACAATATTTATGCCTAGCTATATGTGGGTTCTGGGGAATTTGAGTTCCCATACTTCCACGCTGTACACCATACTTACTAAGTAGTTCCCACCCCAATATTTAGAGTAGTGGTCATGTGTTAGCATGTTATATTAGAAATATTCTCAGGATGACGGTCTCC
>LR754903.1:9836-20098 GCA_902729485.2 Mus minutoides | reverse complement strand
TTTGTGAGGGAGATGGATGTGGGCAAATGCATCGTGGTCAACTATAAATTATATAATAATAAGTAATTTTAAAAAGGGAAATACCTTTTATATTGTGTGGAGAAATTGAGGGAGAACTTGATCAGTTTTGAAAGAAAATAATGGCACAGTCTTCATAGGTCACAGGACTAAAGTCTTAAATATAGGTCAGTAAGAAGTTACTGAAATGTTATAAAGATCAAATAGTTCAAAATGGTTCAGCAGTTTTGAAGACATAATTGAGGGGCAAGGACAAAGATGGAGCAGAGACTGGAGAAATGACTGACCAATAACTGCCCCAACTTGAAACCTATTCCATGTGCAAACACCAATTCTCTACATTGGCTCTGCTCTGAGGAGACATTAACATGGAAACTCAGAGCACTAATTAGTAAGAGGTTGGCAAAGCACCCTGGAACTTTGCAAAAACTGAGTTGAATGTTCATAGAAGCTGAATGAGAAGAAAAAAAAAAGATAATGACTGTGGACTTGCAGTTAACTCTTCACCTACAGGAGCACACTGTGTCTCAGGTGAAGTCCCAAGCTGTAAACAACAGTTGGTCATGTAGCTTCAGTCACAAGTGAGTTATGGGAATATTCTTTACTAAACACAAAGGGTTTACAGAATGCCATTCACTGTTTCATATATTAAAATGCTGAAGAAAAAAAAAAAAGAAAGGTTACACCAATAATTCAGAAAGTATAGTTTACTCAAGTAGAAGAGGTAGAGTGATCAATATTTAGATAAATAGATGGGATCAAGAAATAACTATCAGAGTTAGTAAACTGGATAGATGAGATGGTCCACTTTTCCATTATATCATATTTTGATGCTTGCAAAGATAGGGCACTGCCAGAAAGACTCTGTGGGGAGAAGCTATCTGGAATTGTTACTCTTCATTTGCTTAGTTAAGATTGGTGCAGTAAATTCAAGTTTGCAAAAAAGAGATGGTGTATTCTGCTTTATATAATGTGCTGAAATTCAAAGAAGAGGGTAGATGACAGGCAGTATCATGACAACTCCATTTCCATTAAAAGAGAATGCAGAGATATAGATGAATTGTCTCACTTGGGGAGAGAGGAACAGTACAGTGGAGAGAGTAAGTGATAGAATTGGCGACTCTCACATCTGTAACTAATTATATGCAGATGTTGAATAGACTAATAGAACAAGAGATTAGAGAAAATGCCTCACCTGGCCAGTGACATGTGATCATAAAAAAACATGTAAAAAATATGATTATGAAAACCTTTTTTATATTAAAACATGTCCAAATTCAGAAATCAAAACAAAACAAAACAAAACAAAAACAGGTTTTTCCGAACTTTGACCATGAGCAACCATGTTGTATCAGAGACTATGTGTCATCTTAATTTAATATTAGTAATGTATGTTGTCAAAACCATAGTGATTCAGTCTAGTAGATGGTTTTTCAGATTTTTACAAAAGATATTGTAAATATTCTGAGCCCATTTCCATATAAATGGAACTTTATCTGGTTTCATTACATTATATATTTATAATATCCTCCATAGTTTTCTTTCTCTGGGTGAAAATATGTAAAGTTCATATACATTTGTTGTGTTAAGAAAAGCTTAAAACTTGGACTATGAAAATATTTTCAGTATATGTTATGTGATACAGAATGGAAAACATTACCACACCCCAGAACAATTTAGCCAACATGTGTGATAATTTTTCTTTATATAATTAGGATAACTGCCATTCTTAGACACTCATTATTCTAAGAAAATAGCTATTTTAAAAAATAATTTTGGCACTCTCATTATAAAACATCAAAATATGGGAAACAAGGTCCCAGATGGTACAGTGAACATTCTTAGTACTGAGTCAGTTTCATCATTACATATGTTCAAATAGATACTGAGATAAGAGTTTAAATATAGGGAAAATATCTAAGTTAATTCTTTTTCAAACTGTGCACATTTCCTCTCACTTAAAATGATGGCCCCATTTAAATTGTTTTCTTACAGATTTAAACATTAGAACATTTTGTGTCAAATTCCAATTCCTGTTGTAGTCAGGAACCACATGACTCATTTTTCATTAAAATATCTGAAACATGTGTTACATGGCAAAGATAGAAATGTGATCAATAACAGAAATGGATTTATCACTAGAAAATTTCTGTGATGCAAGTAGACTACAGATTTGCTATCATGTGAAATATCATAGATGTATTAAAATACAGATATTCCTAGAGCAGAGTAAATGTCTCAAATTGTATTTTAATATGAACTGAGAGCACACAGCAAAGGTGGACCAGAAAGAAAGGTAATACACAGAGAGCGAGACACAGATGGGTCTATGCTGTGTTTGTGATCTTGCTGGTGATCATTTTTGCCAGTGGTGGGCCTATGAGTTATGGATTTAAGTTAGGAGACTTACAGGAAGGGATGCAGAGCAGGTCAATATCATGCATTGTTTCAAAGGAAAGTTCCAGGGCAATAAGCCTCATCAGTAACTACAGTGAGCCAGCTAATAGTTGAATGGCCATAGACTTATTTGCATATCTTCTACAGAAGCACATGGAGGGAGAATGCTTGTCATCAAGGTTTAACATCTTAAGGCCATATGAAGGTTGGCTGCTCCTGCAGGTTCACGACATAAGTCCTTAGTTTGTGATGGCTTCTGTTTTTATGATGCTTGTTTATTTATGTGTATCTCCTCATACTTCTATCAGTTCATGTTTAACATATGTATAATTCTTGATTACCGAACTTGAAATACTTTGATATGTTTTGCTTATACTTTTGAGCAATAAACTTATTTGCCTTTTAAAAATGAAATTAAACATTCTCAAACCAAGTTCTCTTTCAACTTAAAGGCAAAATCCTTCCCTTCGTTGTAATGTTAATAAAACAAGATAAATTTTTGTTCAATTTTTTATTGAAAATTTAAAAATTGATGTTGAAATACACAAAAATAATGTTTTTCAAACTGTTATAATTAAAAGTAAATAGGAGTTTTGATTATCATGTTTTGAAAGGAATTTTTTCCTGGTTCAGTCTATTTGGTGTTCTGTAGGCTTCTTTTATGTTCATGGGCATCTCCTTCCATAGGTTAGGGATGTTTTCTTCTATAATTTTGTTGAAGATAATTACTTGTCCTTCAAGTTGAAAATCTTCATTCTAATCTATACCTATTATCCTTAGGTTTGGTCTTCTCATTGTGTCCTGGATTTCCTGGATGTTTTGAGTTAGGATCTTTTTGCAATTTGCATTTTCTTTGATTGTTGTGTCAATGTTTTCTATGGAATCTTCTGTACCTGAGATTCTCTCTTCTATCTCTTGTATTCTGTTGGTGATGATTGCATCTAGGGCTCCTGATTTCTTTCCTAGGATTTCTATCTCCAGAGTTGACTCCTTTTGGGTTTTCTTTATTGTTCCTACTTCCATATTTAGATCCTGGATGCTTTTGTTCAATTCCTTCACCTGTTTGGTTGTGTTCTTCTGTAATTTAAGGGATTTTTGTGATTCCTCTTTAAGGACTTCTACCTGTTTAGCTTTTTTTCCTGTATTTCTTTAAGGGAGTTAATGTCCTTCTTAAAATCCTCTACCAGCATCATGAGATATGACTTTAAATCCAAATCTTGCTTTTCTGGTGTGTTGAGGTATCCAACACTTGCTGTGGTGGGAGTACTGGGTTTCGGTGATGGAAATTAGTCTTGGTTTCTGTTAGTAATATTATTACCTATACCTTTTTTGATCTGGTAATATCTGGTGTTAGATATTCTTGCTTTCTCTGGCTGGAGCATTGTCCTCCTATGAGTCTGTAAACATGTGTTAGCACTCCTGGGAGACCAGCTCTCTCCTGGCAGGACCAGTTCACAGAAGGCTGAAGATCTGCCCCATATCCTGGCTGCAGATGTAAGCTTATATGACCCTCTCCAAGAAGCTCTGCTACTTCTGAAGCCTGTGCTCTACTGAGCAGACCCCCCTGAGAGACAGCAGAGAGAAAATGGCAATCTCATCTGAGTCTCAGGGTCAGCGCACACCCTGGAGGCAAGCTCTCCTCTTGGAAAGATCAAGAATTCAAGGCCCATAACTAAACATAATAAAAGCAATATACAGCAAAGTAGTAGCCAACATCAAATTAAATGGAGAGAAACTCGAAGCAATTTTACTAAAATCAGGGACTAGATAAGGATGACCACTTTCTCCCTACTTACTAATTATAGTACTTGAAGTCCAAGCCAGAGCAATTAGACAACAAAAGGAGATCAAAGTGATAAAAATTGGAAAGGAAGAAGTCAAAATATCACTATTTACAGATATAATAGTATACTTAGGTGATCCCCAAATTTCTACTAGAGAACTGCTAAAGCAGATAAACAACTTCAGTGAAGTATCTGAAATATAAAATTAACTCAAGCAAATCAGTGACCTTTTTCTACACAAAGAATAAACAGGC
Source organism: Mus minutoides (assembly GCA_902729485.2). NCBI lineage: Eukaryota > Metazoa > Chordata > Mammalia > Rodentia > Muridae > Mus > Mus minutoides. Next base: position 15,645 of record LR754903.1, on the reverse strand, counting down.
TGAGAAAGAAAATAGAGAAAGCAACAATCTTCACAATAGTCACAAATAATATAAAATTACTTGGTGTGACTCGAACTAAGCAAGTGAAAGATCTGTATGATAAGAACTTCAAGTCTCTGAGAAAAGAAATGGAAGAAGATCTCATAGGATGAAAACATCACCCATGCTCATGGATTTGCAGGATTAATATAGTAAAAATGGCTATCTTGCCAAATGTACTACAGATTCAATACAGATTCAATGCAATACCCACCAAAATTCCAAATGAATTCTTCACAGAGTTAGAAAGGGCAATTTGCAAATTCATCTGGAATAACTACAACAAAAAACAAACAAACAGAAAAAAACCTAGGATAGCAAAAAACTATTCTCAACAGTATGAAAGCCTCTGGTGGAAATCACCATACCTGACCTCAAGCTGTACTACAGAGCAATTGTTATAAAAACTGCATGGTACTGGTACAGCGACAGACAGGTAGATCAATGGAATAGGATTGAAGACCCAGAAATGAATCCACACACTTATGGTCACTTGATTTTTGACAAAGGATCTAAATCATCCAGTGGAAAAAGGACAGCATTTCCAACAAATTGTGCTGGCTCAATTGGCAGTTATCATGTAGAAGAATGCGAATTGATTCATCCTTATCTGCTTGTACAAAGCTAAAGTCTAAGTGCATCAAGGAACTCCACATTAAACCAGAGACACTGAAACTTATAGAGGAGAAAGTAGGGAAGAGTCTTAAAGATATGGGCACAGGGCAAAAATTCCTGAACAGAACACCAATGGATTATGCTGTAAGATCAAGAATTTACAAATGGGACTTCATAAAATTGCAAAGCTTCTATAAGGCAAAGGACACTGTCAATAAGACAAAAATACATCCAATAGATTGGGTAAAGCTTTACCAATTCTAAATTCAATATCAGGATATTATCCAATATATACAAAGAACTCAAGAAGTTAAACTCCAAAGATACAAATAACCCTATTAAAAATGGGGTACAGAACTTTAAAAGGATTCTCAAGTGAGGAATACTGAATGACTGAGAAGCACCTAAAAAATGTTCAACATCCTTATTCTTCAGGGAAATGCAAATAAAAACAACCCTGAAATTCCACCTCACACCAGTCAGAATGGCTAAGTTCAAAACTCAGGTGACAGTAGATACTGGCAAGGATGTGGAGAAAGAGGAACACTCCTCCACTGATGGTGGGATTGTAAGATGGTACAACCACTCTGCAAATCACCTTGGCAGTTCCTCATAAAATTGGACATACTACTACTGGAAGATCCAGCAACAATTTGCTGGCATAGAAATTATTCTAGTAGGTTGTGCTATATCACTGCCTAATAAGATGACCAATAATATACTTGAGAGAATGGGTTAATTAAGATGATTGTTAAAATGTGTCAAAATATGGTTGTGATTCTGGGATACATGAATTCTATGGATAATAATACGTGAAAATGAACAACAATACAAAGTTGAGCTTGGAAATCTTCATGCTAATTACTGCCATGATAATAATGATACTTAAGTGACTTAAGAAACATAGTTCCAGAGGATCAGCCATTCTTCAGTTGGACTTTGTGAAACCTTAAACTGTTTAGTTTTTCAGAATATATTCTTGTATCTTTACAACTACATTTGAAAGTTTAGGTTGAAGCCCAGAAGTCTAATGCACAAGGAAAATACAACAATAAAAGTATCCTAGTGAGCAATCAAAAATAAACGGCTTATGAAATATTCAATACACATCCAACACTAACTCCTTATGAAGAGACCAGGAAATGCAAAATAAGATGTGTCTACTCTAATTAATTACTCAGAAATTGCAGAGAATAAATAATCATTGAACTAATTCTGAAAGTGGACATAATTAGCACCATTAATCATCAACTATAAATTATTTAATTGAATAATAGTCCTGAAAGGAAAAATTGGTATTATAGTTACTTACTCATTTAATGCTCATTACCATAATGTTGTCAACTAGAATGTATGATGCCATCAAATAATTTAAAAATGTTTAGGTTCAGTTAGCACTGCTAAGATGCATTGACTTGTACTGTGTAGGATGAGTTTAGAAAGGCAATTTAGTAATTACTTCTCATTTGAATTTCTGTGACATAAACCAATTAGCCCTCTAGACCCCTCATAAACTCTGAATCATAAGCACAATATAGTAAACATTCTGAATAAACTTCTAAAGTCAGCAATAGGGAATGTGCATAAAATAAGGTTAAAGTCAATCCTTTTTATCCGTCTGACTCAAGTAAATACAGTGCTTGTATGTAAAACATTTTATTTCATTTATCAAGAATGATAAAAACCTATAAATATTGTGGTTGGAAAACAACAAAAATAGTTTTTCAAAATCAAAGCTAGCTGTGCACAAGCGTTTCTTGCTTCTGAACTAATGAGCTTTTCTTTCACATCTGCATAAAACTGCAACTTATAAAGCCATCGTACTCTCCTTGATCTATGCTGGCAACAGGGAGAACTTAGTAAAGTAACTAAACGGTGGGTGAAGGAGGCAGGGGAGAGTGGTACCCAGATCTCTGTACTAGCTGAGTTTGCAGAAAGTTCTAGGCCATTTGGAAAGCAAGACTTGAAATGGAAAAGTGAAGAAATACTAAGAACCACTCTTGAAATTAAGATTAAAAATCTACTTTTTATGTTTTGAGTGCCTTTAGGAAAAGATTGGAGTTGTTTCTACTTGCTGAATGTTGGATTTCAGGCTTTTACTAGATAAATGAACATACATTTGTTTTCTTATTTGAAATACCTGCTGAATTACGCAGCTAAGCATAAAAGAGGCATGTTTTATTTTCATCAAGTTATTGTCCACTGCCTAGATATTGGATTCAATGTAAGTTCTTTTATAAGTAATATGTTGTATGCTCATATTTATAGTATATTGGATGCTTATGTTCTTCTCAAATATTCCAACAGGCAGGAGTTGTATGCGATTGTATGGCCAACACTTTTTCCCTCCGCTGAGTAATGCAACATATAAAATAAGTATAAATGAAATATAAAACACTGACTTGTTTGTTCAGTTTCTCAGAACCTGGGGTAGATGACATGCCAGTCTCATTTTGAATTTAGTAGTGATAAGCATATCACTAACCCTGCTGAAGTTGCTATATAAAAACTGTGGGGTCAATGACTGATTTTCAAAGTGAAGAGCTCAGATAATTGGAAAGGAAGAAGAAGATGATGAAATCAAGCATGCTGCTTTTCCACTGTGTTGGCTATTGCTTTGATAATGGGGAAATTCTACAATAGATCAGTTGGAGCACACAAATGGTTTCAGTTTTATAGCCTATGTTGAGCCATAAAAGCACTTGGAATTTTTGCACAGATATTTGAGTAATGTCAGATAATTTAATGCCTGACTATTCTAGCTCACCTGTATCAAATGGACTAAACTCTCATACATTTAAGTGATTATATTAAAATTGATATGGGGATGCAGAAAGACATACCAAAAATAAATAATTCACATATTATTAGTATAAGATACATTTATCAAATATACATTATAATTAACAACAAATTTAATATTAAGTGTTGGATGAAGTAGTCACACAATAAAAGTCACAACTCAATTCAAGTCAAAGAAATGTAGCTTCAGGGTGCTATATTCATTTCAGAGGCTTACACTGTGGAATGCTACCTAAACTAGGACCATCCAAGCAAGAAGCCTCTGGGCAGAGAACCTTGACTGCTCAAACAACCTTCTCAATTCTGTATGAGGCAGCAAGTTGAAAATCTTGGCTTTGACAGAGTAGATTAATTACATTACATTAATCCTGAAAACAAATTGCTTTGGCAAGCTTTTCAATAATTTAGTTGTTTTTCCTATATTTCTATTTCTCAAAAGGCAAAACAGAACATCCTCCAAGCCTGTTAAATTAGAAGTGATCTATGGGCTGGAGAGTTGGTCCAGTAGTTTAAGAGTGCCTACAGCTCCTGCAGAGAAGGTCAGTTCAGTTTCTAGCATCCACATGGTGGCTTCAAACTGTCTATACCTCCTGCTGCAGAGGATCTGGAATCTTCTCCTGGTTTCTGTGGGCATGGGGCATGATGGCAGTGATTCCATGTAGGAAAGAGGTGTTTGGAGGTGAGGTGTTTGGACTAAAGTACAAGTACATCTTGCTCTGTGGAAGAACCATTTTTCTCCTGTCTAAGAAAAAGACAAAATCAATAAACAAGCAGTCATAATAAAACCGCTAGACCCTTGACACAACTACCAAAAGGATCTATCAAAGGTCTATCTAAACAATAGAAACCTTAGTGGACAATTAAGGTTGGGGTAGACATTCTACTGCTCCGTTTCCTCAGAGTCACACTGACACCTCAGAAGTTACCAAACAAGGCTAATTGTCAAAATCACATGCAGAACTTTGCAGAGTTAAAAGTATCTCCAAGTCCAGAAATGCACATAGCTTTTATATGATGAAAATGTATTTGTTTTGTTCAGGTGCTTTTGTGATTCTTCCTCCTTTTGCTATCTTGCCTTGTGAGGACACAGCCCTTTTAGAATATTTCTCTCTGGTTATTTATGTTTTTCCTGGTTCTGTCATAAAGCATCCAGAGAGAAACAGTTTAATGAAGAAAGGGTTTACTCTGGCTCATATTTTGAGGCTGCAAAATGCCCACAGTGTTGAGAAAGTCTGCCATGTGGTAGCTAGTGCTTACAAAAGCAGCTGAGAAGGTTGTAGCCACTGTTAGGAAGCAGAGATAACGAATGCTGGTCCTGGCTTCATATTTTACATTTGCACAGCCCAGGATCCGCACCTAGGGAATGTTCTACCCAAAGGTAAGAAGTGTCTTTCCTTACAAATTAACTTAATGAAGAGAATCCTTCAGAAATACTCTTGAAGTCTCTCGGCACTACTAGAACTAATCCCTCACATACAGTTAACAGTAAGCTCTGCTAAACAGAGAAGAGGCTGGAGAATGCCCTTTGAATGCTTCCACTAATTTTCTGCAAAAAGTCAAGGATAAAAATAGACTACAATATGTTGAACAATTATGATATTTTCCTATAAAAATGTTGAATATTTCAGACTTACCCATATTCATAAAACTATGCAAGATGTTAAGTATACATGTGGAATTAGATTTATTTGAACTTAGGATCATAAGTAATTGATTCTAATTTTAAAACTTTATTTCAATAGCCATTAGAGGCATTTCTCTTTTTTTTTTTAATTGTTTAAAAAGTGACTTCGTATCAATTTGAAGACAAAGACCCGTACTGAAAAACATGGCAACATTGAATACTTCCCTTTTCTTTGATGATACACTGGTGGCTGGACTGTGTGAACTTTTAAAGTTATTTTAGGTTTTAAAACAGCAGAATTATCTCTTGGACAAAAGAATTTTAAAGCATATATTGGGAGTTCAATCTAATTGGCAATAAAATGGTAGAAAACCTTTGTTATAACTTAAAATATGATAATTAAATTCACATAGATAGGATTTATTTTCCTGATGACATCCATGTAAAATATCAGTTTCTACATTAACTTTAAGAGTGGAAATATTCTGATCATATTTAAGGTTATAAGTTATATGTAATAGTTTGAAAAGAGACATGCAGTAAATTTATGATGTTTCATTCCTTTGCTGTTATTATAATTTTCTTTACATTAATATTTTCCATTTAATGAGTGAGTTTTAAAGTTGTTACACATAAATTATAAATGTATAATAAAAATATATAAAATAATTATGTAAATATATATATATATATATATATATATATATATATATATATATATATATATAT
>LR754898.1:5984-20165 GCA_902729485.2 Mus minutoides | reverse complement strand
ACCTGTAACCAGACTCAAAGCAAAGCAGGCTCCTAAAGGGGAGGTAGAAAGTGTAGTCCATGAAGAAATTCGCTACACTACTAAGGAGCTTAATGAGTTTGCTAATTCATTCAAGCAGAAACCTGGCAAATATGTGTGGGAATGGATTTTAAGGGTGTGGGATAAGGGTGGAAGGAATATAAAACTAGAGCAGGCTGAGCAAGCCAGGGGAAGCAAGCCAGTAAGGAATATCCTTCCATGGCTTCTGCATCAGCTCCTGCTTCCTGACCTGCTTGAGTTCCAGTCCTGACTTCCTTGGTGATGAACAGCTGTATGGAAGTGTAAGCCAAATAAACCCTTTCCTCCACAACTTGCTTCTTGGTCATGATGTTTGTGCAGGAATAGAAACCCTGACTAAGACAGATGTCTTGTGCTGTAAGATCAAGAATCAACAAATTGGACCTCATTAAATTGTAGGGCTTCTGTAAAGCAAAGGGCACAGTCATTAAGGCAAAAAGGCAGCCAGCAGATTGGGAAAAGATCTTTACCAATCCTACATATGATAGAGGGCTTATATCCAATATATACAAAGAAGTTAGACTCCAGAGAACCAAATAACCCTATTAAAAACGGGGTACAGCTAAACAAATAATTCTCAACTGAGTAATACTGAATGGCTGAGAAGCACCTAAAAAATGTTCAACATCCTTAGTGATCAGGGAAATGCAAATCAATACAACCCTGAGATTCTACCTCACACCAGTCAGAATGGCTAAGATCAAAAATTCAGGTGACAGCAGAAGCTGGCGAGGATGTGGAGAAAGAGGAACACTCCTCCATTGCTGGTGGGATTGCAAGCTTGTACAACCACTCTGGAAATCAGTTTGGTGGTTCCTCAGAAAATTGGACATAGTACTACCTGAGGACCCAGCAATACCTCTCCTGGGCATATGCCCAGAAGATCTTCCAACTTGTAATAAGGACACATGCTCCACTATGTTCATAGCAGCCTTATTTATAATAGCCAGAAGCTGGAAAGAACCTAGATGTCCCACAACAGAGGAATGGATACAGAAAATGTGGTACATTTACACAATAGTGTACTTCTCAGCTATTAAAAACAATGAATTTATGAAATTCTTAGGCAAATGGATGGGACTAGAAAATATCATCCTGAGTGAGGTAGTCGAATCACAAAAGAACACACATGTTATGCACTCACTGATAAGTGGATATTAGTCCAGAAGCTCAGAATACCCAAGATACTATTCACAAACCAAATGATTCCTTTTTTTTTTTTTTTTTTTTTTTTTTTTTTTTTTTTTTTTTTTTTTTTTTTTTTTTTTTTTGAGACAGGCTTTCTCTGTGTAGCCCTGGCTGTCCTGGAACTCACTCTGTAGACCAGGCTGGCCTCGAGCTCAGAAATCTGCCTGCCTCTTCCTACGGAGTGCTGGGATTAAAGGCGTGTGCCACCACGCCCGGCCTTCACAAACCAAATGAAACTCAAGAAGGAAGACCAAAGTGTGGATATTTCACTCCTTCTTAGAAGGGGGAACAAAACACCCATTGAAGGAGTTACAGAGACAAAGTGTGGAGCAGAGAGTGAAAGAATGAGTATCCAGAGACTGCCCCACCTGGGGATCCATCCCAAGTACAGTCACCAAAACCAGACACTATTGTGGATGCCAACAAGTGCTTGATGGCAAGTGCTATAGCTGTCACCTGAGAGGTTCTGCCAGTGCCTGGCAAATACAGAAGTGGATGCGCACAGCCATCCATTGGACTGAGCACGAGGTCCTCAGTGGAGGAGCTAGAGAAAGGATCAAAGGAGTTGAGGGGGTTTGCAGCCCCATAGGATGAACAACAATATGAGCTAACCAGTACCCCCCAGAGCTCCCAGGGACTAAACCATCAACCAAAGAGTACACATGGTGGGAACAATGGCTCCAGCTGCATAAGTAGCAGAGAATGGCCTAGTCAGACATCAATGAGAGAAAAGGCCCTTGGTCCTGTGAAGGCTCTATGCCCTAGTGTAGGGGAATGCCAGGACCAGGAAGTAGGATTGGGTGGGTTGGTGAGCAGAGGGAAGGGGTAGGGGAGGAAAGAGGGGGTTTTAAGAGGGGAGACCAGAAAAGGGGATAACATTTGAAATGTAAATAAAAAATTCAATAAGGTAAAAAAATTAATTAATTAATTAAAAAATTTTTAAAAGAATTAAAAAAAAAAAGGATGGGCCTTCAAAAGTAGGGTACTCATAAGAAAGATCCATGTGATGGATAATTCAGACCACAGCTTCAAAAATTGGAATGGGGAAAAAGTAAGGGAGGTAGGTCCTGCTTAAGTCTGAGCTGTTGAGCCACCAAGCTAGGAAAGACACCCATCTATTCCAGCATGTGAATAGCCAACCCCTTTCCTGGTCTTAAAGTGGAAAGATTAGATACCGCATGGCAGGATACATGGTATCTGTGTTGGCTAGCTTTATCTCAACTTGACATAATCTAGAGTTAACTGAAAGGATGGAAACTCAGTGTAGAAAATGACTCCATAGGATCCTGCTGTAGGGAATTGAGTTGTCTTATTAGTGATTGATGGGGGAGGATCCAGCCATTGCAGCCCTGGGCTGTTGGTCCTGGGTTCTATAAGAAAGCAGACTGAGCAAGCCATGATGAGCAAGCCAGTAAGGAACCTTCCTTCATGGCCTCTGCATCAGCTGCAGCCTGCAGGTTCCTGCGCTGTTTGAGTTCCTGCCCTGACTTCCTTTAATGATGAACTACAATGTGAAAGTGTGAGCCAACTAAACCCTTTCCTCTCCAACTTGCTTGGTGTTTCATCACAGTACTAGTACTCCAACTGAGGACAGTGTCTAATTGGAGTAATGACTCTGAAGGCTCTTGAGAGCAGGCCTCGCTTGGGTCCTGAGATATTAGGGCTTAGAGCAATGAAAGGAGGTACCCTCTGACCTAGAAGGAAAACCTACAGGGTCCTGTTTCACTGGCTGTTAGGTTTTGGGATAGGATGATGTGGAGCTGCTAACATAGGCCTCCATGAGTGAGCATCACATGGGTCCTGAAACACTTGGAGTTGGGTCCCAGAAAGAGGGAGATAATAGCTTCTTCTCAAAGAAGAAACTCCATGTAGGAAAGGCTATGAATTTGGATGGTGGAGAAAGAAAGATACCTCTAATCTTGGCAAACTCCAGGTGAGTCCTAGGGTGTTCGGAGGTTAGGGTACTGCAGATAAGGAAAATGTGTTCTGAGGTGCTAAGGAGCAAGCTGGACGTCCATTCTGAAGCACTGGGGAATATACACCACACATGCCCTGAGACATTGCAAGTGGTTTCCACTTGGGGTCCCTAAGGCTTAGGGAGTAGAAGGAAGGTGTGACCTGTGATCTGGAGCGAGCCCCGAGTAGCCGCTGGGTGCTAGGAGAATTGAGCTCCAGCGGTTGAGACACTGAGAGCTAGCGCACAGGAGAATAAAAGGTGTGAGCTCTAGCCTGGAAAGCAAGCTCTGTTGAAATCCTCTCTTTATCTGGGCCTAGATATTACTCAGTAAACCAAGACGACCTGCAACAGTGCATAGGGCAGGCCAGTCTTCAGGGTGTGGCGATCCTCTTACTGCACCAAATGATTCTGACTCTTGATTTTCTTTGGGAAGAGTTCCTACTGACCAACAAGACTGATTCAGACGTGGCATTCACTTGTCCTTTCATGATGCTCTGCCAGAACTATATCACTTAGAATCTAGAATAGGTGGGGGTCTGGAGAGTGGGGAATTGTTGCGTGAAATATATAAAGAAGGCACCCACTCTAGCACTGGCTAATTTCTAGTAACGGGTTTCCCCTGACACCAGGTTCTCCATGCAATGATGCCCTACTTGCTGTTCTACTGTGGCAGATCCTGCTCACATTCCTAGCCATCTGACCCCCGTGGTTAGCTGTAACACATCCCTATAACCCAGTAAAATCAAAACTTTAGATTTATAACTTGTAATTTATCAGTCAGATTTATATCAGTAAATTCTCAGCCTACAGAATGCCCAAACAATGAACTCAAAACTCAATTGATATAAACACAAGCTGCACACCTAGATGGGGCAGACGCACCCTACTTATTTAATCATCTATCTAAGAAATCCCCAATACTTATGGCTTCCAGGGCTGTGTGGTTCTGGCTCCTCTTCCTCTCCTATAGGTTCTATCTTGTCTCCTTCTCTCTGTCTCCCCTCTGTCCCTTTGTCTTTCTGTACTCATCTCTAAAATTCTCAGCCTGCCTTCCTTTTCCACTGCCCAATCACAGACTCTAGCCTTATCTTTCACCTGCCTTCACTTGTTTACAGACAGCAATCTATAAGGAGTCTTCTTAAGCTATAAGCTAATTTTTGCAAATTTTCCCATTTTATTACTTTTCTATCTTCTGAGACAATGTGTTCTCAATGTGTTGAATCTAGAACCATATCACTTAAAGTCATCTGGTAATTCTGTCTGGGACAGAACACTGTCGAAGAAGCGTATAGCCATAATTTTTGACTTTGTATATAATAGTTGGGGACATTTTTAATTTTTGTGTTTATTTCAGATACCAACATTTAGTAATTCCAGTTCTTACGTCACATGTTTCACATATTTGGTCTCGGTAGATGTTCAGAAATGAAGGCATATTCTGGAGATTTCTTTTTCATTTTTCATTTAGTTTTGCTAAAAAAATCCTCCTCTTTCTCTTTCAGTTGCCTCCAATGGCTTGGAGCTCATCCTGGATAAGCAATGGACGTTGTTTTGATTTTCACTTTGTATCTCCTTCCCCATGTTCTCCATTTCCCTTCAACTTGAGTGATCTTGCCTTTGCATGGCCATGGCCTTTTTAGATGCTCTACTTTCCTTGGTAGCTCAGTGTCAGGATCTAATCATCTCTTGTCGGACAGCAGCTTCCTTTAAGGACCAAAGAGTGATGTATGTGGTTACTAGAGAAACTGCACTGTGCATGTTAAGACTCTAGATATTTCTGTTGGCAGAAGACAGGAGCTGTGTTTCCTCCATGTACCCCTCCTCCAGCCTTGTCTTCCTCCTCCCCCATTTCCTCTTGATTTATGGAAAAGAAAAATATGGTTGTCAAACCATTACACAATTAACCAAAAAGAAGGGAGGAAAGACATAAATTATTAAATTGGAGATGAAAAGTTAGATATTACAGCAGATAACCATGAAATTTAGAAAATAATAAAATTATAAAACAGATACCAGTGAAATAATAAACTATAGCGATGGAAAAAAAACCACAAGCCTATATCTTACTTAGTTTAAAAATCTAAAAAAAGTAAATGGATTTCTAGATGTGTCTGATCTAAACCTCCAGTAATGCAAACAGACCTAGAATAAGCATTGAGGTTGAAACAGTACTACTTCCTAGCAAAGTAAGAAAACACCAGCCACAAAATGGATTCACAGCAGAATTCTCTTTCCCGATAATTAAAGAAGAAAAGCTAAAGTTCAAATTATCTCATAAAATATACAAAGAAGGAGAATATCTACATTTCCTTTACAAAGTTAGTATTACTCTAATGCAACAACTAAATAAAGAAACAACAAAAAGTTAAAATATAAACAAACAAACAAACAAACAACCAGAATGCCCCTGATGAAATGGTGGTAACCAGTATCAACAAAACACTTGCTAACATAATGCTATAAAACACACCAATATTATCACTCACCGTTCCAATCCATTCTATGACTGCAAGAATGACTCAATACCCACAATGCATACAATAAATGCAATACATTCTACAAATGCCCTCAATGACAGAAATCACATGACCAAAGCCCTCAAATCTAAAATTCTTTTATGATAAAAACCCTAAATTAATAGGGATGGAAGATATATATCTCAGCATAATGAGGCCCATATATTTGATAAAGCTCTAGCCATCATACTAGATGGGAGAGATTTTAAAGCATTCCTAATATAAATAAGGCAAAGCTATCCACTTCTCCATCCCCATTCGATATAATGCTTGAAGGACATAAAGGAGATACAATATGGAAAAGAAGGCAAATTATTGTTGTTTTTAAGAAGACTTGCTTCTATGAAGAAGAGATCCAAAGGCCCCAGAAGAAAATTACTAGAGTTGATATGGATATTTAGCAAAATTTCAGGATATAAAATCAACATAGGAAAATAAAGGGCATTCTATATACCAAGAAAAACACACTAAAGAAGCAATCAGGAGGGAAAAATCCCATTCAAAATAGCCTTAAAATGCCTTGAAATAAACCTAACTTAACCAAGACAGTGAAAAGACCTCTACAACAAAATCTTTAAAAATCTGAACAATGAAACTAAAGAAGATACTAGAAGAGGAAAGATCTCCATGCTCATAGATTAGAAGAATTAGTATCATAAAAATGTCTATTCTAGCAAAATAAATCTACAGATTCAGTGCAGTCTTATCTAAAATTCATATCATATCTTCACACACACAAAAAAAGTTGAAATCATTGTGGAATCCCAGAAGGCCCCAGACAACCAACACAATCTTGAGCATATAAGGCAATTCTGGACCATAATTACATTTGATAACAAATTATACTACAGAGCTATAGTAAAAACAGCATGGGACTGAGATAGAAATGGTCACAGGGTGGAATAGAATAGAATGGAATGGAATGGAATGGAATGGAATGGAATGGAATGGAATGGAACGGAACGGAACGGAACGGAACGGAACAGAACAGAACAGAACAGAGCAGAACAGAATACTCAGCTGTAAGTCTATATAACTACAGTCACTTAATATTTTTTAAACAAATTTTCCAATAATACACACTGGCAAGCAGCATCTTCAACAAATAGTTCTGGGAAACTGGCTATCTAATGTAGAAAATTGAATAAAAGTGAGTGCCAGATCCCCAACTTGGAATTTACAGTTGTATGCCACAGTGTGGGTCCTGAAACTCAAACCTTGGGACTCTGGAAAAGCAGTCAGTTCTCTAAACCACGGAGCCATTTCTCCAGCCCAATCCGTTCCAAATGTGTCAAGTATCTCAACATAAGGACTTAGATTCTTTCTTTCTTTCTTTCTTTCTTTCTTTCTTTCTTTCTTTCTTTCTTTCTTTTGTTTTTTGTTTTTTTTTTAGACAGGGTTTCTCTGTATAGCCCTGGCTGTCCTGGAACTCACTCTGTAGACCAGGCTGACCTCAAACTCAGAAATCCGCCTGCCTCTGCCTCCTGAGTGCTGGGATTAAAGGCGTGTGCCACCATGCCCGGCTTAAGAACTTAGATTCTTAAATTACTAGAGGAGAAAGGTGGAAGCATGTTATAACACATAAGCTGGGTCTCTAATAGGAGTCTGCTTGCTCAGGAACAAGGTCATCAATAGACAACAGGGATTTATGTAATTAAAATTAAGAAGAGTTTGTACAGCAAAGATTTTGTCAAATGGGTGAAGGGGCAGACCACAGAATAAGAGGAAATGTTTATATAGAACATATAAACAAGCCAAAAAATAAAACATCAAGAAAACAGGTGTCCTCACTTTTTAAAAAAAGATGGGTTATGGTAATGAACAGAGAATCCTCAAAACAGCAGTGGCTAACAAATGTTTTAGAATCTGTTCTGCATCCTTGTTTGTCAGGGAAATTCAAGTTAAAATACCTTAAGATTCTATTTCACCCTAATAAGAATGGCCTTTATCAAGAAAACAAATGACAACAAATGCTGGAAATCATGTGGGGGGTGGAGGATCCTTACAAACGTTTGGTGAGAGTGTAAATTTGTACCGTCACCATGGAAACCAGAATGGAAGTTTATCAAAAGGCTAAAAATAGACTTGCCATATGACTACACCACTATACCAGCTATATCATGCCTATGCATATACTCAGACTCTAATCCCCACTTGAGAGATTCCTGCATAACCATGCCCATGTGTCCTTATTCATAATTGCTCGGAAATAGAATCAGACGAAATGGTTATTTCTAGTGAATACGTGGTACACATACACAGTGGAATTCTACTCAGCCTTAAATAAAAATAAAATTATGGATTTCAGTAAATGAATAGAAGTGGGAAATAAACTGAGTGAGGTACCTGCTCCAGGCACAGAAGACAAATATTGGGTTTTATCTGACAGGCCAATTTCAGACTCAAGTTTTCAGAGATCTGTGTTTAAGCTGAAGTACTATAAATCAAGAAAGAAGACTTGAAAATTGGAACAGGAGAAGAGAGCTGAAGTGGAGTGGGTAGCAAACATGTAATGCATAGGGAGTAGAAGAAAAGAGAACTAGGAAAGAGAAGATTAGAGAAGGGTCAGCATAGCAGGATGTGGGGAAATTAGGGTTTCAGAAAGATGATCAATAAAAACTACATGTATATAAAAAACCCATTAAACCCTATTACCTTAGGAACTATCTGAAACATGTTTTATTCTAAAGGTTGTGTTTCTACCAAAAAAAGTATCCCAGTGCCCAGCCTTGGTCAGCAGTGCCTCCCTCAGCAGTGGGCAGCTGTTGGAGTAGGAAGAAAGAGTAGAAGATGCTCTCTGAAGGTAAGTGACTGTGGAGCATTTGACCCCAAGCAAGACATCTATGGCATCCCCTCAAAGGCCTAGGAAGTATCACAGAAGATGGGGCAAGGATCGTGAGAAGCGAAGGATGGGAAGAGTGTGGTGGAGTATCATCTTCTGGATATGGCATGGATATTGTAACTACCAATGCACAGCAGCTGAGACTAGACACATGGGACCTAGGGGAAAAGAAAGAAAGAGATACAGGAGGAGAAATAAAGAGGGGGGAAGGACCACTGGGCACTGCATACTAGTATGATAATGGCATTCTTAATATAAGTAATAAAAACTGTGAGTCAAGAAGGGACCTAAGGAAAAGAAGAAAGATTGATAATAGGCTGACGTAGAGAGAGTTATAAATTTTTACATAAAGTGATTAAACATGTATTCCACAGGTAATTTTATTACTTCCATAGTTGCCAACACAAACTAAATTTTTCTTTGTATTTTTAGAAAAGCAACTGTTGCTTGAAGGGGTTCCTTGTGTCTAACTCTGTTGCCAATTAGAGCATGAAGGCATAGGAATGCATGCACATCTGAGCAAGGGTAAGTAGTCTCCTGGGATTGCAGTCCAGAAGTACCAGGAGGAAAATAGATAGGCTTCAACCAACAGAGACAGAGAACAAGAGAGGGTAATATTAGGTGATGGGAAGCAGGCAAAAAGAGTCATAAAAAATGATATAAAGTTTTGTTTCTAGTTTCAACTAGGCTATAATGCTATCTTTTTGTTGTTGTTGTTCTGGATATGTGAATTCCACTCTCTGGATACTGAAGTAGCAAGAACTATATTTGCACTCCAAAGGAATCCATGTATGTCTTTGAGGCAGTGATTATGAAAACTGGGCTTTTAAAAACTTCATTGACCATTAGGGCAATAAGAATTTAACAAGACTAGTTACTGGGTGCACTTGTTACATTGAACTACTTAGAAAAGGTGACTTAAAACTTTAGGACGTTATGCTTGTCAAGACATAATGGTACAGATATAAAAACAGATTCAAAGACTATGGGAGAAATATAGTCCACCATGGCTTGAAATACTTAAGGCTCAGACTGTGCTGCTGTTTTTTAAAGGTCGTAGCATCTTTGGGCACGTGGTATAGTTAGAATAAGTGGACAGATGGAAGCACAATGTGAATAAGACACACCAAGCTCCCACTGCCACAGACCAAGCAGCTTCAGCTTTTGTGATCTCTTGACATGAGACTGTGGACCAAAACATACCTTGTGTGGTGGTTTGAACATACTTAGCCCAGGGAGTGGCACTATTAGGGGGTGTGGCCTTGTTGGAGAAGGTGTGGCCTTGTGGGAGGAAGTCTGTCACTATATGGTGGGCAATGAGACTCTCCTCCTAGCCACGCAGGAGCCAGTCTATTTTTAGCAGCCTTCAGATGAAGATGTAGAATTCTCAGTTCCTCCTGCACCATCCCTGCCTGGATGCTGCCATGCCCCTACATTAATGATAATGGACTGAGCCTCTGAAATGGAAACCCAACCTCAATTAAATGTTTTCCTTATAAGAGTTGCTTTGGTCATGGTGTCTGTTCACAGCAGTAAAACTCTAACTGAGATAGAAGTTGGTACCTGGAGTGGTTCTAGAGGATAAAACGTATAAAAATGAATCTTTCATGTTTCTGCAATTGGCTTAATATTTTGCCAGTACCTTCTAATTCTCTAGCATCTTCAATTATTGAAAACCCTCCAGACATTCTCCTGGAAGCTCAGAGAATATGGAAGGTCTGTGGTAGAAACTATATTTCAAAATTAAAGAAGCAAATAATGTCTTTGATTATCTTGATCCATCGATTGTGACTGGCAATGAATTAAGTGACCTGGTATACAAAACCTTGTACAGTTTGAGAGAAAATAAGGAAAATGGTTTTGCTGTCTTTTTGCTCTTAGTATCACTGGACAAATTGCGAAAGGAAAGAAATGAACTGTATGATAATATTTAATGGTTCTAGATGTAAATAAATAATCTAAAGGTTTCTAAGTGTGCCCTTGAAGAGAATCTTCTCTCCAGCAGCTGTAGAACTTGAGTTGCAGAAAATCAAACTGAAGCCCTCATTTTAAGGTTGACTGAATTACAGCGAAAATTCAAGTCTCAGCCTCAGAGGGTGTCAGCACCTAATGTAAGGTCATTATTTGGCAAAGAATGGGAATGGAGCTATGTGGGCGGTCCCAACTGAAGCTTAGAACGTTGAATCCTCAGATTCTCAAGGGTTTAATCTGACCTGAGGAAGTAGAACCCTCAGCCTCACCACTTGAAATAATGCCTTTTTCACATGAGGAAATTAATCCTTCACTGTCTGATACACCAGCAGTGGCTTTTTCTGAAGAAAATGCTGGGCAAGACAATTGAATTGCCATAGACAAGGTGATCATAGTTATTGTGGACATCATAGACAAAACAACATTCATCATGACCTATCACATAGTGGTCAGCACAGGAGAGGTAAAATTTATAATGGCATGACTCATATGGACCTTTGGTACTGGCTAATCAATCATGGTGTTTCCAAGCATGAAATAGATTTTTTAAAAAGCCTACTGCATATCTGTTTGATCTGTATAAACAGACAAGTTATCAAACAAATGAAAGAAAGGCTACATTGAATTGTGGCAAAATGTTGTCTTGGCCAGTGAATCAATTTCCAGACTCCGAGCCAGTTTGCAGGGCCAGAATGAATGAATGAATGAATGAAGGGGTGGCCAGGTTCCCCTTGGGATGGATGCTGGTAAGACACCTAAGAGGTTTGCTGTTAACCTTTCTCCAAACTGGTGGCCTTTTATAAGTGTAACTGTACACTGGAGGAAAGGAAATAATCAGACTTCCAGGGGTTTGTTGGAGACTGGTTCTGAAATATGCTGATTCTAGGAGATCCCAAGAAACATTGTGGCCCTCCAGTTAAAGTAGGAGCTTATGGAATACAGATGATTATTGGAGTTTTGACTGATACCCAACTCAGAATAGGTCCAGTAGCTCTCCAAATTCATCCTGTGGTCATTTTCTCAGTTACAGAATGTATAATTGGGATAGATTACTTAAAAGTCGGAAGACTTCTCACATTGGTTCCCTAACCTGTAAAGGTAGACAAAAACCATGGCCATGCCATGTGAAGTAGGTGAGGTCCTACACAGAAGTCCTAAAGAGCCACTGTGTGAAGCTACAGACTTGAAATTGAAGTTGCAAGGATGATACGAGGATGTTATAACATGAGTCACCTGCTGAGGAAAGTGCAGGGAGTGACTGCAATCAGCTTAAGCAAAAGGCCACATGTGCCCCAAATATCATGGACCTGGCACCACGGGGCAGGAGGAATCACTGGACAAGCCTGGTGAAAACCAAATAATGCAAGCACAAGCCATGTCTGTCAGAAATGAACCTGTATTGTTTAATCTTTGATCCATTTGGTTTGCCCAAATGAAATTAGACTGTATCTGCACTATATTAAAAAAATCAATTAAAATTTAAGAGTTAATATATACTACCAGGTACATATGCAAAGGAAATTAACTCAGTATGTTGAAGACATGACTGTATTACCACGTGGGTTGCAGCACACTCCACAAAGTCCAGGCAGAGATGCAATCTAAGTGTCCAGTAAGCAGTGCATGACAAGGTAGTGTAGATGCAGTGCAGTGGATTGCATACCTGTCTGGGGTGCCTGGTGCTTGATTTACCATGTTGGATGATTTTATAGTATCAAGCAAACTTCAAACCACTTTAATTTTGTTGATGTTTTGGAGGCAAGTTCTTACTATGTAGTCAAGACTAGCAGGAACTTCCTAGTAATCCATCTGTCCTGGAATGCATAGAGATCTGCTTGCCTCTGCCTCCTGAGTTCTGAGATTAACTATGTGTGCTACTGCCTTAGTTTGGGCGACCAAAACAACTCTCATAAAGAAAAATATTTAACTGGGGCTGCTTTCCAGTTTCAGAGGTTTAGCACATTATCATCATGATGGGGATCATGGCAGTTTATAGTTGGAGATGGTACTGGAGAAGGAGCTGAGAGTTCTATATCTTGATCCACAAGCAACAGAAAAAGAGACTGTGTAGCACAATGGGCATCTCTGAGCATAGATGAGGCCTCAAAGCCCACCTCCACTTGGCATACTTCCTCCAAGGTCACATCTACTCCCAAAAGGCCACACCTCCTAGTACTGCCATTCCCTAGGAGCCAAGCATTCAAACACGTGAGTCTATGTGGGCCGTACCTATTTAAACCACCACAGCTACCATGCCCTCAATTTTCTTTTTAATGTAGAAGTTTGAGGTTGATGTAAAGTTGTCAAAATTGTAAGAAAATGAACATAATACCAGAGAAATAGCTCTGGTTGATACTAGCTTTGTGGGCTCACAAATTCAAGAATATTTGCTCATATTACTAACAGAGAGATGCTCTCTTTTTGGATATTGCTGTTCATTTTGGATCCATAAATTGAGGCCTAAATTGTTTTATTGATTATTAAGAAAGGACTGCCATAATCTCCAAATATAATTTTGGATGTGTCTATTTTTCCATTTGGTTTCTTTGTCCTTTATTTGTATGGTTGTGCTGGCTAATTTATATCAACTTGGCACAGACTAGAATCCTCTGAGAGGAGGGACCCACAACGAGAAAATGGCTCCATAAGATTTGACTGTAATCAAGCCAGCAGACTGTTTTCTTGATTAGTGACTGATGAAGGAGACCCCAGCCCATTGGGGGTGTGGTCAACCCTGGCCTGGTGTTTCTGGGTTCCATAAGAAAGCAGGCTGAGCAAGGCATGGATAGAACAAAATAGTAAGCAGCACCCTCCACGGCCTCTGCATCAGTCGGTGCCTCCAAGTTCTCACCCTCCTTGAGTTCCTACCTTCTCTGCTTTTGAAGATAAACTGTTTATGGAACTATGAATGAAATAAAATCTTCTCCGTGTTAATTTTGGTCACTGTGTTTCATCATAGCAATAGTAACTATAGCTAAGACATACCTTTTTAATTAATTGGAATTCAATTTAATGAATTAATTTAAATTGATTTTATTAATTTGATGAGTTGGAATTGGATAATATTTTGTGTTCTAAAGAATTATTTCTTTTATATTAATGTACTTTATTAGCTTTCTTTCGATTAGAGTTTATAAGAATATCATTCTTGAACCTTTAATCTTAAAAATGTAGTTAGCAAACTTAAAGTAAGATCCTGAAGAAAAAGAATACTTTTGTCCGTGCTTAAATATTTTTATTAGATATTTTCTTCATTTACATTTCAAGTGTTATCCAGAAAGTTCCCCATACCCTCCCCCATCCCTGCCCTGCTCCCCTACCCACCCCTCCCACATAATGGCCTTGGCATTCCCCTGTACTGGGACATATAAAGTCTGCATGACCAAGGGGCCTCTCTTCCCAATGATGGCCAACTAGGCCATCTTCTTCCATATATGCAGCTAGAGACATTAGCACAGGGGGAACTAGTTAGTTCATGTTATTCTTCCACCTATAGGGTTGAAGACCCCTTCAGCTCCTTGGGTACTTTCTCTAGCTCCTTCCTTGGGAGTCCTGTGTTCCAACTAATAGCTGACTGTGAGCATCCACTTCCGTGTTTGCCAGGCACTGGTATAGCCTCCCACGAGACAGCTATATCAGGGCCCTTTCAG
>LR754899.1:9405-20162 GCA_902729485.2 Mus minutoides | reverse complement strand
ATATATATATATATATATATATATATATATATATATATATATATATATATATATATATATATCTCAACTGCTCAGACTGCTTAATGTTGCTCAAATATATGTTTTATAGGGCTGACCATTTGATATTGGATAAAATCTTGGTGTCTTCTTTTCTAGAGAAGGCTATTTCTCCCACTCTGAGAATTCTTTTGTTGCTTGTAGTTCCTTGTGTAGGGTTGCGGTCTCATGGACTTTCTCTGTCAATTTTAGCATGTCTGTTGTTGTTATACTTGTCCAGATCATGGGTAGGAAGTCAAATGAGTATGATACAGGTGTAGCTTTTGAAAATCCCTGATGTCCCCACTCTATCACTCCAGTATGTCATCTGAAATTAAAATTTGACTTGGTAGCATTAAGGGTATTTTAAATGAACTCACTGTTTCCTAGTTGGGTTGTTTTAGGTACAAAGATCACTCAGCCTGTGGAAGACTTATTGGCTTTTTCTTGGATTTTCTATAGAGGGACTTGGGTATTTAGCAAGAGCATGAGTGTGTCTCACCTCATGGATCAAAAAGAAAACACATGCTCCAGTATTTGGCTCCACAACCATGCTCCTCTGGGTAGCATTAAGTGAATTCAGTAGGTAAATAAATGAAAAAAAAGGACATGTGATGAGTAGAGGTTCATGGTAGGAGTTGGGGAGAGAGATGTGAAGGGTAGACCTGATGAAGATACACTGTATAATGTATAAAAATTTCAAGAATAAACA
This sequence comes from Mus minutoides, assembly GCA_902729485.2. NCBI lineage: Eukaryota > Metazoa > Chordata > Mammalia > Rodentia > Muridae > Mus > Mus minutoides. The sequence continues at coordinate 19,414 of LR754899.1, read as the reverse complement.
AAATGAAAAATAAATTTACTCAAGACAAGGTCAAAAAGAAACAATGTGCTTGGAGGATGATATACATGCATGAAGGTCATTTTGAAATTTTATGATTTATTAAGAATCATTACTAGCTCCGTAAAAAGAAAGCTCAAATTGAGAAGTTTCCAAATATATATAATCATTGTAGGTATTGGAATCATGAGATAATAGTGTGCTCATGTGCAGTTGGAAAAAAAATGTGAAGGAATCTTATGTCCCCTGTACCTTGTCACCCCCAATGGTAATATATTTCAAAGCAGACCATTTCAGAAAGTTGGGTGTTCACATAGATACAGGTGACACACAGAAGACTTTGAAGAAAAGATCCCCATCTTGCTTTTCCTCAGTCACATCACTCCCCTTCCTCCCCACCATTACTCACTTGTCTTTATCTTGTCCTTTGTTCTGTCAACCAGTGGTCTACTGTTCATTTAAATAACCTTGGCATTTCATTAAATTCCCACACATAGAAGTATACTTTTCTTTTAATTTTTTTTAATTTTTATTATTTTCTTTATTTACATTTCAAATGTCACCCCATTTCCTGGTTTCCCCTCCTAAAATCCCCTATACCATTCCCCCCCCCCCTGCTCACCAACCCACGCACATATGCTTCCCTCTCCTGGCATTCACCTATGCTGGGGCATGGAGTCTTCACAGGACCAAGGGCTTCTCCTCCCACTGATGATCAACAAGGCCATCCTCTGCTACATATGTGGCTAGAGCCATAGGTCCCTCCATGTGTACTCTTTGGTTGGTGGTTTAGTCCCTGGGAGCTTTGTGGGGATACTGGTTAGTCCATATTGTTGTTCCTCCTATGGGGCTGCAAAACCCTTCAGATCCTTGGGTCCTTTCTCTAGTTTCTCCATTATGGACCCTGTGGTCAGACCAACGGTTGACTGAGCACATCCACCTCTGTATTTTTCAGACACTGGCAGACCCTCACAGAAGACAGCTATCTTGGGCTCCTGTCTGCAAGTACTTGGTGGCATCCACAATAGTGTCTGGGTTTGGTGACTGTATATGGGGTGGATCCCCAGGTGGGGCAGTCATGAGTGGTTATTACTTCAGTCTCTGCTTCATACTTCATCTCTGTATCTCCTCCCATGGGTGTTTTGGGTTTTTTGTTCCCCCTTCTAAGAAGGATTGAAGTATCCACACTTTGGTCTTTCTTCTTCTTGAACTTCTTGTGGTCTGTGAATTGTATCTTGGGTATTCTGAGCTTCTGGGCTAATATCCACTTATCAGTGAGTGCATACCATGAGTGCATTCTTTTTTTTCCCCAATTTTTATTAGATATTTTCTTCATTTACATTTCACATGTTATCCCGAAAGTCCCCTAAACCCTCCCCCATCCCCTGCCCTGCTCCCCTACCCACCCACTCCCACATATTGGCCCTGGCATTCCCCTGTACTGGGGCATATAAAGATTGCTAGACCAAGGGGCCTTTCTTCCCAATAATGGCCAACTAGGCCATCTTCTAATACATATGCAGCTAGAGACATGAGCTCTGGGGGTTCTGATTAGTTGTTATTGTTGTTCCATCTATAGGGTTGCAGACCCCTACAGCTCTTGGGTACTCTCTCTAGCTCCTACATTGGGGACCCTGTGTTCTGTCCTATAGATGACTGTGAGCATCCACTTCTGTATTTGTCAGGGACTGTCAAAGCCTCACAGGAGACAGCTATATCAGGGTCTTTTTAGCAATATCCTGCTGGCGTATGCAGTAGTGTCTGCATTTGGTGGCTGATTATGTGATGGACTACCCGGGTGGCGCATTCTCTGGATGGTCCATCCTTTCATCTTAGCTCCAAACTTTGTCTCTGCACCTCCTTCCATGGATATTTTATTCCCTATTCTAGGGAGGAATGAAGTATCCACGCGTTGGTCTTTCTTGATTTTCTTGTGTTTTGGAAATTGTATCTTGGGTATTCTAGGTTTCTGGGATAATATCCACTTATCAGTGAGTGTATATCAAGTGACTTCTTCTGTGATTGGGTTACCTCACTCAGGATGATATCCTGCAGATACATCCATTTGCTCAAGAATTTCATAAATTCATTGTTTTTAATAGCTGAATAGTACTCCATTGTGTAAATGTACCACATTTTCTTTATCCATTCCACCATAAGTGCATTTTTATGTGATTGGGTTACTTCATTCAAGATGATATTTTCTATTTCCATCCCATTACCTAAGAATTCAGAATGGCTAAGATCAAAAACTCAGGTGACAGCAGATTCTGATGAGGATGTGGAGAAAGAGGAACACTCCTCCATTGCTGGTGGGATTGCAAGCTGGTATAACAACTCTGGAAATCAGTTTTGTGGTTCCTCAGAAAATTGGACATAGTACTACCTGAGGACCCACTCCTGGGAATATACCCAGAAGATGCCCCAACATGTAATAAGGACACATGCTCCACTATGTTCATAGCAGCCATATTTATTATAGCCAAAAGCTGGAAAGAACCCAGATGCCCTTAAACAGAGGAATGGATACAGAAAATGTGGTACATTTATACAGTGGAGTGCTATTCAGCTATTAAAATCAATGAATTCATGAAATTTTTAGAAGTATACATTTTATGATTCTTTGAACTGATTCGTTTTTTTTTATTATTATTGTGGTTCTCTGCATATTGTACGTTATTGTGTCTCTTAGCAGTGTAATTATTTTGTATGGCTGAACAGAATTTCATAAAATGATTTGCCATAACTTCCACAGCCATTATTGTGCTAAAGGACAAGTGATTTTTAAAAAAATTATAGCTATTATTTTTAAATGTTATACATAATTTTGTTAGTCTACATTTGTGATTATCTAGATAAACAAAATTTTTCCATTTAAAATAAATAGTCAGTGTTGAAACATTCAGTGATAAAGTAGTTGTGTGTTTAACTTTTAGGGGGACTATCCTACAGAGCAGTTAGATAAATTATTGTTCATACCAGCAATGTATGAATAATACATTTTCTTGAAATCCACTACTTAGTATTTTCTCTTACATTATCCTAACCATTCTGACAAGATATGTATTGATCTATTATTGTAGTTTTAATTTGTGTTTCCCTAATAGCACATGCAAATATGTGGCTAGGACAACTAATATTCCTTTCTTTTTCTTTTCACTTAAAGTTGCCATAAATAGCCTCATGCTCCCAATTTTATTGTCTACCTGTGTCTTTTTCAGTGTCCTATTGCTGTGAAGAAATACCATGATAACCCTTATAAAACAGAATTTTAATTGGGGCTCTCTTCCAGTTTCAGAGGTCTAGTCCATAATCTTCATGGCAGGGAGCATTGCAACACACAGGCAGAAATGGTAATTTACTGTTCTATAAATACTACTCATCTTTTTTTGGTGAAGGTCATGTGCCAAATGTTTTTGTCTTCTGCTTAGGGCATGGAGTCTAACAATGTGTCACAATAACATCGAAGAGGAATAAAGAAAAGAACAATGTCTTCATTAGGGGTGCTATTGCTATGAAAAGATGCAAAGACCATGGCAAGTCTTATAACAGAAAACATTATCTTACGGATGGCTTATAGTTTCAAAGGATTAGACTGTTATCATCCTGGTGGTAAGCATGGCATAGTGCAGGCAGGCATGGTGATGAGGAAGGAACTAAGAGTTCTACATCCTGATCCAAAAGTAGCAGAAGGAAACTGAACTCTACATAGCTTGAGTTTATAAGAGACTTCAAAGTCTGCCTCCGAAATGACACACTTCCTTCAACATGGACACACCTACTCCAACAAGATCATAACTACTAATACTGCCGCTAACTATTGGTCAAACATAAAAAAACATGAGTCTATGGTGGCCATACCTATCCAAATTAGTATAAACTCATAGCAGCCAATTTGGGGGGGAACTGAATATGATCTTTATAAATTCACCATACCTTTGTGACATGACATTTCATCTAGAAAAGCATTAAGACAAAACCCTACACCCTGATGCCTTTTCTCCTTAAATGAAGAGTATTTTTTTTCTATATGGTCAAGACATGTAGCACTTGTACATGGTGTAATTAATCTATCTATTCATCTATCTATGCACATTTGGGAGCCCTAATTACTGAAACTTTTACATTGTGGTGAGCAAGAGAAATGTGCTTTCTTTTGGATCGACTCAGTGTTGAGCTGCATGTGCTCAGGGAAGGAAAGCTTTTAAATGTCAGTCTTTAAGAAAGTAGAGGGATCATTGAAATTGCAGTGAGAAAATACCATTCAAGTCACACACACACACACATACACACACACACAAACACACACACACACACACACACAAACCCGAAAACATTCTACTTATAACTTCGCATAATTCTCATTACTAATGACACTGCAGTAGAGACAAACAGTACAAATAAATTACATGAAGAAAATGCATAGGAGTTTTGGTCTAAGATAGTTATTTAGTATTATCAAATGCCAAAATTATTCTGGATAAAAAGCCATTTAAGATAAATTTGGGAAGGCAGGACCACTCAGGAGCACATAGGCTTCAGAAGCAGCAGAGCAGCTTGTACAGGGTCCTAAAGGCCTAGATCAGCCCCCGGGTTGTGGAGTTGTTCCTCAGCCCTCTGCACCTTCCCTGCCAGGGGAGAGCTTGCCTCCAGGGAGTGCTCTGACCCCTGGACTCAGGGGAGATAGCCATTTTCTCTCCAGTGACATTCTAAGGTGGGACCACTCAAGAGTGCACAGGCCACAGAAGCAGCCTAGCAGCTGGGACAGGGTCCTACCTGCCTCCATGTGCACCCAGGAGGTGGGGCTGTTCCACAGTCCTCTGTGCAGTGGTCTTGCCAGGAGAGAGCTGGTCTCCCAGAAGTGCTGACACAGGCTTACAATCTCACAGGAGGAACAAGCTCCAGCCAGAGACAGCTAGAACATCTAACACCAGAGATTACCAGATAGCAAAAGGCAAATGTAAAAATCTTACTAACAGAAACCAAGACCACTCAGCATCATCAGAACACGTACTACTGTCACAGTGAGTCCTGGATACCCCAACACACGCGAAAAGCAAGATTCAGTCATATTTAAAATCATATCTTATGATGGTGGTAGAGGATTTTAAGAAGGACATTAATAACTCACTTAAAGAAATACAGGAGAGCACAGCTAAACAGGTAGAAGTCCTTAAAGAGAAAACAAAAAAATTCTCCTAAAGAATTACAGGAAAAAAACCAACCAAGAGAAGGAATTGAACAAAGCATCCAGGATCTAAAAATAGAAGTAGAAACAATAAAGAAATCACAAAGGCAGACAACTTTGGAGCTAGAAATCCTAGGAAAGAGATCTGGAGCCATAGATGCAAGTATCAACAACAGAATACAAGAGGTGGAAGAAATCAGGTGCAGAAGATTCCATAGAAAACACTGACACAACAATCAAAGAAAATGCAAAATGCTAAAAGATCCTAACCCAAAGCATCCAGGAAATCCAGGACACAATGAGAAGACCAAACCTAAGGATAATAGGTATACATGAGAAGATTTCCAAATTAAAGGGCCAGTAAATATCTTCAACAAAATTATACAAGAAAACTTCCCTAACCTAAAGAAAGAGATGTCCATGAACGATAAGGAGACTAGAGAACTCCAAATAGTTTGAACCAAAAAAAGAAACTCCTCCCTTTGAATAATAATCAAAACACCAAATGCACAAAAACAAAGAAAGAATATTAAAAGCAGTAAGGGAAAGGGGTCAAGTAATATATAAAGGCAGACCTATTAGAATTACACCAGACTTCTCATCAGAGACTATGAAAGCAGGAAGATACTGGACATATGTCCTTCAGACCTTAAGAGAACACAACTGCCAGCCCAGGCTACTATACCCAACAAAACTCTCAATTACCATAGACAGAGAAACCAAAGTATTCCATGTCAAAACCAAATTCACACTATATCTTTCCACAAATCTAGCCATTCAAAGGACAATAAAAGGAAATCTCCAACAGAAAGAGGGAAACTATGCTCTAGAAAAAGCAAGAAAATAATTTTTCAACAAACCTAAAAGAAGATAGCCATGTAAACAGAATCCCAACTTTAACAACAAAAATAACAGGAAGCAATAATTACTTTTCTTTAATATCACTTAATATCAATGGAGTCAATTCCCCCAATAAAAAAATATAGACCAATAGACTGGTTATGTAAACAGGACCCAACATTTTACAGCATACAGGAAACTCACCTCAGTGACAAAGACAGAAACTACCTCAGAGTAACAGTTTTCCAAGTAAATGGTCCCAAGAAAGAAGCTGGAGTAACCATCTTAATATCGAATAAAGTCTATATTCATTCTAAAGTTATCAAATAAGACAAGGAGGGACACTTCCTACTCATCAAAGGAAAAATCTACAAAGATGAACTCACAGTTGTGAAATCTATGTGCCAAAGGCAAGGGCACCCACATTCATTAAAGAAATTTTACTAAAGCTCATTCCATACATTGCACCACAGACAATAATAGTAGGAGACTACAACATTCTACTCTCATTAATATACAGATCGTGGAAACAGAAACTAAACAGAGACACAGTGAAACTAACAGAAGTTATAAACAAATGGATTTAACAGATATCTATAGAACAATATATCCTAAAACTAAATGATATGCCTTTTTCTCAGCACCTCATGGTACCTTCTCCAAAATTGACCATATAATTGGTCACAATACAGGCCTCCACAGATACAAAAATATTGAAATAATCCCATGCATCAGATCAGATCACCATAGACTAAAACTGATTTTCAATAAAGACATAAAGAATAAAAAGCCCACTTACACATGTAAGCAGAACAACACTCTACTTAATGCTAACTTGGTCAAGGAAGAAATAAAGAAAGATATTAAAGACTTTTTAGAGTTTAAGGAAAATGAAGCCACAACATACCCAAACTTAAGGGACACAATGAAAGCAGTCCTAAGAGGAAAACTCAGCTGAGTGCCTCAAAAAAGAAACTGGAGAGAGCAAAGACTAGCAGCCTGATAGCACACCTAAAAGCTCTAGATAAAAGGAAGCAAATTCACCCAAAGGGAGTAGATGGCAGGAAATAATCAAACTCAGGGCTGAAATCAACCAAGTGGAAACAAAAAGAACTACACAAAGAATCAACCAAACCAGGAGCTGGTTCTTTGGGAAAATCAACAAGATAGATAAATTCTTAGCCAGACTAAGTAGAGGGTACAGGGACAGTGTCCTAATTATCTAAATCAGAACATCAGATCCTGCTACAAAAGCCTGTACACAATAAACTTGGAAACTTGGATGAATTGGACAATTTTCTAGACAGATACTAGGTACCAAATTTAAATCAGGATCAGATTAAAAATCTAAACAGTCGCATATCCCCTAAAAAAAAAAAAAGGGTCATTAATAGTTTCCCAACCAAAAAAAAAAAAAAAAAGCCCAGGAACAGATGGGTTTAGTGCAAAGTTCTATCAGACCTCAAAGAAAACCTAATCCCAACTCTCCTCAAACTATTCCAAAAAAAGAAACAAAAGGTACTCTACCCAATTCGTTCTATGAAGCCACAACTACTCTGATGCCTAAATCACACAAAGACCCAACAAAGAAAGAGATCTTCAGACCAATTAGCCTTATGAATATCAATACAAAAATACTCAATAAAATTCTCACCAACCGATTCCAAGAACACATTTAAAGGATCATCCATCATAATTAAGTAGGCTTCATCCCAGTTGTGCAGGCATGGTTCAACATAGGGAAATCCATCAACACAATCCACTATAAAACAAACTCAAAGGAAAAAAAAAAACCTCTTGATTATCTCATTAGATGCTGAGAAAGCATGTTTCAAAATCCAACATCCTTTAATGATAAAAGTCTTGAAAACATCAGGAATTCAAGGCCCATAAGTAAATATACTAAAAGCAATATACAGTAATCCAGTACCCAACATCAAACTAAATGGAGAGAAACTTGACACAATCCTACTAAATCATGGACTAGACAAGGCTGCCCACTCTCTCCCTATCTATTCAATACAGTGCTTGAAGTCCTCCCAGAGCAATTAGACAACAAAAAGGAGATCAAAGGGATAAAAAGTGGAAATGAAGAAGTTAAAATATCAGTATTTGCAGATGATACGATAGTATACTTAAGTGACCCCAAAAATTCCACCAGAGAACTCCTAAACCTGATAAACAATTTCAGTGAAGTACTTGGATATAAAATTAACTCAAACAAAGCAGTGGTCTTTCTCTACACAAAGGATAAACAGGCTGAGAAAGAAATTAAGGAAACTATACCCTTCACAATAGTCACAAATAATATAAAATACCTTGGTGTGACTCTAACTAAGCAAGTGAAAGATATATATGATAAGAACTTCAAGTCTCTGAAGAAAGCAATCGAAGATCTTAGATGACAGAAAGAACTCCCATGTTCATGGGTTGGCAGGATTAATATAGTAAAAATGTCCATCTTGCCAAAATCAATCTGAAGATTTGATGCAATCCTGAGCAAAATTCCAACTGAATTCTTCACAGAGTTAGAAAGGGCAATTTGCAAATTCATCTGGAATAAAAACAACAACAACAAAAACAACAACAACAACCACAAAAACCTAGGATAGCAAAAACGATACTCAACAATAAAAGAACTTCTGGTGGAATCACCATGCCTGACCTCAAGCTGTACTGCAGAGCAATTGTGATAAAAACTGACTGGTACTGGTACAGCGACAGATAGGTAGACCAATGGAATAGAATTGAAGATCCAAAAATGAACCCACACACCTATGGTCACTTGATCTTTGACAAGGGAGCTAAAACCATCCAGTGGAAAAAAAAGACAGCATTTTCTACAAATGGTACTGGCTCAACTGGTGGTTAGCATGTAGAAGAATGCAAATCAATCCATTCTTATCTTTTTGTACAAAAATCAAGCCCAAGTGGGTCACAGGCCTCCACATGAAATCAGATACACTGAAACTAATAGAAAAGAAAGTGGGGAAGAGCCTCAAACATATGGGCACAGGGGAAAAAATTCCTGAACAGAACAGCAATGGCTTGTGTTGTAAGATCAAGAATTGACAGATGGGACCTCATAAAATTGCAAAGCTTCTGTAAGGTAAAGGACACTGTCAATAAGACAAAAAGGCCACCAACAGATTGGAAAAAGATCTTTACCAATCCTAAATCCAATAGGGGACTAATATCCAATATATATAAAGATCTCAAGAAGTTCAGAATAACACAGATACAATTCACAAACCACATGAAACTCAAGAAGAAGGAAGACCAAAGTGTGAATACTTCAATCCTTCTTAGAAGGGGAATCAAAATACCCATGGAAGGATATATAGAGACAAAGTGTGGAGAGCAGAGACTGAAGGAATATATGGAGACACATACCATATACAACCACCAAACCCAGAAACCATTTTGGATACCAACAAGAGCTTGCTGACAGAGGCCTGATATAGCTGACTCCTGAGAGTCTTTGCCAAGGCCTGACAAATACAAAAGTGGATGCTCACAGCCATCCATTGGACAGATCACAGGGTCCCCAGTGAAGGAGATAGAGAAAGTACCTAAAAGTCCTGAAGGGTTTTGTAGTCCCATAGGAGGAACAACAATATGAGCTAATCAGTAGCCCCAGAGCTCCCTGGGACTAAACCACCAACCAAAGAGTACACATGGTGGGATTCATGGCTCTAGTCACTTATGTAGCAGAGGATGGCATAGTTGGTCATCAATGGGAGGACAGGCCCTTGGTCCTGTAAAAGTTCTATGCCCCAGTATAGGGGAATGCCAGGATCAAGAAGAGGGAGTGGGTGGGTTGGTGAGCCAGGACATGGGGGAGAGGATAGGGGATTTTCTGAGAGGAAACAGAAAAGGGGATAACATTTGAAATGTAAATAAAGAAAATATCTAATAAAAAATATAAATTTGGTATGACAAAAAATAATTTTATTTGTTATTTATTTTTGTGTATTTATTAAA
>LR754904.1:5522-20070 GCA_902729485.2 Mus minutoides | reverse complement strand
ATCCTTATTAGAGGAGTTTTGTCACTGAAGTGGATTTTAGTTGCCTAAAACCCACACCATTCACAGTGTGCTCTCTCTCTCTCTCTCTCTCTCCTTTCATATTGCCACTTGACCTTCTCTTGACTTTGGATCAGATGTAAATTCTCAGCTACTGCTCCAGTGCCATGACTACCCACTGCTGTACACAGTGATGTTCATGGATGAATTCTCTGAAAGTGTAAGCAAGCTCCCAATTAAATTTTCTTTTCTTTTATAAGTTGCCTTGGCCATGGAGTCTCTTCATAGTAGTCAAATGGTAATTAAGAAAGAGGGGGTTCAATCATTCTATAATTTGTTTTTCCATACGTCAGTCCTGATGCCTCTGGATTCTCCTTCTCTGCTGTTCTCCTATGTCAGGTGCATCTGCATAGGTTTATTGCTACTTCCTTTCCTGTGCTCCTATCATTGTGATGAAAATGGGTTGAACCAGAGATCAGCACGTTAAGCAAAATAAATCAGATTCAGAAACTGTGGAGAGCTGCTGAGTCACGCCTGCTTCCTGTTTCCGCCCTCCACTATCCCAACCAGGGAGGGCTTTCTCTCGTAAACAAGTCCTTAGTTGGCAGAGGCTGCTGGCTTTGCTTACTTCCTCGTTCTGGTAACCTATCTGCTGTTGCCACGTGTCCCATTGGGATAGGCTTAGCATAGAGCTTAAAAGGCCAAGGGTGGGGTCCCGGAGTAGTTGTGGTGATTCAAGGTTCTTGATTAAACTGCTGGAAGAAGAGCTCTCGGGTCGCGTCGTTTTTTTGCTGGTTAAAGCGGTCGCGACAAGAAACATTGCAAATGGTTTCTTTCTAGTTTTTACTTTATTTTCAGTTATACTAGGAGTTAATGTATTGCACACCCATATATAGGTACCTGCAGAAGACAGAAGAATACATTAGGTACCCTAGAACTGGAGGTATAGGCAGTCCTGAGCCTCTCAATATGGATGTTGGGCAGCAAACTCCAGTAAGAGTAGAAAGTGCTCTTAACCATTTAGACATCTCTCCAGGCCCCACATAGAAAAAAATAGTTATAAAGGAATAAAGATGGGACCAATGGGATGGTAACAAGTTTGAGTAATGAGAGGAAATATGATGAAAGGATCATCTAAAATTTCATGCCAAACTGCCTTATATTTTTATACAACTTATATACACTAATTTTTTTTAAGCCAAGTAATTTGTATTGGGACAGTAGGAAAGCTGTCTTTAGGGTATCTTGGGTTTGGGCCGCACCTCACCCATCAGGACAGGTTCAATGGTGTAAAAATATAAAGTCATTTGAAAGATTGCTTTGAGAGCTTCAAGGCAACCTGCTCACACAAAGCAACCCTGTTGTATGATAGTTTTTCTGAGGAGATGGAACATAAACACAAGTACCTCTTAACCCCAGATAAGGAACTGATGGCAGACCAAAATAACAATTACAGAAAAGTTCAACTTGGCAAGCCAGCTGTTTTATTGGGATTCCTTGCAGGAGTGGTGGTGAGAAGTTCCTTATATAAGCCTGGATAGCTCTAAGATTTCACCCATAGCAAAAAAAAAAAAAAAAAAACCTTGAACCCTGAAACTCTCTGTACATTTTTCAGGCAAGTGAACCAGTAATCGCCTGTTCTCAGTAATCCTTACTGTTTATAAAACTTTGAGAAGGGGAGACCTCGTTCATCTGATCAATTTCAAGGGCTAACAGAGACTTTTAGCCCTTGAAAGACTTTTAGACTTTTTTGAGTTGTTTAGTTTCTGAGACTTAATGAGCCTCCCTTTAGAATTTTATGAGCCTGAGTTTGAAGGTGTTTCCTTCCAGGATAGAATGACTCAGAGAAAATTGCTACACAGACAACCCAAGCAAGTGTTTCTCCACATTCAACCATCTGGATAGGATGCCACAGCTCTGATCAAAATTTAACCACTGTATCTGCTAGCAGAACTTGTCAGCATCTGAATTTCATAGGAATGGAGATTGTAAGAATTGTGTGCAGGTGGCACAGAGGTTTCCATGAACTTCACAGGAAAGCTGAGAGGCCAGGAATTGTGTTCAGGTCATGATCCCTATGGGCAGTTCCTGAAAAAGCAACAACAGGTGAAACTACTTTGAGACTGAAAAGAATGCTGTAGTAGAGACCCACAGGGGCAGTCAGCAAAGGGTCACATGGATGGACATCATGGATGCCCCTAAAACCTAAGGACAGGATTGTGTATGCTACCATGTGATCTGAACGACAGATATGGAGCCAGAGGACTTGACTCAAGGTCCAATGTCTGAATGTCATTAAGATGTTCTTTTCTAGGAGTTGACTACATGAACTGATGTCCTCTTTTGTAAGAGCAGTATCTCTGTAGAGAAAGGGGAGCTTGATTGAAATTGTACATGTGGTCCATCTCTGGAACCTCTGGGATGACAGAGGCCTACACAAAGATAATTAAGGAAGGAAATGGAGGTGAGCTTGGATATTAAAGGCATACATAGGGATCTGAGGACATCAGATGATTCATGGTTGAAACCCCACTGTTTTGGAGAGTGGGGGTTTTGAGACATAGTTTCTCTGTGTAGCCCTGGCTGTCCTGGAACTTACTCTGTAGACTAGGCTGGCCTCAAACTCAGAAATCCACCTTCCTCTGCCTCCCAAGTGCTGGGATTAAAGGCATGTGCCACCACTGAAACCCCACTTAATTCTCATACACTTCTGTCACTTTTTTTACTTCACCATCCAACATTAAATACAGTCATGCTGCTATACCCATTTTACAGGTATTAAAACTGAGTTTCGGTGGCAATCAGCAGCTTTGCAATAGCAATTTTTAATTATTAATTTTTCAGACTGTTTTCATTGTATGTATGTGAGTGTTTTATCTCATATGTATACATTTCCAGAAAGAATATGCCTGATAATCTAGGAAATCAGGAGAGGGCATCAGATCCAGCAGAATCAGAATCACAGATGGTTTTGGAACTATAGGTAGTTTTGAGCCACCAGGTAGATGCTGGAAACTGAACCTAGGTCCTCTGTAAGAACGAGTATTCTTAACTTCTGAGTCATCTCTCCAACCCCACATACCAACTTTTATGGCCATTAAAACATCATATATTAAGTGAACATGGAAGGAGATCTAGAATTCCTCTAGTTGAGAGTGGTTGAGATATGATTCAATTGATAGAGTGCTTGCCTATCATGCCCAAAGCCCTGGATTTGGGTCAAGCACTACAAATAACCTGGCCTGATGTCACAAACCTGTAATTCTTGGGGAGGTAAAGGATCAGGAGGTCAAGGTCACCCTTTGCTACATAGTAAGTTTGAGGCTAACCTGACATACGTGAGACTCTGACTTTTAAAAAAATGGGGGTTGAGTAATGGTTCAGTCAATAAAATGGCTTCCATACAATCATCAAGATGAGTTCAACTGGTTTCTCTTCCAGAGGTCCTGAGTTCAAGTCCCATCAACCACATGGTTGCTCACAACCATCTGTAATGGGATTTGATGCCCTCTTCTGGTGTGTCTGAAGACAGTGACAGTGTACTCATTACATTAAATAAATAAATCTTTTTTTTTAAAAGACATGAGGCCCTTCTGGTCGGCGCCAGCGCCAGGTCACCTTGGGCACAGGGTCTGTGCACAGCCCCACAGTCTCTAGAGGACTCTCCATGCAATCTTGGGGCCACTGGTGAGTGGAGCACAACATCTGTTCCAATCTAATGGCGTGGGACCTGAGACAGCATTAGGGAGGCAGAGAATCAGCCAGACCAGGGGCACAGGTCCCTTCCAGTCGGTGCCAGCGCCTGGTCACCTTGGGCCCAGGGTCTGCGCACAGCCCCATGGTCCCTAGAGGACTCTCCATGTGTTCTTGGGAGCACTGACCAGACAGCTCAAGCTCCTCAAAGGAGACACCACTCTCAGGCACTGTAACACTCCCAGGATATTAGGACAATAGTATCCCAGGATAACACGAGGTGGGTCACACCAGTATTCCAAGGTCTCAGTGGAACTTGACTGTCAAGAACTCAGACACACCCAGAATATCAGGTTCACAGGAGCCCACAATCAAAGGATCACAGTGAAAGCTGGACTCAGAGAAGTCCAGAATCAACTGGGATTATAAGAAGGACAGGCTCCAATCAGATATATTGAGGACAGCAAGCACCTGAGATAATCAGATGGCAGGAGGCAAGCATAAGAACAGAAGCAACAGAAACCAAGGTTATTTGGCATCATCAGAACCAAATTCTCCCACGATGGCAAGTCCTGGATACACCATCACAACAGAAAAGCAAGACATGGATCTAAAGTCACTTCTCATGATGATGATAGAGGACTTTAAGAAGGAATTGCAGGAAAACACAGGTAAACAACTAGAAGCATTTAAGAGGAAACACAAAATATCCCTTAGAGAGTTACAGGAAAACAATACCAAACAGGTGATGGATTTGAACAAAACCATCGAGGATCTAAAAATGAAATTAGAAGCAATAAAGAAAACCCAAAAGGAGATAACCCTGAAGATAGAAACCGTAGGAAAGAAATCAGGAACCATAGATATGAGCATCAGCAACAGAATACAAGAGATGGAAGAGAGAATCTCAGGTGCAGAAGATTCCATAGGGATCATGGACCCAGCAATCAAAGAAAACACAAAATGCAAAAAGGTCCTAACTCAAAATATCCAAGAAATCCAGGACACAATGAGAAGACCAAACCTATGGATAATAGGAGTAGATGAGAATGAAGATTCTCAACTTAAAGGGCCAGCAAATATCTTCAACAAAATTATAGAAGAAAACTTTCCATACCTAAAGAAAGAGTTGCCCATGAACATACAAGAAGCCTACAGAACTCCAAATAGACTGGACCAGAAAAGAAATTCCTCCCGACACATAATAATCAGAACAACAAACACACTAAATAAAGACAGAATATTAAAAGCATTAAGGGAAAAAGGTCAAGTAACATATAAAGGCAGGCCTATTAGAATTACTCCAGACTTCTCACCAGAGACTATGAAAGCCAGAAGATCCTGGACAGATGTTATACAGACTCTAAGAGAACACAAATGCCAGCCCAAGCTACTATACCCAGCAAAACTCTCAATTACCACAGGTGGAGAAACCAAAGTATTCCATGACAAAATGAAGTTCACACAATATCTTTCCACAAATCCAGCCCTTCAACGGAAAAACACCAATACAAGGACGGGAACTACACCCTAGAAAAAGCAAGAAAGTAATCCTTCAACAAACCTAAAAGAAGACAGCCACAAGAACAGAATCCCAACTCTAACAACAAAAATGACAGGAAGCAACAATTACTTTTCCTTAATATCTCTTAATATCAATGGACTCAATTCCCCAATAAAAAGACATAGACTAGCCGGGCGTGGTGGTGCATGCCTTTAATCCCAGCACTTGGAAGGCAGAGGCAGGCAGATTTCTGAGTTCGCAGCCAACCTGGTCTACAAAGTGAGGTCCAGGACAGCCAGGGCTATACAGAGAAACCCTGTCTCAAAAAAACAACCAAAAAAAAGAGACATAGACTAACAGACTGGCTACACAAGCAGGACCCAACATTTTGCTGCTTACAGGAAACACACCTCAGGAAAAAAGACAGACACTACCTGGAAAACAATTTTCCAAACAAACAGTCTGAAGAAACAAGCTGGAGTAGCCATTCTAATATCGATTAAAATTGACTTTCAACCCAAAGTTATCAAAAAAAGACAAGGAGGGGTACTTCATACTCATCAAAGGTAAAATCTTCCAAGAGGAACTCTCAATTCTGAATATCTATACTCCGAATGCAAGGGCAACCACATTCATTAAAGAAACTTTAGTAAAGCTCAAAGTACACATTGCACCTCACACAATAATAGTGGGAGACTTCAACACCCCCCTCTCATTAATGGACAGATCCTGGAAACAGAAACTAAACAGAGACACAGTGAAACTAACAGAAGCTATGAAACAAATGGATTTAACAGATATCTACAGAACATTTTATCCTAAAACAAAAGGATATAACTTCTTCTCAGCACCTCATGGCACCTTCTCCAAAATTGACCATATAATTGGTCACAAAACAGGCCTCAACAGATACAAAAATATTAAAATTGTCCCATGCATCCTATCAGATCACCATGGATTAAGACTGCTCTTCAGTAACAACATAAATAACAGAATACCAACATTCACATGGAAACTGAACAACACTCTACTCAATGATACCTTGGTCAAGGAAGAAATAAAGAGAGAAATTAAAGACTTTCTAGAGTTTAATGAAAATGAAGCCACAACATACCCAAACTTATGGGACACAATAAAAGCATTCCTAGGAGGTAAACTCATAGCTCTGAGTGCTGCCAAAAAGAAACTGGAGAGAGCATACACTAGCAACTTGACAGCACACGTAAAAGCTCTAGAACAAATGGAAGCAAATTCACCCAAGAAGAGTAGAGGGCAGGAAATAATCAAACACAGGGGTGAAATCAACCAAGTGGAAACAAAAAGAACTATTCAAAGAATCAAGCAAACCAGGAGCTGTCTTTGAGAAAGTCAACAAGATAGATAAACCCTTAGCCAAACTCACTAGAGGGCATCCTAATTAACAAAATCAGAAATGAAAAGGGAGACATAACAACAGATCCTGAGGAAATCCAAAACACCATCAGATCCTTCTACAAAAGGCTTTATTCAAAAAAATTGGAAAATCTGGATGAAATGGACAAATTTCTAAACAGATACCAAGTACCAAAGTTTAATCAGGATCAGATTAATGACGTAAACAGTACTATATCCCCTAAAGAAATAGAAGCAGTCATTAATAGTCTCCCAACCCAAAAAAAGCCCAGGACCAGATGGGTTTAGTGCAGAGTTCTATCAGACCTTCAAAGAAGACCCAGTTCTTCTCAAACTATTCAACAAAATAGAAACTGAAGGTACTCTACCCAACTCATTCTATGAAGCCACAATTACTCTGATACCTAAACCACATAAAGACACAACAAAGATAGAGAACTTCAGACCAATTTCCCTTATGAATATCGATGCAAAAATACTCAATAAAATTCTCGCTACCTGAAGCCAAGAACACATCAAAACGATCATCCATCATGACCAAGTAGGCTTCATCCCAGGAATGCAGGGATGGTCTAATATATGGAAATCCATCAACTTAATCCACTATATAAACAAACTCAAAGATAAAAACCACATGATCATCGAATTAGATGCTGAAAAAGCATTTGACAAAATCCAACACCCATTCATGATAAGTCTTGGAAAGATCAGGAATTCAAGGCCCATACCTAAACATAATAAAAGCAATCTACAGCAAACCAATAGCCAACATCAAACTAAATGGAGAGAACCTGGAAGCAATCCCACTAAAATCTAGGACTAGACAAGGCTGCCCACTTTCTCCCTACCTATTCAATATAGTACTTGAAGTCCTAGCCAGAGCAATTCGACAACAAAAGGAGGTCAAGGGGATACAAGTTGGAAAGGAAGAAGTCAAAATATCACTATTTGTAGATGATATGATAGTATATAAGTGACCATATAAACTCCACCAGACAACTCCTAAACCTGATAAACAGCTTCAGTGAAGTAGCTGGATATAAAAGTAACTGAAACAAATCAATGGCCTTTCTCTATACAAAGGATAAATGGGCTGAGAAAGAAATTAGGGAAACAACACCCTTCACAATAGTCACAAACAATATAAAATATCTTGGTGTGACTCTAACTAAGGAAGTGAAAGATCTGTATGATAAGAACTTCAAGTCTCTGAGGAAAGAAATTGAAGATCTCAGAAGATGGAAAGATCTCCCATGCTCATGGATTGGCAGGATCAATATAGTAAAAATAGCTATCTTGCCTAAAGAAATCTATAGATTCAATGCAATCCCCATCAAAATTCCAACTCAATTCTTCCAACAATTTAAAAAGGGCAATTTGCAAGTTCATCTGGAACAACAAAAAACCTAGGTTAGCAAAAACTCTTCTCAACAATAAAAACACATCTGGTGGAATCACCATGCCTGACCTCAAGCTGTACTACAGAGCAATTGTGATAAAAAANTACCCAAGATACAATTTGCAAAACACATGAAACTCAAGAAGAATGAAGACCAAAGTGTGGACACTTCGCCCCTTCTTAGAATTAGGAACAAAGCACACATTGAAGGAGTTACAGAGATCAAGTGTGGAGCTGAAACAAAAGGATGGACCAACCAGTGACTGCTGCAGCCGGGGATCCATCCCATAATCAGCCACCAAACACAGACACTATTGCATATGCCAGCAAGATATTGCTGAAAGGGCCTGGATATAGCTGTCTTGTGTGAGGCTATACCAGTGCCTAGCAAACACAGAAATGGATGCTCACAGTCAGCTATTAGATGGAACACTGGGTTCCCAAGGGAGGAGCTAGAGAAAGTACCCAAGGAGCTGAAGGGGTCTCCAACCCTCTAGGTGGAAGAACAATATGAACTAACCAGTACCCCCAGAGCTTGTGTCTCTAGCTGCATATGTAGCAGAAGATGGCCTAGTTGGCCATCATTGAGAAGAGAGGCCCCTTGGTCTTGCAAACTTTATATGCCCCAGTACAGGGGAATGCCAGGGCCAAGATGTGGGAATGGGTGGGTAGGGGATCAGGGTGGGGGATGAGGGAGGGTATAGGGGACTTTTGGAATAGCATTTGAAATGTAAATGAAGAAAATATCTAATAAAAATGGGAGGAGGAAGACGTGAGTTCAGGTGCTCAGAACCTATGTAAAAGCCACATATAGCTGTGTGCCTGTAGTCCCAGCCTTGGGAAAACAGGCAGATGTCTTGGGATCTGCCAAGCTTAATTAGATGGGTGAAAGATACTGTTTCAAAAAGTAAAGATGAAGAATATAGAGAGATGATTCTGTACGTAAGAGCATTTATTGGTATTATTATTATTATTATTATTATTATTATTATTATTATTATTAGACATGATCTTACTCTGCAGCCCTTACTGTCCTCAACATCATCATATAGGCCAGAAGCTTGACATCTAACACACATAAATCTACCCACCTCTGCCTCCCAAGTGCTGGGATGAAAAACATAGGCCACTACACAGGGCATGTTTGCTGTTCTTGCAGAAAATGGGAATTCAATTTCCAGCGCTCACCACAGGTAATCTGTATCTCCAGCTCCAGGAGACCTAGAGATTTGGGACTCCATCTGTAACTGCATACACATGGCAAATAAACATAGACATAAGTATACAGATAAGTAATAATAAAATAATCTTTAAAAATTAAAGGTGGAAAATGATTTGGAAAGCTAACTGATGTCGATCCAAGGACTCTACACACACATGTTCTCACATGTACTCATACCTGCACACATGCATGTACATACAACACACACACACAGAGAATTGCTGTAGTACTCTAACAGTATATCCCACTTGCTCAGGAAGGTCACTTTAGGAACCAGCCAAATATTCAATATTGCAACAGCAATTTGGTTGAAGTTCACATTCTTGCCTGTGACTCCCCCTTCAGCAGACTCCACACGTGTCTTCCAGAACCAATAGCCAATCCAAAACAGAACAAATCAAGAGTCAGTCAAGTTGCCGGGAGTAGTGGCACACGCCTTTAATCCCAGCACACAGGAGGCAGAGGCAGGCGGATTTCTGAGTTCGCGGCCAGCCTGGTCTACAAAGTGAGTTCCAGGACAGCCAGGGCTAAACAGAGAAACCCTGTCTCAAAAAACTAAAAAAACAAAAAACAAAAAACAAAAAAAAAAAAGTCAGTCAAGTCAAGGATAGTGTGTACAAGCTCCCTTTCTATGCTCCCAAACAAAGAACACAGAATACATAAAAACATGAAGAGACTACTGTGTCCTATATGTTGACAACTTAATTAGATCATCCAAATTCAAAGCCTTTTAAAATACTTTTAAAAGGTAAAACCAGGCTAGGGGGAAACCTCAATGAATAAAATGCTCACCATATAAATTTGAGAATATAAATCAGAACCACTAAAATCTGATCATAAAAAGCTATGAAATGGGAAAACAAAGACAGGAGGATCCCTTAGAGTGATTGGCCTGTCAGTATAGCCAAATCAGCATGCTCCTGATCCAGGGAGAAACCCTGGCTCAAAAAGTGAGGTAGAAACCGGGCATGGTGGCGTATGCCTTTAATCCCAGCACTCAGGAGGCAGAGGCAGGCAGATTTCTGAGTTCGAGGACAGCCTGGTCTACAAAGTGAGTTCCAGGACAGCCAGGGCTATACAGAGAAACCTTGTCTCAAAAAAACGAAGGAAAAAAAAAGTGAGGTAGAGATCAATTGAGGAAGACATTTGATATTGACTCTAGGCCCCAAATATGCACTCACACACAAATGCATACACCACACACACACACAAATGCAAACAGATACACAGCTACATCCATACACACAAATACATATAAGATGTAAAACCTTTCTGGAACTAACCATGTTTTGCTCCGAAAAACAGAACTTAGTTAATAGGATCTTGTAATTTTATGTAATATGACTTTTTCTGCCCTAACCAACTATCAGCCTATACTCTGACAGTATGGGATGGCCTAGTATTTCTTGAGACTAAAACCCAGGCAGAATTAAGGCTAAACCAATGTGTAAAGTCTGAGCCTATAAAAGGAAGAATGCTTTTGTGAACCTTGTTCTATATAAGGTAATAACTTTCAACATGAAGAAACATGTACAGTAAGAACTAAGCTGAAGATGTCAAGGCAGATACTATGTACCAGAAGTTAATCCTGACCTCTGATGTTTGTTGACACAATCACTGCCTACCTTTAACTAGCAGCTACAAGTACTTAGTTGAGACCGATGGCTCACACCCAGGCATAAGACTTAGATGAGTAACAGAGAATGCCGTCATGATTGGAGATAGGAACAGATGATAACTATAGGACATTGAACTGAAATTAATCATGCAAGTATTAAAAACATACAACCTTATCAATATAATGAATTTGTTTATCTTTTCCTGTGTTCCTAACAAGTCAAAGTTCAATTTTTAATAATAAAGTACTGGGCTTAGACATAAATATAATCATGCTTATTGATCTGTTACCAGTTTTAGTACAAAAACCTGGGCTCTGGGAATCCCATAAGGGAGCCGCCTATCCCCCACATGATAGTTGAAATGAATAGAGGTGAAGACAAGGGAGGGAGAATTAATCCCTGAGGTCATAAGAACAGATAAAAGAATTCATTGACTCCAAGTCTGTCTTCTAAGGGCTAACAGGAGCTTTTGGAGTGTGTGTGTGTGTGTGTGTGTGTGTGTGTGTGTGTGTGTATTACAGTGCTCATATGGGTATGAGAGGACAGCTTATAAAAATGTATGTTATCTCCTTTTACTATGTAGTTCCCATGGATGGAACTCAGGTCTTCAGACTTGGCCACAAGTGCCTTTACCCACTGAGTATATTAGATTCAAATTTCATAAACCACAATCTTTTTTATATTTATTTTTAATTAAGTGTATGGTGGAGTGCAGCAAGGGTGTTTTCTACTTCCTTCTTTTAGCAAATTTTGGTTCTATACAGGATAATCATGAGAGTCACTGTATTTTATACTGTTCTTATGTAGAAATCAACTAAAGTTTAAAACAGTGGTTCTCAACTTTCCTAATGCTGCAACCCTTTAATATAATTCCTCTGTGTGGTAACCTCCAACTGTAAAAGTATTCTTGTTGTTATTTTATAACTGTAGTGTAGTTATGAATTATACTGTAAATATTTTTCTCACAACCTGCAGGTTGAGAACTGTTGACTTAAAGAAACATGTGAATGATAAGATAAACAAAGAAGCTAAATCCATGCTCCCAGACAATGAGCCAGAGCTATCTCCTGTATATATTTGTACCCATCAAATTGTAACACAAAGACAGGAGAAACTAAGATTGTAGCGCTTCATCAGCCAAGCTTCCCTATTTATACTTTATCCAGTTCTCATCTGAATAAGATTGGCTACTTAATTTTCACAGTGAAGTATGACTCAAAAAAAGAGAAGATCTAAATTGATCTTACAAGTATTACTCTAGCTTTATTTGGATTTTTTCTGTTGTGGTTTTTTTTTTATGTTGTTCTTTTGTTTGTTTTGTTTTGTTGTTCTCTCCCTATGATTGTATAGCTATTTTCTCCTAATTGAAACATCACCTCCATGAGGGAGAGAAGAACTCAGGAAACCAACAACTTCACACATCTAGGAAAGCTGAGTCTTGAGGGTCCCTTCCCACGGATGTACACTCAGTAAACAATGGCTGGGCCAGGAGACCAACCAACCAGGCTGCTGGGGCAGCCTGCAGGTCATGCAGAGAGCTTCGGGAAATTTTCAGGAGTGTTGGGATGGGCTTTTCTGTCATGTGGCTACTTTTCAGTTCTCCCTGCTCCTGCAAGTAGCCACTCTACTACACTCCAGTAAACTCAGTGGCTCACCAGGTGGTTCATTGGTTGAAGGAATATTCCTCCAAGCTTGGCAACCTGAATTCAATCCCCAGGGTCCAAATTATGGTAGAAGAAAATAAACTCCTACACAAATCACAGGCAGATCATTCACACACACACACACACACACACACACACACACACAAATTAATACATACATACATACACACACACACACAAAAATTAATACATACATACATACATACATACATACATACAGCAATTTTTAGAGACATGTGGTTCTCTCATGCTGCCTCTAATTATTTCCACAGTTGAGAGATCTACATACATACATACTTAGCCATATAGTTCTGAATCTAATTCCTCATTCTTGTCCATCCAGTGGTCTCAGTGGGTACCCATGTCAGAAGCACATCATTATCTGGTTCTTTGCTTTATTTCTCCCTTAGGAATTCCCTAACATTTCCCCATTCCTCTTCTAGCCTTTCAAAGATCTTTTTCTATGCCTTCTCAGGAGGCTGTCCTCCTGGGTTGCCTCAATAAGACCCTGTGACATAAGGGGTAACTGACAGTGGCCAAGTTGCTAATAAGAGTTTCCAGAATAACTCAAGCCTAATGTTATCATACACAGAATTTCCTCGGCAGAGACATGGGTTCAGAACAAGCATATGTGTGCAGTGTAGCTGGCAAGAGAGTCTACACTGATACACACATCGGCTACTATTCCCCACTAACAAGTCTTTTCTGAAGTACACACCACACTTCATTCTCTAACTTTGGAGATCTATAACTAGGCAGTTGCATTAATTATTTCAGTAGAGGCAGGACAGGAGCAGCAGAACATATGATTCTGTAGCACTTTTACAGCCTGCATTCATATTCTGAAGCCTTCCAGCAAGGAGCAGGACAGTCTTGCTCAGATCTGTATCCTTATCAGCCTATTGGCAGGATGGACTGAACAATAGAGCTTCTTCCACACATGCTAGCTGGGCAGTGCAATCATACAGAATGTTCTCTCTGACTCTGAACCTCCATTTTAGTCACCTTTCTATTCCAGCTCAAGAATTTAGGCAACAGGAAAATGCAGGGATATGATACAGTTTCAATTATCACATTCCCAAACCTAAGAAAAAAAATGATTTGGATTTCCCTGCTGTTTTGGATAACTGAAGCTCTATTTTTATATGTATCCTCTCCTTCTGTTATTAAAGTTGAATTCAGTATATATAGTAAAGCCCCTTTCTGACTGTACAATTGTTTTCTCAACAGTAACTAAAGACACCAGAATGGACTTGTCCTGGCATGAGCCAGTTATGAGGGAAGAAGAGTACCATCTGTGAGAAATGAAACCTCTCCAAGCCCAGAGGACATGTGATGCCAGCTGAGGTAAGTTGGCATCACTAAACTGACAGCATAGGGACTTTCCCACATAGCACACACCCTGGATATCTCCTGGGAACCCTTAGCACAGACACCAGCTATTATGTGCCCTGCCCATTGAGAAATTAATTCCCTAAGACCTTATTTTCTTGGAGTTTGTTTATGAGGTCAGAGGAATAAGGGAAATGGGAAGAGTTAGCTCTGGGAATAATGCATGAATATTCTCACTAGGGATCAACTAACCATGATGAACCATTGTTAGAGTTATATTTTCTCTTTTTGAAATACAGAATTTTCTTGCTTCTTTCCATCCAACCCTTTTGACAAAATCTAAACAAACATCTAAGAAGATCTCTGAGGTTAAGGCCACTTTGGTCTACAGAGTGAGTTCCAGGATAGCCAGGGCTACACAGAGAAACTCTATCTTGAGAAAAACGTAAGTGTGGTGTGTGTGTGTGTGTGTGTGTGTGTGTGTGTGTGTGTGTAAATATATTTACATATATAAAAATTACTTTTCTTTATCTTTGGAGGCATGTGCATGAGTTTGCTCACGTGTACTCTTGTGCATACAAGTGCACATGAAAGCCAGGGGTCAACATCATGTGTCTTCTGCAGTCACTCTCCACCATATTTTTTAGATAAACCTGTAGCTTACTGATGTGGCTAGATTGTTTGGCCAGCAAGCCCCAAGAATCCTCTTATCTACACAAATACACA
>LR754547.1:6845-48728 GCA_902729485.2 Mus minutoides | reverse complement strand
CCTTCTGCTGGAGACTATATAAGGACACTGGAAGAAGGGAGACTGGCACTCGCTCCTTCGCCTGTTCACCGTGTGGGACTGAGTAACTGCTAGATCCTTGGACTTCCATTCACAGCTACTACTGAACCATTGTTGGGAATTGGGCTGCAGACTGTAAGTCATCAATAAATTCCTTTACTCCGTAAGTTCTGTGACTCTAAAGAACCCTAACTAATACAGGCCCCTTGGTCATACAGACTTTATATGCCCCAGTACAGGGGAACACCAGGGCCATTATGTGGGAGGGGGAGGGTAGGGGAGCAGGGCTGGGATGGCGGAGGGTAAGGGAAAATTTCTGGATAACACTTGAAATGTAAATGAAGAAAATATCTAATAAAGAGAAAAATTTTTTTTAAAAATCGAAATTTAGTATGGCATGCGAAGTTTCAGCCCCCAGCATTGCGTTCAGTCTAGAAAATATAGGAGGCATGAATAAGCAGATGAGTATAAAAACCTTCTTCTCTTTTCTCTCAGCCAACTACCATCAACATAGTGCTGCGTGCCTTCCAGGTCTCCTTTTAACCTATAGAAAAATAAGACTATTAATACTACTCCATTAATGGCAGTGTCTCCTAAGTGATTATTTTTTATTAGTAACTCTGAGAAATTTTAGCAAGGGAAACGGTGTAGACATGACCTAGAGGGAAGGAGTTAGTGGGCAAACCAGGGTCAGTTCTAAGATTGATGGGCCATGTGATTCCAAGCTCATGGTGATTTCAAGTCATGGTGTCTTAGAAAACCTACCAATCAAAACACTGACTCAAGGAGGAGGTCTGTTGGTCTAGTTTAGTGGGAAATAGATAGCTATATAAATCAGCATAAAACTAACTAACTCTCTCTCTCTCTCTCTCTCTCTCTCTCTCTCTCTCTCTCTCCTCCCTCCTCACAGAATTTATTACAAGCACCCTTTGGTTGAATGTTAATAAGACAGGAGAGACTTTCTATGAAAACTGATGAAATCAAAAGTCATAATCGGTTGTCCCATTATATTTTAAGTCTTGAGAACAAACCTTTGGTTCAATGCTGTACCCCCAGGCCCATTGGCTGGCCCTGCCTTTAGGTCCCACAAATGCAATGGCCTTTCCCCTCAGCCTTTCATGGCAACTCGAACTTTCGAACCTGGGAAAATGATGCACCTTCTGAAACCCATGAGGCAAGCCTCCTTCTGGGGCCATGGCAGCACTCTCAACCTCAAAATTATTCTTCCTCCTCCCAAATTACTCTTCCCCTCCTTTTGAAGGGCAGCATGTTCACACTGGGTAGCTCTGTTGAATAACCAAATAGAATCCAAGAAATCTGTGAGCCTTCCTTCATGTTATTTCTTCAGACTTGAAGCCCTCAGAAACATGTTTACTTTTCAATGTAATACTGGGTAGCCAAGCCATCAGGCAAAGAGGCCTTCCCCAGCCCTTCCCTGAGACTTGCTAAGGTTTTCAAATAAATTTATGAGTTACCCCCCCCCTTGTTTTTGCACACTGTTCAATACTGATAGGTTAAGAACATTCTAAGTCTTTTGAGTTCTCTTTCTTTTGTACCTAAAAATATATATGTTTTGAATTTCTCTCTTTCTGCTTACATTTTTCAATTGGTAGTAAGGGAAAAATTAAGCCACATCTTCAATACTTTGATTAAAAATTTACTCACAAAGAGTGTGTGTTCAAAGACTCTAAGTCTGACCATGGAATAACTTGCATATCCATGGTTACCGCTGTACTACAATAGCTGGAAAATGGAATTCCCTAGATGCCAGCAAATACATGACTAGTCAAAAAACATGTAGAGCATACAGACTATAGAATTTTCTTGAGGTATAAATAAAAATAAGTATTTTCAGGAAAATAAATTGAACTGACAAAAATATATTAAGCAAAGTAGGTTTAAGACAGCAGACAAATTCATCCGTGTGTGTGTGTGTGTGTGTGTGTGTGTGTGTGTGTGTGTGTGTATACAGTTGTTTGCTACTTCTTCATAACAAACTTTGTCTGGAATTTCAAACAACAAAAGCCTGTACATAAAATTCTTTGCAACCCCATGCACAAACATGGACCCAATCCAAGTGCCTTTCAGCAACTAAACAGCTAAACAAACTGTTGCATCCACAGCACAGGATGCTGATCTTCAATAGTAAGGAACAGACTGGTGGTGGACATCCACTTTAATGAAGTTCAAAGGCAGTAAAGGGGATGGAGATCTTCACAGTTGCCTATTATAAGCTTTTACTTACATGAGACAAAACACAAAACGATTCTGTAACTCACAGAAACTGTGGCTACCCACACAAGACCTACACAAGATAAAGTCTATCGGCTTCCCATGATGGATAGGGAAGGATCTCAGGAGGACCCATCCCTGTCTCGGAAGCTATTGGTAATAGTTGCTGAGGAAGGGAGAGTCATTTCCTCCAATGGTGTAGTGTTAACTAAGCTGCCTGTAAATGACCCCTTACCTCAGGGTCCTATAAGCAACCTTCATTAAACTCATTAGTTTACCAAAAAAAAAAAAAAAAGACATCAAAATGGGAGAAGGGCTTGCAGGGGTGGAGATGAGGAGTGTAGGGAGAGAGGGGGTGATGGGGGGTGTGAAAGTAGCAAAATCCATGATATAGTTGCATGAAATTTTCAAAGAGTGATATTTTAAAAAGAACAGAGTCATCTTGGTTGTCAGAGGTTAAAGTTCAGCAAGTGTCTGCTAGGAAGGACTGCCCTAAAGGAGTTTCCTGGGGTGGTAGAATGAATGATTTTGGGCCCTGGTTTTGCTGATGGCTACAGGGATCTATTTATATCTCACAGAGCATGGGATGACACGCAAGAAAAGAAATCCATTTGACTGTATTCTAGCTTTAGAAATAAAGCTGTCAACGTTTTCAAAAGAACTTAATCTCTATGGTCAAAAGTTCTAACCCTGCCATATGGAAACTGCTCTCCTCAACAAAATTCTCACCGTATGTATGATCCCAGACAGGCCCCACTGAGACTGACAGCCTCTGACAGGACCTACGTTGCCAAATTCTAACCTTTCAAGGTTCTAATGAAAATTAATATCAGAGGCATATGCCCACGAGGAGCAAGCTGGAGTCTCCAGACACACCGGTGCATGAAGGGCCATGAGGAGAAGTAAACAGAAGCTCACTTAAAGGGACCACTTCAGCTGCTTATCTCTCCTGATTATTTCATTTTTGGGAACTTTTGAGACAGGCTTGATATACAACATCCAATTGTTAATCCATGTACAAGGAGATATTTTGTGGGTTTTCCAGAAAAAAAAATTCTAATTATCTTCCTGCCAACAATAAAAGACAGTCACCTAGAACCAGGAATCATCAGTCACTTTTAATCATTGGCCTGTGAAGAAAAGAATAATTTCTGTTTTAATGATTATTCATTAGTATGCATCCAATATAAATTTTATATGCCATCAGTCATTTTTATTTTATTACTGATGTATATGTGTGATGTCTTGTGTGCATGTGTGTGTATGCCTGTGCGTGCGTGTGTGTGTGTGTGTGTGTGTGTGTGTGTGTGTATGTGTGTGTGTGGTATGTGTATAATATGCATCTGTGTAAGTGTGGGCATTCTCACCACAGAGTGCAGATGTTAATCAGAGAAAAACATTTGGGAGTTTGTTTTCTCTTTCAATCAAGGGGTCAAGGGACGCAGGTCACCAGGCTTGTGCAGCACTAAGACTCCTGAGCTGTCCTGATATCCTCCATCAGTCTTTTGATTGCTCCTCAGTTAGCTGATCTAGTCACGTAGTTCACATGCTGTTTTATTATTCAGTGACAACTTTGTATATGTTAGTGATATTAAGTATGACTTTACAAACTGTACACTAAACTTACAATTTCAATCAAAGCTTGGTGGTGATATCTGTGGAAGTCGATAGCCTAATTGTAACATTAATCTGGAAGAATAAATAATAGAGCTGAAATATTTTTTCATAAAACAGAATGCTCTTTCCTACTGAATATATATTATGTTATGCAACAGACTTTTAAACCAAAACACTACCCATAAGGAAACTAGTGTCTTCCTTCTTTCAGAGGATGTAACAAAAACAGTAATACCAATGAGAATTACAGTCAAAAATTGAAATCCAAACTATAAACAACCTTAAAGGATAGAGACTTTAATTAAACTTGTAATTTTAAGGTCATTTTAGATATATAAAAATGTTCATATGCTCATATATGTGTGTGGATATATGGGGTAGGAGGGAGAGAGAGAGAGAGAGAGAGAGAGAGAGAGAGAGAGAGAGAGAGCCCTGTCAAATCATGATCCAGTTTTCTTTAATGTTAATGCTTGTTGTAATTCAAGAAAATTAGTGAAATGTTGGTATACTATCACTAACTAGTCATGAGATTACCTCAGATTGTTACTGGTTTTCACTGTTGCCTGTTTGTTTGTAGCAAATCTTAAGGTGTTGGGATGCTTGGCTAAAGAAGACACGAAACGCAGTCACCATAAGGACTGGCTTTGGGTAGATACTCTTTTTTTCTATCTGGACCCCTTTGTAGGTAGTAACTAGCCCATAAAAAAAAAAAAAAGATCAACCAGTAAAGCTTGCATATGCACACCTCTCACCCCATATCTAAATCTAAAGTTCATATCAGTACCTCAGTGATAGAGTTAAACACCACCCCTCTGTATATGTATATATTCCTCTTTTGAATGTGCCCTTATATCTTCTTTCTCCTTTGATAATTGTTCATTCACCTGATTGACATAGCAGAACATCTGGTGGAATCTAGGGTTCCAGGCTTTTGTGCTAAACACATCCTTTATTGTTGTTCTATACATGAAGTTATATGTACATCCCCTACACTAAAAAGTAACATTAAAATACAGAAGTTTCCTAATGTGTAATATTGGTGACCAAGAACATGATCATAATTTCTGGAACACAGAAATGAGTGCTCTAACTTATGGTTGCTAAGCAACGGAGAGAGAGAGTGGATCTAGAGAAGGAAAAAAGTGACAGAATGCCAGTTCATGAGGGCCTGTAGAAAACTGGACTGTTACCAATGAACGAGGTGTTAATGGAAGTAAAAGAGCTCAGATATAAGAAGAAGGAAGCCTGTTCACATGTGTCAAGGTAGGAGCAGTGTTCAGGACACAAATCCTTTGCTCACAGAGCTAACAAGATGAGACAAAGTAAGAGTTCCATCCCAGTTGAAGTCAGTTGTGCTTTGAATCTGAATCATCTTTACCAGCTCAAATGTTGATGGTTTAAAAGAGAGTGGGCAGTGCTATTTGGAGATGTTCTAGAAATGTCAATAGGTAGGGTCTACAGTTTCTGGGAGACTGTACTTGTTGCGGGAAATATTTTAAAAAAGAACTGCCATGGTTCTCATGCTCCATTCAGCTACTCTCTGCCTGCCAACTCTCCACCGGGGCTGGAGCTCCCAAGTTCCCTTCCCTGCCACACCAGCCCCATGCAATGACTGTCCACAGCATGGTCAGCCACCACAACACCCACCAACCCGGTAGAAACAAAAATCTAGAAGCTTATAATTAACAAGTCAGATTTATATATCAACAAATTCTCAATTCACAAGATGCCAATACAATAATTTCAGAACCAACTGATAATGATAAAAGCTACCCAACTAGATTAGAAAAATTAACCCAATTATTCTATCCTCTATGATATGATAACTACTTGTAGCTATTTAAAGCCATGCTGGTTCAAGATCTTCTTCCTGTCTGTCGGCCTCCATCTTGCTTTTTCCTTCCTCTCCTCTGTCCCTGTAACTATTCACTCCACCTCCCTTTTCCAATCCCAGGCCTCCTGCTACACTAATATTTTAATTGGACAGGGAAAATCCTGCCACGTGTACTTTTTCAGATTTTTAATTTTTTAAAAATGATTTATGTGTAGGTGTATTTGCTTGTATGTGTTTTTCTGAGTACAGTGCCCACAGAGGCCAGAAGAGGACATCAGATTCTCTGGGGCTAGAGTTATAGGCAATGCTGACCAACGCAACATGGGTGAAACTAGAGTTGGGTCTTCTGGAGGATCAGCAAGCTCTCTTAACTGCTGAGCCATCTCTCCATCCTGAGAGACCTTTTGAAGTGTGAATTTTGTCCCCAGACCCTTCCTCTATTCTCCTCTCTGCTTTCTGTCCCTATAAGGTGCTATCCATGCTCCACCAAGTGCTCTCACCAACAAACTCACCTCACCACAGGCTCACAGCAATGGAGATAGCTGACCATGGGCTGAAACATCTAAAATCACCCATCCCTTTAAAACTATTTTCTCGAGTATTCTTCACAATGATAAGTCTCCACAAAATTGTTATATAAAAGTTTCCTCTAAGTTTAAAACATTCCATCCTGTAGGAAACCTCCTTAAACATCAAAGTAAACAACTCAAAATAGCTTCAGGAAGTCCCTAAAACTTAACAGATTCACTAGGCCCCTCCTTTCAAGAAAAAGCAATAAAAGCTCAGACAAGACAAGCTTCAAAAAGACTCTGAGATCTGACCAGCTGCCTGGAAGAAGTAGAGCTCGCTCAGCTGAGCTACAATGAAGAGCTTTAGACCTACCTACTAAGGCACTTGGAAAGGACACTTTCCAACCTGTTGAGCAGCCTGTAGGCTGTGCCTTGTGTTCCAGGCTTCCAGGTTTTGTCACCACTACTATGGTGAGCTTTGGTGATGCAGCTGTCTTTGAGTCATTTCTGCTGGTGTAAGTTAACCTTTACCCATATTCTTTTAAGTAACACCAACAAAATTTATTAGGATTTTTTAATTATTGGATTTTGATTATACCTGTACTTTGGTCTGTTGTGGGGTCCCTATCTGGAGTGAACAGATATATATGTATCTCCCAGGAAAAAACTTGGTCACACAACAACGATCTAGGAGGTAACAGGGAACAGGGATAAGGACCTGGGAGGGCCAGTATTGGCTTTGTTAGTTTGACTTCTGTTTTATTTTACTTTACTGAACATATGATGGTCTAGAATATAATATTTCTGATATGTACAGCATGCACAAAAACACTATTATAAGCAATATGAGGAAAATATTGATTAAACCTAAGATCCTTTGGTTTCCCAGGAAAAAAAATAAGGGACAATATTTCTTCTCTTCTTTTTCCTTAGAGTATTTTCTTTAGAATGCTTGCGGTGGAAAGGTCCTTTCTCCCCTCTTTGAAATGTGTATAAATCCTTCTGAAAAGCAGATAGGCCTTTTGTCAGGTTTATGTCCCAGGCACGTCTTTCTCAAGGACCTGGAAGCCATCCTTTTGCGATGTAATCATCAAGGCAGATAGAACACCGGTTCCCACCGACAGCTACAAGTTTAACTGTTGGGCATCTTGCTCAAGTTTTAAAACTGTCTTTTTTGTGAAGCTGTGTTTGTTTCCCTTTTGGATACAACTAGCACAGATGAACACTTCAATTAGACAGTGAATCTGGCTGCATTTGATATGACAAATGCTACCTTTAGATCTTATTACTTGAAGGGTAGTTACTGTTCAGCTCAAATACATGAGTTCAGTGGGCTGCATCTGTTTGCTTACACGGAGTGTTTAAAATGTCTCCTCTTAGTCGATTGCCTGTGGCATGCATCATCCCAGGTTTAATGCTTATTCAGTAGGAAAACTGTCTCTTTCTTCTGCTACCTTTACAGAGTGCTTTTCTGGGCTGGGAAAAGTTTTTGTTTCTAATTTTCTTTCTCCAACACAGACAATATAAAATGGTTGCTATATAGCAGGCATCCGATGAATATGGCTTAAGGTGTGATTGTGACTTAGATTATCAGTAAGAAATGTAAATAGGTATTATGAAACAACCCAGTGATACAAAACAAAGGAACATCCATATGCAAAGAACAGAAGAGAGAAAGATTACCTGGAAGGCTTCACAGTCTTTCTAGTGATGACAGATGCAGCTAGGGGGAAGGGGGAAAGCATGAAGATCTGAGCTGGGAAGGAACTCTAAGAAAGAAGGCAGTCATGTTACTCTTCTCTCTGTGTAACAAAACCCTGACAAGACATCTTAAGTGAAGTACATGAGTTACATTTCTTGTTGTTGTTTGGTGGGTTGGTTTTTTTTGTGTGATTTTGTTTTTGTTTTTTGTTTTGTTTTGTTTTTGTTTTTGTTTTTTTGTTTTGAGACAAGGTTTCTCTGTATAGCCCTGGCTGTCCTGGAACTCACTTTGTAGATCAGGCTGGGCTCGAACTCAGAAATCTACCTGCCTCTGCCTCCCGAGTGCTGGGATTAAAGGTGTGCGCCACCACACCCAGCTGAGTTACATTTCTGTTGCTGTGATAAAATACCACTTATTCAAAGAATAAAGTTTCTGGATGGTCCATCCTTGCGTCTTAGCTTCAATCTTTGTCTCTGTAACTCCTTTCATGGGTGTTTTGTTCTCTATTCTAAGAAGGAATGAAGTATGTATACTTTGGTTTCGTTCTTCTTGATTTGGGCCAGGGGAGGGTAGAGAGTTCTTTCGGGATAGCATTTGAAATGTAAATTAAAAAAATATCTAATAAAAAAAAGAAAGAAAAAAAAATAAAGTTTTAGTTGATGGTTGTAGATGAGGAGTCCATGATGGTCAGGAAGGCAGGACAAGAGATGGTTCAAGAAGGAAGCTTCTTCAACCACAAACACAAAGCAGAGGGAACACATTGGAAGTGAGGTGAGGCTGTAAATTCTCAAGTCTCACCAGTGATGTTCTTCCTCTGGGAAGGCTCCACCTCCTAAAGGTACCATAACCACCCCAAAGAGCACTGCCAGCCAGGGGCCAAATATTGAAATATGTGAGGCTACTGGGGACAATCTTCATTCAAATGACCACAGAAGGATTTATTTTATCTTGCAGTTCCAAAGTAAGGAAGTCCTGGCAACAGCATCTTGAGGCAGCTGGTGACACTCCATATACACTGTAATCGTTGGGATTACTTGGCTTGATAGAACATTGTGACCAAAGGCAAGTTGGGGAGGGAAGGATTTGTTTTGCTTATTCCTCAATTTCACTGTTCATCATTGAAAGAATTCAGGGCAGGAACTCAAACAGGGAAAGAACCTAGAGGCAAGAATTGATGCAGAGGCCATGGAGGAGTACTTTACTGGTTTGCCCCTCATGGCTCAGCCTGCTTTCTTATAGAACCCAAGACCAACAGCCCAAGAGTGACTCCTACAACAGTTTTATGGGTCCTCCCAGATCAATCACTAATGGGCAAAAATTTTTCTACAGGATTGCCCTGTAGCCTGAGCATAAGAAAGAATTTCTCAATTGAGGTTTCTTCCTTCCAGATAGCTATAGCTTCTACCAAGTTGACATAAAACTAGCCAGGACATAGTCAAGAACCAGAGGAAGATGACTCCTGATGTGTTCAGCTTAATTACCCCTTTTTATTGAGTCCAGGACCCCAGTCTATTGGATAGTGCCTCTCATAGTTAGGGTGGGTCTTCCTACTCCAGTTAAGCAAATCTAGATAATTCGTTCCACAAAGGCTCAGATGGGTGATTCATGATTCTAGACCCTGTCAAGTTGATAACATTAGCAAGCAGCAGTGAGGCATAGAGGACAAATAACCAGATGGGTGGGTACATTTTCTACTTTGAGCTTTATCAAAGAAAGGGAAAGGTATATTATGTCGTTGGAGGCAACTGTAATAGCAAGAGTGCCGTTGCTGCGTGTTTCAAAAGCTAGAGGGAGCCTCCCTAACTACTTCCCTGCTCTACCCAGGACCTAATCTCACAACCAGTCGGAAGCTTATCCAGATGAAGAATTAGCATTTTCAACCTACTTTCAAGTACCAGGTGGTAGCCACTAAGTTATTAATCACAAGATTTACTACAACATGAAATGCTAGGCTTGTAACAGAAACTGGGGAGGAATATCATCAGCAAACTTCTGAAGGAGGCAGCACTTGTACAAGGACCTGCAGCCAATGGAATTGGATGAGCTGAGACACAGTGTTCCTTCCATCGATGTGATAAATATCAAGACTGAAAACAACTTGGCAAGAAAAGGGCTTTTTTGGATCATACTTCTAGGTCACAATCCATCACTGAGGAAGGTCAGGACAGGAACTCATGGCAGGAGCAGGAGGCAGAAACCAGGAAAGGAATGTATTTTCTGGCCCCTTCACTTACTAATTCCTGCTCAGCTAGCTTTCTTCTATAGTCCCGGACCACCAAATGAAGAATGATGCCATCCATTGGGCACTGGACCCTCCTACATCAATCTTCAATCAAGATAATGCCCCCAAGAACATGCCCATGAGCCATTTTGAATTGAAGAATTCAATTGAGGTTTCTCTTTCCAGGTAACTCTATATTGTGCCACATCGACAATAAAAACTAACCAAGATGGCCATGAGAATCACTGAGCTCTTACCAAGCCGAGAGAGGGAAAATACCAGCAGGATATTCCAATCAGCCATAAAAATCAGCAGGGCAGGAGGCTGTCAGCCACTCCACCTGCAAAACTTGCCTGACTTCCAAAATCCACAATGTAATTTGAAAACCCTTATATGCATACCCTTATCTACCCTACAGAAATCCTTGTACATGTGCATAAAACATTTCAAAATAGAATTGTCTATCATTCTGAATTGGGAAGAAATGTAACTCCCAAGCAGAGAAAAGTAAAAATCAGTACAGCAAAATATCAATTTGCAAATATTATACACAAAATAACTTGATTGTCATAAAAAGTAGTTTTTATTCTTTTTATTTTTAAAATTTTTATTTTGTGTGTTTTGTATGAGTGGGTGTTGGGGCCAGAGATCAGTCTCACATGTCTTCATCTATCACTCTTCATTTTGCTTTTTAGGCAGGGTCTCTCATTGAATATAGAACTCACTAATTGGCTAGTAAACTCCACGAATCCTTATGTCTTCATTGTGGGAACAGGACCAAGGATGGGGGATGGAGGAATAAAAGGCAATAGAGTCACATGACGAATCTCTGGAATCATGCTCTCCCACTCCAGAGACCAACATCAGGGTGTATATCTGAGTTTAATACACAGCACATAAGCTTATATACAGTGTTTGAGTCGATCCCAATCCCCAAAGAAAGCCCTGCTTGATGAGGTTATCCAGAAGGAGTGGGGGGAGCATCATCACCTGTTAGTACTTCCATGACGCTGGGAGAAGCAGCCACCACCCTGGCTTCAGTTTCTGTTTGCTGTATCACTGGTGTTCCGGGAGCCATCTTACATCTAATGCCACGTGCTACAGATCAGGACTCTCCAAGAGGTTGTAAGATCCTGCAGCGCCTCACTCTCCATCCCACTTTTCCCTTCACAAGGTCGAGCTCCACATCCCTCACACTTCACCCACTGCCAGTGAGATTAGAGGTATGCACTGCCATGTCTGGCTTTTATGTTGGTTCTGGGGATTCGAACTCAGGTCTTCATACTTTCACAGCAGACACTTATCTGACTAAGCCATCTTCGCAATCCAACAGTGATATGTTTAGGTTGCCCTTTTTGTGGACTTGAATGGCTGACCCTATGTGCAGCATAATGAGGTTTTTCCTCCTTCTGTATTACTAACATATGTCAGGGCAAAGCTACTCTTATGTGATAAACATAGTAAAATAAACAATGAAAAAGTGTACCACTATGACTTAAGAAGGAATAGTCTGAGGAAAACAATATGGTCAGCAAAACAGCCAAGTTTCTCACTATTCAAAGCCAAGTTTCTTCCAAGGCACTGTCTCCCATCCACCTGAGCATGGCTGCATCTTACAGTTCGACTGTGTAATATCCTTGTCCAATAGGGGCAAGTGTGATGTCCTAAGTGGCAGACTTTGGAGTGGAAACTTTCATTCTGTCTGAGAAAGCACTCTCATGCCCACACCTATCAGTGTCTGCTGCGGTTAGTCTCAGCAGGTTCCTGTGAACCCAGCCTCAATTCCATCACCATGGTATGTCAAATGAGCTGTGGTGGGCAATGAGCGATACCACACATACCTCACAGCTTTTATAGCAATGAGCTATAGCGTTTTTAAATATATTACAATTTCCTCCACTGTGCTTCTCTTTCTAATCAGAGTCATAGCAATAACATTCATTCTTTTCTGGGTTTTCCTGGCTGGTTCTTGTAGACGTTTTGTTTCATCTCTCTCATTTCGGAGTTCTTCATTTCACTTCCTCAGCCAGTTCCAAATATCTCCTT
Source organism: Mus minutoides (assembly GCA_902729485.2). Taxonomy (NCBI): domain Eukaryota; kingdom Metazoa; phylum Chordata; class Mammalia; order Rodentia; family Muridae; genus Mus; species Mus minutoides. The sequence continues at coordinate 36,549 of LR754547.1, read as the reverse complement.
GATTTATATTTTCAGGTACGGCACTTTGGTAATTTGCTTTCTGGTTTCTTCCACGTCTGAAAATGCCTCTCGGAGGCTCTTGCACATGAATTATCTTTGGCAGGTATGCAGTACTGGGGTCACAATCATTCTTGCTGCAATGCTTCGTTGTCTGCTGGAGCTGACGAGTTCCAAGGGGAAGTTTGATTGTCAGCAGGAGAACTTCCTGCCTTGAGAAAGAAACCTCAATATATCTAAATTCAGATCCCTTCCATTAACATCACCCTTCAGAAAATTCTGCATTTTTCCCCATACTCATTTCATGCTCAGGCTTCTCTTATATTTGACCTCCTACATATGTTCATCATAATTATTTTCAATCCCACCTATCATTTATACATCATTGTTCACTCCTATCTCAGTCCTGGGGTTCACCTTTACCCTTCTTCTGTAGAAAGCAGTTTCTGCAAATATACAGCCTCATAGGTGGGGAAGAAAATGTTTTTATTTTGTTAAAATTCAAAGAATAGAAGAGATCCAATATGGTATTTTTGTAGAATAAAGCATGAATCTGTACTTTTTAGTGTTCTTTTCTTTATCTGAATGTGTTTCCTCTTCTTAGGTGCGATACCTTTTTATGTGTTTGTAAAAATACAAAATAAAGTTTCTGAAGTTCCCCGGCTCCATATACTAAGTTGGCTTCCTGGAGAGGGTTTGCTCCGTACTTTAAATCCCTTTCTGATGAAGAGATGAGATGTTTTCATCTGGCTGTTTATTCTTCTCTGTTTGCTCAGCCTTAAAATGTAAGTGACTGTTGGTGGCTGGGGGTGGGTGGGAATCATGTATTGTCCAGAAGTTGGAAAGAAGATGTTTCTGAAAGATTGCCTTAGCCTCTTCATCAGTTCTTTGTGGCTATACAAGAAAAAAAAGCAACAGCATCGGGCGTTGCTGTGGTCTCTTTCCACAGAGCAGAGCAGAACTGTGGGTTAGGAGGGAGAAAGAAAATGGAGGCAGAGGAAACAGGCAACTCCGACTCTGTTTGCAGCAGAGTTTCTGTCTCAAGTCCTCCCTTGAGTCACAAAATAAGTACAAAAACCATTCCCCCACCCTGGCTTCATTTGCCTTAGGCAGGGCTGTGTACCAGTTTCATTCACTCTTATAGGGATCATCCAGAAAACACCAAATGGTGTAAGCATTCTCCTTACTGCCCTCTGAGATGTGCTCTGTTTGCCTCATGAAAAAAATACATTTACATTTTTTGTGCAATATATTTTTCTATTTATATAAATGCATTATCCCAAAGTAAGTCAGGTAAGCCATTGCATGGGACACTGATAAAGCAGTATGTGAATACCCTACTCTATCGAAGAGAAGTAACTCTCTCTCTCTCTCTCTCTCTCTCTCTCTCTCTCTCTCTCTCTCTCTCTCCATATATGTGCGTATATGTGTGTGTAGATAGAAAGATAGATAGATGATAGATAGATAGATAGATAGATAGATAGATAGATAGATAGATAGATAGATAGATAGATAGAGAATGATTTACAGGCTGTGTTCCCAATAATCAAATGCTGGCTATGAACAGAAAGTCCAAGAATCCAGAAGTTGCTCAGCCCACAAGGCTGGATGTATCAGCTGGTCTTGAATAGACACTAGAATCCCAAAGAAGTAGGTGCTAATGCTGGTGAAGTTATGAACTTTCTAGCAAGGCAAGAGCAGTAACATGAAGAGAAAAGTTTCCTTCTCCTGTGTCCTTATATGAGCTTCCAGCAAAAGTTGTGGTCCAGGTTAAAGGTGTGTCTTCCTACCTCAAGACCCAGATAAAAGTATTGTGTATTCCTGCCTTAAGATCCAGATTAAAAGCAGATCTTCCTACTTCAAATTAAGCAAGATATCCATCACTGGTGTACCCCTCCTGTAGCGGTATAAAGTTAATCTGCTCTAAGGCTCCCACAGGTGCACTTGCCTCCCTACACCCACTAGAGTTCTCTGGATTTGTGAATGAAAAGACATATACACACACAGCCTTTATATTTTAATATGCCTTAGCTAACTCAATGGCTGGGCCACTCTTGAACTTCCTCATGGCTACCACACTTCCCTCTGACATTTCCAAGTCAACATTTGCTAAATCTATACTCCATCTTTGCCATCCCAGACCCAATTGGGAGAGTGGCCTCTGGGGCCACTTTCCCAGCTTCTAATCTGGTGGCAGGCTCTTAAGGCTGATCTCTCTTTTTCCCTGTCATGGAGATTCTGTTCCTTCTCTCCTCTGTGTTTCTTGCCCTGATATCCTAAAAGTTCCACCTCTTTCCCCCTGCCCAGAAATTGACTCCTGACTCTTTACTGATTAATCAAAAACTAATTGGGGATAGGGACTCTCAGCATCTGGACATGTAGATTCCTGTATGATTCTGGGATCCGAATTAAGACAAAGCATTAGAACCAATCCCCAACACCTTCACTTTTGGATTTTAGTTAATTCCAGATGTAGTCAAGTTATCATCCAAGAATAGCCATATACCCCACTGACTGGGCAGCTATTTCCCTCTCTCATGAGGGAGACTCAGTGCCACTCAAATAGTAAAGGAAACACAAGGTCTCAAGAAGCTCCTGAAACTTACAGGATTTATAACCCTGGTTTACCTCCTCCCTTCATGTTATATAAACTGCAATAATCACTGGGTAGAGAAGACTCTCCAATAGTCCAGCAGGCTGCAGGTCATGAAGAGAGCTCTAAGATGCAACATTCATGCTGGGGTGAGCATTTTAGTGAGGCAGTTTCCTTTGAGTTATACATGCTTTTATGGGTGATCCCCAAGAAACTACTTGGTTCAGCACACTGGACTTGGTCTGTTATCTGTGTCCTATGTGGAGTGGACAGACTTTTGCTCATATCTCCAAGATGAAAGGCACTATCCCTGCCTGCTGTATTATACTAGAAAGCTGGTAGGTATTGGATTCTTTATGGATAGAAAAGAAAGTTAGGATTTTGTTTAAATCAAATGAGATACAGCCAGGCAGGTACAATGATCCCTTGCCTGAGAAGAGAAACGGGGAGTGAGCTTTGGGTGGCTGTGGAAAGATGTTGGCTTCAGTCAAGTCTCTGCACTGTGCCCTGAGCAAGTGCTAAGATCAGAACAATGCTTTAAACTTTTCAAGTGCAGCCCAACTCACTGGGACTCAGCCACAGGACTGGATGCTCCTCTACCTACCCCTGACCCCAAACCCTCCTTTCACAAAGTAAGAATACATACCACTGGGGTAAAGAACCTTTATGGAGGTAAAAATGCTCACCTTTAAGCTGAGGATGGAGAAGAGTGAAAATCTTCCTGGGAGCGATATTGGCATATCTCAGAACTGTGAGAAGGGGACCAACTCTGAACCTCTGTATTCTCACTCAGAATTACATACAAGCATTGGATGTATAGCCCAGACCTAAGGGACCAAACATACCCACTGTTCTCAGCCCCTTGAGGACATCCATTCAGCACCAAATGTTGGACCAGGATAAGGAGACATCTCCATTGGTTAAAACACTTGCCTGGCAAGTATAAGGACCTATATTTGATCCCCAGAGCCTACATACAAAGTGGGGTGCAGTGACAGTGGCATGTGCTTGTAATTCCAGCAATGGTGAGATTGACAGGGGAGACAGGTGACTCCCTGGTGCTCACTGGCCAGATAACTTAGCCTACTTGATAAAAGTCCAAGCCAATGAGAGGCCCTGTATTTAAAAAAAAAAAAAGTGAAAGATTTCCTTGCCTGAAGAACAAATATTGAGCATTATTATTCTCTGACCTCTAGACATATGTGTATACACACATACACCCACAGACATACACTCATATGTATGCACACACACACACACACACACACACACACACACACACACACACTGAGAATGCAAGTAGGTGTCTGTCAGTGTTTGTTGACACTTCATACCTCACAGCTTGTCTCAGGATCTTGCTCCCGTCATCGTCTGTCACAGTTTGTGTGTGGCGCTCTCTTCAGGGTTATACTCATGCCAGTTCTGGCTCCTACACGGATTCCCCGCTGGCTGGGACTCCTTCTGCAGCTTGTCTACACTGCTTCTTGCTGAGATGACTCTGGCAGATGGAGGTCACGCCTCCTTATTCTGCAACTTATACAGAATTGTTTCCAGGCTTTTCTAGTCTCTTGACCATGTCTGGGAGATTTAGGGTGGGAGCAGGGATTAAAAGCACGGGGTCAGTCCACTTTCTTGACTCAGACTCCTGAACATTTATTTTAAACTCTTGTCCTGTGGATCCTGACAGCCCATTTACAGTGTGTTAAGTGCGGGTGTTTGGCAGACAGCATTTGTATTGTGGCTTCTGGGCCTGATTTACTGAAGACACTATGAAGCTGAGATAGAGAATATAAAAGCTGGTGTTTCACAGAACCGGGAATTAGAAAACCTGAGTTCCTGTCTTTGACACTGTGTGGGCCTTAACTCAAGGACAATGTCTTTATCTCTGCATCTAGGCTTCGTAGCCTGTGAACAGGAGAATGCACAGTCCAGTTGTGGAAAACAGCTTTAGGCAAGCAGCTATGGAAGGCAGGGGTCTGTGAATTCCCATGAGCACTTACGTCAGCAAAGGTCTCTTTCGTGCAGCCCTATAGGCTCTGTAAGTATGGAAAAGCCTAGTCACCACCCGGCACAAAGACAGCTTGCCACCTGCCATGAAGAAGTGAAATTTTTAAATGTTTTCTCATCTCCAAACTTCTGTCATGATTAATGCTCCGATTGGATAGACACAGCACACTCTTATTGATCTGTGTATTATTTTTCCAACTTCCATCTTTCTGAGAAAGACCTATAACAACAGTCAATGGTCCAGAAGCACACCCTTGTTATTGATCACATACTTCAAATCCCAAGGGAATGTTACAGGGAAAGTATAATTCTGGAATTAGAAATATGATTCCTTCCTTGGTTTGAAGGCGAAAATACCAAACAACGGTTTCCCACGCGGCCAGCTCCTGTCTGCTGCGATGGTCCCTCAGAGGCCAGACTAGGAATGGAGCCTACATTTCTTCCCTGACAATGTAGCTTGGCTACAGTGTAGCCTTGTTATTTACTACTTTCCTGTCAGCCACATTCATGTGTATTTATGTGGAGTCCAAAAATACCCAGCAACAGTTATTGCCAATGGTCATCTGTGTTCATCAGAACCACTAATCAGAAAACAGGAAACATACTCAAATCCCGTTGTGTACGACAGGCAAGACTCATCCATGGGGCAGACAGGGTGGGGGGAACCTGCACTGAGAAGTGCTTTTCAAAGATTCTTCCAGTGGTTTTGGCCATTAGAAGAGAAAATAAAAACCATTTGCTGTTGATCTTTGCAGTCTGAAAGTAACAGAAACGTGAAAAACAGGTCCTACCGGAGACCTGCCAGCCATAGAGAAGACAGAACATCCGACTGTTAATTTAGACGCAGATTGTTTTTCCACTGTTTTCAACTGCAAGTTAAATTCAGGGAGTCTCAGAGCCTTTCTTCTGTCTATGAATACCAGCTTCAAAATGATGGCCCAAATTCAAAAGAGTGATTCAGCCGTTCTAAAGCATGTTCACTGCTGCTGACAGGAGCCTTGATAACCCAAGGATTTTTCTAACAAATCTAACTCTAAGGGGAAAATGTTTGAAAAGAAGAATTACGAAGTTTTATTTGTGGAAATCTGACTGACTGGATTTTTTAATCTGCAGAGCAATTTGGTTTGTTCATTTAATGGTGTCTTTTTCTTCAACTGGGTAATGCTTCCTTTGGCAAATGGTTGCTGAGAACATCTTTCTATATGCTGCTTCTCTGAGTGTTGACAAATGGTCTCAGTTGGCCTTCCGTCCCCAGCATCCAATATGGAAACATCTGTATCTTAGTGCCAGCACCCTACCACCTCCTCAGACTCCACAGGCTGCCCCTGCCTACCCCACCTACTCCCATTCAGCCATCTGGAAACTACAGCTTCAAATTGTCTTCTTATGATCTACCATTCAGGTAGAAGTTGGGAACTTTTTTTGTAGCTATGAGTATATTGGTTACTTTTCTCATTAGTATCACAAAATACCCAACAAAAGCAAATTTGAGGGGGTATGGGAGTTTGTTTTGGCTCACAGTTTGAAGGTACTCTCCATCACGGCAGGAAAGGCATGGTAATGGCCACATTGCATCCTAAGTCAGGAAGCAGAGAGACATAAATGCTAATTTCCAACCCACTTTCTCTTTTTTATTCACCAGACCATAGTACAGTGCCACGCTCACTTAGGGTAGACCCTCCTACCTCAGTTGACTCATTCTAGAGATTCCCAAAGAGATATTCTCGGGGGGGGGGTCTCTTGGATGATTCTAGATGCTGTCAAGATCAAAATTAGCATTAACCATCACACATGTGAATTCAAAATGGTTGTTTACACAACAAATCCTGTAACAAAACCCATGGCTTCATCATTCCAAATGCCTAGTCACTTAATTAACAGTTCACCTGCAGATATCTTTACAGTAGTGAAGTATTCATGTGGGATGCTATTTGTGTAATACTGCATTATACTAACCAGGAGTTAGCCTATAGACGATCACATTTATAGCAAAAAAAAAAAAAAAAAAGATACATGGTCAAGTTGACCGTCTGGAGCTCACTCAGGTGGCTCACCTCTTAGCCAATCCAGTGATGAAAATTGGAATTCTGATTTCTACTGTTTCACAATAAATATCGGTCATGACAGGTCAAGAGAATCACAATATCATAGAAAACATGTGAAGTTGAAAATGAGATGAATTCAGCCCCATGTATACCAACACAAGTCACTGTGTGATGCCTGGAAGAGACATGGGTCAGTTTCACATCTGAAAAACTGTTTATGTAATTTTATTTCTCCCATTGATCAGGAGCTATGTGAAACCATTAATGTGAGGTCAACCCTTTTAAAGTGATTCAGAAAACAACATTTCCATCTAACCTTTGGGAGAATGTCCCTCATTCCCCAAAGAAGTTCATAGCTTATGATCCTCCATTAGTACCTTGTACTGTACCTCCAGTAGCTATAATAAAGAATTGCACATTTATAATACAAATAAATTTGGAAATAAAAGTATTGTTTTAAATGTCATATATAATTTCCTTTTGAAATGACAACTACTCAAGAAAAAAATTATTAGAGGGATAGACAAACAGGGAGTGTTTTCTCTCTTGTGAAATCGAGTGGATTTAATAAAGATATTCTAATATAACTTTTTCAGAATATATTATAATATTAACATAGGCTTAAGCACAAGAGTTAAGAGGAAGACAAAGGCACTCAGAATAAGGAAGACATACCCGAGAGCAAGGATTTGAGCTTCTCAAAGCAGAGTCACAGAAAATAGCACCAAGCCCAGTATAAATGGGACTCCTCAGAAAAAGTGGGGGACTGTCCTCTTGGATGGGAAATGGTTAGAAGGTAGGGTGCCAACTATGTTAGGAAGCTGAGCAATTGGATTGTATAATATTATGAAAGGAGAAAAAGGAGCAGAAAACACCCCAGAGAGTACACCACCAAGAAACATGCTTGATGTCACAGTTTGCCTTGGCCTAATTCTCTAAGTAAAGCAGAGAATTCTGTTTGCTCAGTTGCTTAATTACTTGGTGTTTGTTGATGGAATCTCCACAGCCCAAGCCTTCGTATTAAGCATGCAGTGTCTCTGGTGAACTGCAGAAACCTCTGAGCACGAACACAGCTTATTCAGCAGACAGTTGGCTGTGGCTGTGCAGGTAGGCGAGGTGGGCAAAGTTAGAGATGAGAATGCAGCAGGAAACATCCTACAGTAACTGCTGCAAAGAACATTAGAGCAATGTCGAATTTGAACCTTGTTCACAGACACCTGAATGTGTAGTCTTTCAAAATGGACCAGAAAGTCGACCATGTCTTGTGCTCACTACACCGTCTTCACCATGGTTGAAGATGTCTTAAAATGCAGTCTTGCAAGCCTGACAAGGGTGTGTTTTATATGATAGCATTTTCAAGGGAGCAGAAAACAAAATCCTAATTCAAAGGCGGCTACATATTTACAATATATTCTAGTCAGAGGGGCTTCTTAGAACCTTCATGAGAGGACAGCTGGGGCTGACCAGCTCTTCTTGAATATGCAGGTGTATGTAGCCCAGTAGCAGAATATGTCTTTACCGAGCACATGGCCCTAGATGTACTCTCCAGTACCAATATCAGGGAAAAAAAGGAGAGATTTTGCCCAAGAGTCACTTACTCTTGTTCATGGAATAATTAATATTGTGAAGAATAGCTAAAAAGCAAACACAGTGTGTGTGTATGGGGCAGAAAAGATGAGCGTTAGGGAAACAGCAGTTTCTTCCCTTTATGGCTACTACCAACTGCAAATACAGGAAAGCTAATGTGTCATCATTGAAATGAGTATCTCCTCCTTCAGGAGCACAAGAAGTCTCAAAGTACAGAGCACAGTGGCAGCTGCTCACAGATTTCACGGAGGACCTGGTTATTTTCCCTGCTGTTCCATCCCTAGTGCACAGGCTCTGGTCCTACATATATCACCATTCAGTGATTACAAAGCTTCAACTTTGACCATCCCATTGCATCCAAATAGTAATGAAGAAAAGAGAGAAAGAAATAGCCCCAGGTACCCTCTTCTGAGAAACAGCATCATTGTCTCAAGAGCAGTAGCACAATGCCATAAAATGGCTGGCTTCAGCAACAGAACTGGCCTTTCAGATGTCAGGAAACCAGGATTAAGGAGCACCCCCTTCAAGGCTTATTATAGCCAGCCACCTTTTCTCCTTTCACTATGCAGTGACACGGTCTCCTCTCTGTACATGGGATATACTTGCAGCTGAATCAATCTCTCTCTCTCTCTCTCTCTCTCTCTCTCTCTCTCTCTCTGTCTTTATAAGAGTACCAATCCCATCATGAGAGCTGCAACTCATGACCTCATCTAAGCCTAATTACCTTTCCATAGTCTCTCTTCCAGACTGTCTCCCTGAGGGGCTAGAGGTGCAGTTTTGTGGACTTGGCAGATGGTATTTGCCTCTCAGAAAAAAGAAAAGCAACCTGGGAACAAGCAGTGGAATTCAGCTTCACCTCAACAATAAGGACAGGTTCCTGTGAAACCACAGTGAAAGGCAGGAGGGAAAGAGTTAATGGGGCATGGTCCTACCTTTAGCAATGTTAGGACCATAGTAGTATAGAAATAAGAAAGGAAAATAGAACCCTGTGGTTGAGGAGCAATGTATGTACCCTTGCCCAAGTCAACTTATTTACCTCCTTACACTGCTGACACTGATTATAATTATAATGTCCTAAAAGCTTGCCAGGTTGAAGAACTGAGGAGGTGGCTTGGTTGGAAGAATGAGTGTCCACCGTGCACAAAACCCCACAAACCTAGTGATGCACTTCTGTTGTCCCAGCACTCAGGAGGTGAAGCCTCAAGGATCCGAAGATAGGGTCATCCTCATCTGCCCAGCAAGTTCAGAGCTCACCTGAAATGCTTGAGACCTTATCTAAAACACAAGGAGAGACAGCAACAACAGCAACAATTAGAATGACTTCAAAAGTTTCCAAGGCAAGATGGGAAATAATCTTGGAGCCCCTAAATCCACTCCACAGCACAGTGCCCCTCTAAGTAAACTTTATCCTGAACTGTGACAGTTCTCTCTCAATATCATCAGAGATTCAGGAACAACAAAAGCACTTAAAACTTATTAAGGAGGCTTAATGACTTCAATTTTGCATTAGTTTGTTGAATTTACAAGCTCACATCAAGAGGCAGTGGTGCTGTTTAATAAAATGATGCGTCTCAGGGAAGCAATAAAATATTTCTCATTTATAATGAGAAGAGTAGTGTTCAAAGCACTGCTAGCGTCAGTCCTTTCTCAGTCGTGTTTAAAATCTACCACCCTACCAGTACTTTTGTACAGGGAATCCTAGAAAAAAATACTTTTCCAATTCTAGGGTCAAGAAACGAAGCTAACACTGGCTATCAAGAGTTCTGCAGGGCCGTTATTAAGTGGAGCGGTTATGTCTCAGGGGCTAGAGTAAGACAACCCTGTATCTTAATACAGATAATAAGAGTCTGCTTTATGGTAGTACTCTACTCCACTTTGATTTTAAAATAATGCTTAGAAAGAAATTAAAAATAAATTTCAAAACTAGAGTAAAGAAAGCAGATCCTGTTGCAGTTGCAGAAGCAGAGCAGATTGCACACCTGTGTGTGAGTCTGCCCTGGACATTCCTTCTTGCCCGCCCTGCTAAGTCTGACCCACAGGAGAGCTTGTTAGATCAAAGTTCTCTTGAGCACTTTTAACTTCAGAAGAACAAGTCTTTTCGTCCTGACTATTCACTAATACATCAGTTTCTTTATGCAGAAATCACCTTCAATGTAGTTACTGAACAGCAGCTCAGTGATGACCCTGAGACATGGAGATAAGTCAGACATCATTTTCAAGATCAATGGGGCAACAGACACATGCCTTTCAGTGATACAGCCAAGTTCTCTGACACACAGCTAACTATATCCAGATACGATGGCTTTCCAGGTAAAGTTCAGCCCTACTATCTCTGAGGAAGGTCTACTATTCCAAAAATTTCCTAATGCTAGAGATGTGACTGGAGGTTAGGAATTCGGACTTTTCTTGCAGAGTAACTGTACTGGGTTCCTCACACTCACACGGTATTTCACAAACATCTGTAATTCTAGTTCCAAGGAATCTAACAGTCTCTTTTCTGTATGCAATGGACACACGTACAGTATACAGATATACACACAAGCAAAACATTCATAAAACATAAAATCCATTTTTTTAATTTTAAAAAATAAGTTCATAATATATTCTAAATAATAGTCAATGCTACTCAGGTAGCATTCTGTCATATCTTGCATTTTTGCCAGATACTTACTCTAGTAATAACAATCGCCAAAATATCTAAGTAAGTCTCAGCATTATTTAACTTCAGCCTATAAATAAATACAAGGAAACCCACTGTAGTAGTTTAAATAGGAATGGCCCCATAAACTCATGTATTTAAATGCTTGGCCCATTAGGAGTAGCACTATTATGAGGTGTGGCCTTGTTGGAGGAAGTGTGTCACTGCAGGTGTGGGCTTTGAGGTCTCCTGTGTTCAAGCTAGGTCCAGAGTGGTACACTGTTACCTCTGCTGCCTGCTGATCCCAATGGAGAACTCTCAGCTCCTTTTTCAGCCCCATGTCTACCTGCACCCTGTGATGCTTCCCATCTTGATAATAATGGACTAAGCCTCTAAAACTGTAAGCCAGTCCCAATTAAATGTTTTTTTTTTCTTACTTTTTATGTAGAAAAACTGTCTTTATAGCCAAAGATAGCCTTTAATTTCTTTTTTTTGTTTGTTTTTGTTTTTGTTTTTCAAGACATTTTGTAGACCAGGCTGGCCTCGAACTCAGAAATCCGCCTGCCTCTGCCTCCCGAGTGCTGGGATTAAAGGCGTGCGCCACCACTCCCACCTGTTTGTTTTGTTTTGTTTTGTTTTGTTTTGTTTTGTTTTGTTTCTTAAGAAGAGTTGCTGTGGTCACGGTGTCTCTTCACAGCAATAGAAACCCTAATGAAGATACCCAACTTACTGTGACATAAGTTGAATCAAGGCCAAATTCCCCTGGAAGGAGAATTTTCCACATCTCCTTCATAATCAGCATTCTCTATGATTAACTCACTCACTTACTTATTTACTTTGGTTATTTGTTGATTTTACATTTTTATTTTTTTCCCTGTATATCTGTGTGTGCCATGTGTTCATGTGTATGGATGTTTGCATGTGTCGGGGCACATGTGTATATGCTAAGATACATATGTATACTTATTTATGTAGATGCCCAAAGATGAAGAATAGAAAAAGAATCAGGTAAGTCTTTCTTAACAGCTCTCCTCTTAGTTTACTAAGGCAGAGTCTCTTAGTTGAATCTAGAGCTTGCCCATTACCTAGTCTGTCTAGCTAGCTTACTCTGTGGTACCTTGTCTTTACCTCCCAAGTGCTGGGGTTATGGACAGTAGCACAGAGAAATAAGAAGTGACAGAGAAAGAGTTTGAGGGTTGAAACTGAACAAAATTTACAGAAGAGCTCAAAAGGAGACTGCAGATAGGGCCCCAGGACAAACGCCCTTCTTTCTTGCAGTCACCACAGAGCCATGATTGATATGACAGCCTGACTTATTTTATTATGGGGTCTAGGGATCCAAACTCTGGGCTTTACATTCATGAAGCAAACACTTTCCCCACTGAGCTATCTCTGGCCCCACTTTTTATATCTCCTGTCTGAGGAACATCATTTCTCTAACTCTAAATTGTGGAGTAGAAGAAGAAAGGGTAAAGAATAGAAAAAGAAACAAGTTTAGTGCGATGAAATTGAAAAGTGAAGCAAGGAAAAGACCAGCTGATGAACACTTTTTTAAAACTATGCATAAGATAAGAAAAGGCAGTATAGTGTCAGTTGGGGCAGCTCACTTATACAAAAAACCTCAATTTTACAGAGTTTAATAAGCAAAAATGTCAGTTTGTAGTTGAGAGGGAAAAGCTACCTCATCAGTCATGTGTCTCTGGTCTTCACTGTGGCCTTAAAACCCACCTCTAAGATGAAACTCTGCCACACTTGTTTATCTGACTTTGTAGTCACAGGACTTCAGAGAATAACTTAGAAGTGGGTGGCAGCATCCAGCTGAGAAGGGCAGTAACAGAAAGAAAAATGAGAAGTGACAGCTGAGTGTTGACGAACATGAGGATTGAAGACTGATCAAAAATAGACAGAAGAGCTCAAAAGAACACTCCAGATGGGGACCCAGGACAAACACCCTTCAACTCTCACAGAGTCCCTGTAGGGCTATGATTCATATGACAGTCTGGCTTATCAAGAACAGCTTGAAAAATATTTAATACTTTGTTAACATGGGGGTATATGACAATGCAGATAAAATAGACTTTGAAACATGATAAAAATAAGGAAAATGCCATATGACACTGGAGGAGGGCTTGGGTTTGAGTTAAGTTTCCCCGTTCTGCCCTTCAGTAACTTGGGATAAGTTAAGTAAGCCTTCTGAGCTCTAGTCTTTTCTCTGCCAGCTTAAATTAGCATATCAATAGTTGGTTCTAACAGCTATTAAAGCACCAAATAAATCAAGACTAATTACAACCCTAACACCAGGCTCCATAATGGGGCTCTCTTCACTTCTCTTAAGAGTCAGCTTCATTGACCTAGGAAGAGCATCCTTCTGAGAAGACCTAGCCCCGAAAATCCCTTATCAAACCACTCAATGTTCATAGAAAGATTTACACAAAATATTCAGTTAACCAAAAACTGTCCAAAATGATGGATAGACTGAGGTAGGAAGCTCCACCGTCATGAGTGCCACCATCCTTGGGCTGAAGGCCTGAACGGAAGAAAAAAAAAAAAAAAACAGTTGAAAGCAAGCATTCATCACTCTTGATTCCTGGCTCCAAACACAAAGTGACTAGCTGCTTTTCAGCCCCTGCTGCCATGTTCCCCTCTATGATAGAACTGTGAGGGGAAAAAAAAACAAACCAGAAAAACAAATTAATTTTTTTTAAAAAGCAAGTAAATAAACAATAATAACAACAACAAAACCCTTTCTTCCTTAAGTTGCTTTTGACAGTATTTTATCACAGCTACAAGACAAATAACTAAGATACCCACCTCCTATTCCAACATGTGGTAAACCTATTTTTTTAATCCATTTGAGAGCCTTGCACATGGTAGGCAAAAACTTTACCACTGAGCTGCATTCCGTGCCTGATAAACCCATTGGTAAGTCCATGGATGATCACCCCGGCTTGCTACTTCAAGTCTTTAACTGCCTTCACTAGGTGTTGACCATCTTTCTGCCAAGCTCTTGTGATTTGCTAAAACTCTGTGCAACGATTAAAGAAAGATGACCTGCCTTTTGGGATGTTCCTTGTGGTTCCGTTCACATCTTAGTTCTACAACAAGCACTGCTTCTCATCCAGCATCTCTCTACCTTCTCATTCCAGAGGTGAGGCACTGAGCTTATTTCCTTGTATGTGGAAGCTGGTGTGCATGCACACTTTGCACAATTTTTAGAAACAGAGAACCAGGAATGGAGAGAAGTCCATATTCACCTGTCAGTTAGCAGCAGAACATTCTGCACTCTGGTGGGATTTGTAAAGGAGTGGACACTTAAGCTAATCCACTCACTTCAGAGAAAAATGGTGTTCCCTATCGCTCCCTTGTGAAGACAGGACTCAGCATTATATTACTGTTGAGCAAATATAGGGTTCTCTAGCCCTCACACAGGCAAATGATAGTCTTTATTCCAAAATCCATCCAAGTACCTATTAGAAAATGGTCACATATCTGTTTATGTGTTGAATATTGAAGTTTTGCAGTATGTACTAGTTAGGGTGTCCATAGCTTTGAAGAGACGCCATGACCACAGCAACTCTTTTGTTTATTTGTTTGTTTGCTTCTGTTTTTTGAGACAGGGTTTCTCTGTATAGCCCTGGCTGTCCTGGAACTCACTCTGTAGACCAGGCTGGCCTCGAACTCAGAAATCTGCCTACCTCTTCTTCCTGAGTGCTGGGATTAAAGGCATGTGCCAACATGCCCGGCACCACCACAGCAACTCTTATAAAAAAGAAGGCATTTAATTGGGGATGCCTTTCACATTTAGAGTAACTATACTAGAAAGAAAAAAATGCTAGAAAAACAAACAAACAAACAAAGAAAAGAACTAGGTACCTCCTAAGGCTATAAATACGAATGCCATGACTATTCATGGAGAATGTATACTAACCTATGTTCCTATCCATGGCTCACTTTGATATTGTCATACTCAAATGACCAGGAGTGGAGACTTCCAAGAAAAAGCACAGGTCCATTCAGAGCAATTTATTCGACCCCGCTGTGGTCTTATTTCAAAGCTCAAACTCCAGACTGGGGACATGACTCTGAAGAAAGAGCGGCATACAAGTCTAGCTTCCTGATTTTTGGTTCCTACCTGGTTGCAAGCCCAGTGCTAGGGAGACAGACCCATGGACCCTGAGGCTTGCTGGCCAGACTGCCTAGCGAAATCAGTGGGTTCAAGGCTAGGGAAATTTGAGAGCCTGACTCAAAATACAAGATGAATGACAAATAACACTCTGGCCTCAACATATTTGCATGTGTATGTACACACACACACATACACACACACACATACACACACACACACACACATGTGCTCACAAGCTCACGCACACATGAGAAGAAAGCAAAAACTAGCACCTCAAGTTTATCTCGGAACTGAAGCGAGAATCCAGCTTGGAAAATTCTGGCCCTTCTGTTTCCACTTATAACCCTCCAACCTCAGAAAAGCTAAAGAGATTTATAACTATTCAGCACATGCATTTGTTTGGGATGTTTTTTGTTTGTAAGTGTGCCAACTGTCTTGATATAATGGGTAAGGAGTCCAGAAGGAAAACTAAGGGTCTGCAGATGGGAAGGCTGGCCAGTCACCTCTCCAGTTCCCTCTCCAAACTTGTTGACACCATACATTCTATGTGGACTAATTAAGTGGATTTGAGAATCTTATTATGTATCCAAATCAACTCTTACAAAGGAGACAAGTCACTTTGAAAGATCTCTGCAAAGAAACTACAAACAAAATTCTAGTCACACAGTTCAGGAGACTAACAAGGACACTTCCTGCTTCTACAGTAAGAGCCCCTGCAGTGTGCTACTAAATGAAACAATGGTCACCTAAATGGCTTTGACAAAAAGTCAGCTCAGATCAGTCAAGAGTCCTAAAGAGCCCATTTGAAATACAAATTTGCATCTTCAGTCATCTCTAATATAAGTCACTGCATGTAGAGTGCGCCAAGAAAAATGAGAAAATTATTATAGTCTCAAACCATGATGCTTACCAAAATGTTGGAAGATATAAAAGCTTGTTTCATTTACTCTCAGCCTCTTACTTTTGTTTGGGGGGTCATATAATGTACAATGTATGTAGAATATGCACTAAGATAAATATATACGTAATACACAAACCCAAAGCAGGAGATGAAATCAAATGAATGCCTTGTTTCCCCCCCCTTTGCCCACTGTTTCACTTTCCAAGGTTTGAGTTACCTAAAACAACTCTTACATTCTAGAATACACTTTCTCCCAACTAGAGTTACACACAGTTGTGCCTTCCCACTCAGTCTCACTCGGGACACATGTCCCCCCTTTATCCAGCATGGACGTGCCCTGTGCACTATCTTTCCTCTGTCCATTGCTACCAGCCATCTTGAGTATTAGCTCAGCTAGCCTAGGACTAAGTGCTTGTGCTCAAGTAGCCACTTATGTGTGACCCCAAAGTTCAAGGTGAGTGATGCGGACCAGAAACCAGAGCAAGAAACACGGAAGGACAGATGCAGTCTAGTGGCATGTGGCAACCACTGAGCAGAATAGGAAAATACACAGAATACCTAGGTGGTACCACCCCCCATGGTTTCAGTCACCCACACCAAGGCTTGCAAAACTCCACCACATTCAAGTAAGGAAGGACTCCCGTAAGCAGATGGGTAAAAAAAAAAATTAATTTTCTTTTCTTTTCTTTTGTACTATCAGGATATATAATCAAAGAGTTTCTATACCAACCCTGCCAAAGGTAAAAGCATATACAGAAGTCTAGATACCTGATATTAATCTTTAAAAAGCCCAGAGAACTCTGCCAGATGTACCTAAAAGGAGGTCAGCCAAAGCCACAAACGCCCAAGCAAGGTGCCGCTTCTCTTGCTGCACCAAGGTAACAGGAGTCTTCCATCCTCTTGAGCTGTCTTCTTTGAATAGCCGAAGCGGGGAAAGGAGTAGCCTGGGCCTCAGATTTAATCATGCATTACCTGTGAAAGGGAATTACAGTTTGAAAACCAAGAATATTAAACACAGCTGAAAACACGCTGTGAAGGGCTGTGGTTTTGAGGCATTCTCAAATGCAGTATATTGCACTAAAGCTGAGCTCGAGGGGAGAGATGGTAGCGAGGCCACAACAGAAGCTCACCTCACTTAAAACTTATGCCTCCCAAGCCACAGCAATGGCCGCACTTCCCTGGAACTGAACAAACAAACAAACCAAACGTTTGGGTTGTTTTTTGTGTTTGGGTTGTTTTTTGTGTTTGTGTTTGTGTTTGTATTCCTGCACAAAACCCAAATATCTTTGTGGATAGATAATATTGAGAATAAATGTTGAAGCAGAAAACACACACACTCACACACACACACACACACACACACACACACACACACACACACACGTGTTGAGTACCTTCTGTGTGGCTGGGATCCTGCACGTTTTCAGGTCTCATGTTCATCAGATCTACAATGCACAGATGAAAGGCTAAGGCTGGGAAAGAGCAACCATCTCAGGTAAGATCACACAACACAAGTGAAGTTCTAATGGGGGTCTGTGAACCCCAAGATGGTGTATAGGTATGGATGTGCTCATGCAGAGGCCCATGCAAAGGCAATCCTTTGTGCCCCCCCTCCAGGACAAACACCCCTTCCCTCTCTCCCTGTTTCCTTTCCCCCTCCCTTGTTCCTTACCCATCCTCCCTTGTCCTCTATCTTCTGTCTTGGTCTCTTAATCCCTGCCCTTTGTCCCTCTTGAACAAATAAACCTCCTTTGTGCTAAGAACTTGGTCTTAGGGTACCGTCAGTTGGTACCAGTCCCCTCAACAGCAGTGAGCCATTGTCCCATTAGCCATTTAGGTGGGTTCTAGGGATAGAACTCAGACTGCCATGGCCACAGAGCAAGCACATAGCAGTTGAGCAGCCTCCCCGACTCCCATTCAGATCCTTTGTTGAGTTTTTTTCCTCTGAAACAGAAGTCTCTGTCACGACTGACCAAGACAACTCTATTTACCTCCTTGCATATTTGAACAATGAAAGCAAGTATTTGCTATTTGCCAAGCACAGAGCTACTATCTCTACATGTGTTACTATTCAATTCTCATAGCAACGTCAAGATATGTGAACTAACAGTTTTCCTATTTCACCCTAAGTGGCAACAAAATGAAATAAGCCCCTGTTTTCATTTACTGCTTCAAGTGCCCACTGAATCTTCTATCTTCTACTAGAAACTGGTGCATAGAATTTCCATTCCTTGAAATGAATTAAACAAAACTATCCTGAGCTTAACCCACATCATATATGACAAAGAGCCTTGCTCTCACCTCCAACAAAGCCCTTCTGTGCTCTACAGTGTGTGTATGTGTGTGTGTGTGTGTGTGTGTGTTACCTGTAAATGTGTGTACATGTGGAGACCAGAAGTCTACCTTGTCTTTGAAATAAGACCTTTCGTTGGCATGAAGTTCAAGCAGGCTAGTTTGTCTAGCTAGCCAGGAAGCCCCAGAGACTCTCATATCCCCTCACCAGCATAGGGGTTACAGGCTCACAATGTTGGGAAGATGCAAAAGAAACTTTTTCTAAGTATACTGTTCCATTTTCAGACTCCATTTAATCATAGGGGGAAACTAACTTCCAGGTCTTAAGCCCTGGGGAATCTGAGGTCTTCCCTACTGCTGAACAGCTTCTGTTGTAAATGGCTGTCTGAGTCCAGCCATCTCAAGGACAACTTAACCATCTTGCTGGCAGGATTAAACAAGTTCATGTTCCCAGACCCACTCCTTTGTCCCCTTATCACTCTGACCTCCAGACCTAATTAATGTCTAGGAGAATAAATTAAGAGCCTTGAAGCCAAGTGCCCTGGATATGGCCCAGTCTTCAAGGGGACAGGGGGGTGGGGGGAATCTCCGATTTAACTCATAATGTCAAAATTCAATTGGACAGCATTGCAGCTCCTCTCATCCCCCTCTATTTTTGTTCCCATCCTATAAAAATATTGTATAATCTCCCCTCAAGGATGAGGTTCAGATCCTGAAATGGCCACCTCCCTGAGCACTCAGAAAATAAAATTTTCATTTTTAAGCTTCTGTCTCTAGAGTGAATTTTCCAGGTCTCTACCTCGAACCAAACACTGTATGTGGCTCTTTAAAAAAAAAAAAAACTTGGGTTGGAGGTAGGTATATAACTCAGGTCCATGTCAACTAAGCTATCTCTCTAGCCCTACTAGTAGAAAATGGACTGAAAAAGTGAAAAAAGAACATACAGGACACCCCCCTCCCCCACCCCACCCACAGTTGGAGCCAGCTCACACACTGGTGCTGGAAATGTACCCTATTCCCCATCNAGTTGCAGGAAGGCAGAAGCCTTCTGAGAGAGACACAGCTAGCTGATCTTTCTCAGGAAACACATCTGCCCTGCTTGGGGGTGGGGTGGGGGGCGATGGGGAATAGGGTACATTTCCAGCACCAGTGTGTGAGCTGGCTCCAACTGTGGGTGGGGTGGGGGAGGGGGGTGTCCTGTATGTTCTTTTTTCACTTTTTCAGATAGTGGACAGGGCTAGAGAGAAGACTCGATGGTTAAGAGCTCAATGGCCCAGTGTAGCAGAATGCTAGGGCAGAGAGGCAGGAGTAGGTGAGTGGGTGTGGGGGGAGGAGAGTACCCTCATAGAAACAGGGTTAGGGGGGGATTGGGAAGGAGGAAACTGGGAAAGGGGATAAATTTGAAATGTAAATAAATAAAATATCCAATTAAAAAAAAAGAGTACTTCCTTCTTTTGAAACACTCACATAGCAGCTCACATCTACCCGTAATTCTAGTTCCATGGAATCTTATACCTTCTTTGGGTCTCTGAGGATACCAGGCACACACACACACACACACACACACACACACACACACACACACACAAACACACAGTATACACATATGTGTGTGTAGATACCAGGCACACATACATACATGCAAACACTCAGCTATTGGGAGAACTCTTAGTGCCACATCAAGCATATAGTCAAAAGTATTTGATATTGGGCTAGGATAATGAAGTAGGCTCAAGATAAATACAACTCAGGTATGTATTCCATGTATCTTGATCATCTTGATAAGTCCCTGGATACAGTATTCATGGGACTTTTGTCCGTGCCTTGTTTGTTCCTTGACCTAGAACTACTCTACTCTTTGCATGTACTTAGAATGGTATAAAAGCAGCCTGGGAAAAATAAAACTTGCTTCAGTGCTTGCTGGAGTCATGCTATCATGTTGTATAATTGTCTTTCTTCTTTCACCCTTACTCCCTCCCTAAAGACCCTGTTGACTGAACAGGCTTGGTCGCAGACACATAAAATAAAAATAATAATTTTGAACTACACATACCACATAAAAAACAACACCCAAAATTTTACTCTTGCCTTAACATACATTCACACATATCTGTGTATGCATGTGTATATACTTATGTTTATAAATAATCTCAATACTGCAGATACAGAGACTGCTGGCTCCCTGCAGCTCCTTGGCCAGCCACCAGTCTAACTTATTTTGTATGTTCTAGGCCAGTAGAGACCTCTTATCTAAGAACAAAAAGAACATAAATGGTGCATGAGGTGTCTGCAAGTATGCATGTGTACCCTCAATGCACATACATATACACACCCAATGTGGGTACAGGTATATTCTTGAGACTTGATGGCCAGCCAGCCTAGCTTACTTGGTAGCTTCCACACCAGGGAGAAACTGGGTCTCAAAACAGAGATGGATGAGGAATGAAAAGGAAGTGACGCTGTCCTCTGGCCTCCACATGCATGAAGACGCATCCATATCCACATGTGCACATATATGCATACACAAAGACACACAACTAAGACAGAATGCCACCTAACAGTGTAAGTCCCCAACCTTCAGAAGAGTGTTCCTCTTACCAGTAGAATGAAATGAGGCTTTTTTTTTCAATTTTTTATTAGATATTTTCTTTATTTACATTTCAAATGCTATCCCGAAAGTTCCCTATACCCTCCACCCCCCCATCTTGCTCCCCTACCCCCACCCACTCCCACTCCTCGGCCCTGGAGTTCCCCTGTACTGGGGCATATAAAGTTTGCAAGACCAAGGGGCCTGTCTTCCCAATGATGGCCAACTAGCTTCTCCATTGGCAGCCCTGTGTTCCATCCAATAGATGACTGTGAGCATCCACTTCTGTATTTACCAGGCACTGGCATAGCCTCACAAGAGACATCTATATCAGGGTGAAACTAGGCTTTTCTAATTTCATATTAATTTTTTTTGTCAAATTAAATCACATGTACAAACTTTTCTCTTTCTTAGAAATCTCTTGTCTGGTGCCTCGTACAGAACAAAGCAGGCAAGCTTACATGTCTTTTTGTCCTGAGATTCTCCAAGAAAACTTTCTCAACTTATGATGAAATGAAACCAGCAACTGATCATTTCTGTGCATCCTCACTTTTAAATGAGCTTAAAATGAAAATATCTAGAAGATGATATAATTAGCTGTTCTTTCTCTTTAATGAAGAACCATTTATTTATGTCTTGGGTTCTGGACATTTTTCCCTTTACTCAAAGAATAAAGAAGTTGGGAACTAAAACGGTTTACGGTAATTTTAAAGATGCTCTGGCTGTTTCCCAGGATCCTTTGATGCTTCTATCTTCCAAAATCATAAAGTGTTTATCATTTTTTTAATTCTACAGAAAATAAGCCCCCACATTTGCATATGCATGAGCATGCTCTTGAGATAAATACATGCAGTGAGCTCCTAGTGTGTCCTCTAACTACACACATGCATGGATATATTAAGCCAAGGCCAAATGCATGTGTGGGTGGAGACACTTACAGTCTCTTCCTCTCTCGAGACATAATTAGATGACAGCATAATTTACTTATGTCCCTAAGAACTTTAGGTCTCCAAAACTTCACCATGTATAAGAATTGCCCCATATCCTCTCTAACGAGGAATGGCCAGGGTCCCACCAAGGAAAACTCAAACTTTACCTCTGGGACACTGCACAATGAATGTCACATATGGTCTTTGAATTAACCACTAAGGATTTTCTCCTTGTTTCTTTATAAAAAGAAAAGGCTGTTATATAAAGGAAAATAAGCTTTGGAAGTCGCCCGTTGTTTCCTTGCTTTGTGGTGGGAGGGGTTGAATCTAGAGTTTTGCACGTTGTAGAGAAGTCCTCTGCCATTGGACTACACATCCAGATATATTTTAACTTTTGTCTTGAGACAGACACTTACATTGAACTAGTGATAGTCCAGGCAGACCTTACCCTTGGAATCCTGCTCTCTATATGGAGACTATATCTGAAAAGCCTTATTCAGTCCTCAAGGCCAGTCCAAATATAGGGAGACAGCTCAGGCAATAAAGTGCTTGCCACACAAACATGAGGGCCTGAGTTCCATCCCCAGAACCCGTGTTTTCCAAAGCTCAGCATGATGGCACATACTGGTGATCCCAAAGGTGAGGTGGAGACAGAAAAATTCCCAGGGCTTACTAGCCAGCCATTCTAAACTACTTGGCTAGTTCTAGGACAGCAATGGTTCCATCTCAAAAAGAAAGGTAGGATACTAGACACTCTTAGCTCGTGCTCTGACTAAGTATTTTCTGAACTACACAGTACTGCCACACCCAAGTCCCATCGAACATTACAAATATACCAACTAAAGGAATATAGCTCATAGAAGTGAATGCAAGCAAAGAATTAATACAGATGTGTAAACCCCGACGCAGTAGCATATGTAGCAAAAACAACAACAAACAGTATAACTCCTTCAAACAGTATTAATCCCATAGCAATGGCATCTAGTGTGAGAGAATTGGATGAAACTCCAGGCAGAGAACTAAAAATAATGATTATATGTTCAAACACACAGACACCTGAATGAATTGAGAAAAGCAATGGATGGCATGAGATAGGAATCCAACAGAGACAGAAATACTGCAGAGAAAACAATCTGAAATGCTGGAAATAAAAAACAGCAAGGTCAAATAAAAAGCTCCATTAAAAGTATCAACAGTGGAGTGGATCAGGAGAGGACGGAATATCTGAGCTTGGAGACAAAGTTAGAGAACTGGAAGGTGCCCATGGGAATGTCAAGATGTTAGAACATTCTGAAAAGACAAACTTTATGAGTTATAGGCATAATAGAAATAGAATCTTGTTCTAAAGGCATTGAATACATTTTCAAAAGAACTATACAAAAAAAATCCCAGTTAGGAAAAAAGCATGCCAATCCAGACAAAGAATTTAAGACATGAAACAGTCAAGTTCAGAAAAGAACCTCCATTCTCAGATTGCAATTAAAATATTAAATATAAAAGATGTTATAGAAAATATATTAGAAGCAGCTAGAGGGAAACACCAAGTCACATATGAAGGCAGGCACATCAGAAGAATACCAAATTACTCTACTGAGATGATGTATTTAAAGTTCTGATCAATGCCAACCCCAAATACTCTACCCAGCAAAGCTATCTGTCATCATTGAAGGAAAATGTAGAGCTTTCTATAAAAAGCAAGATGGAAGGGATGTATGGCCACCAAGACAGTTCTGTAGAGGACCTAGCTTCAAGCTGAAAAGAAAAATCCACTCACCAGGCTATAGGAAAGAAGAAACCAAACTAGAATAGTGCTCAGGAAGAGAAGAAAATGGAAGAAGCCCGAGCACCAAGCACTACAAAAGCAACAACTGTCAGTAATCCATGCACAACTCCGAATGGTAATGGGCTTAATTCCCCCCAAAAAACACATTCTAGTAGCATGTATGGGCAAAATGCAGGAACCTTCTATTTGTTGCCTCCAAGAAATGCACCTCACCATGAAAGGCAAAAAACTACATTCATCTAAAAAACTGCAAAAATAAAGCTAATACTTTTCCAAGCAAGAGGAAATAGGAGACAATCAGCTGTTGATTTTATAATATCTAATAGGATAGACTTCAAACCAAACCAAAGCTAGTGATAAAGGATAACAGTGAGGACATTGTTGTTCTAAATATATACTCTGCAAACAAAGATCAGTGTGACCCTCGCACTTCCCCAGAGCTTTGCTCTGCAGTGGTCAGCAGTTAATGCAGAGACGTACAACTGTCAACACACTGGAAAGTGTTTACCAAGAGATCAGCCCTAAATGGAAGTTTTATATCACCCCTGACCCCCAAGGCTCAGGCAACATCATGGAAGAGGGGTGGCAAGAAAGTGGGGACTACAGAATAGGGAGAAGAGCATCAGAACTGGGTTTCACAGCTGGTTAAACAGTATTACGAGACAAAAGACAATTTGCAGAAAGATTCCATTGTTAGCTTTCATCTATTAATACTCAAAAAAGAAAAGTTGGATGATACCTGAGGGCTATCCTCTGCATTCACATGCAGGTCTACACATGAGCAAACACACACACACACACACACACACACACACACACAAGTAGGAACAGTCATTCAATTGAACAGAAAGGATGTGATGTCAATGAGGATTCTTTATCACACAACAAACTTAGTGGTGATTAATTAGCCAAGATGTTCCTATAAGCTAAATACTAATAGCTTGGCAGTCCACATAACTATTAGTTGATCTGTATATATTTTAAAGCTGTATCTGCAGTAGAACCTCTGAGAAGTTAACACATCTAATTTAATCTACCTTAATCCCATTCAAAAATCCAAAGCCTCTTGATTAGAGTAAAAGACTGGCCTCTCAGGGCTGGAGAGATGTGATGGTCCAGTGGTTAAGAGCCCTTCCTTCTCTTGCAGAGGACTTGGGTTTGTTTCCCAGCACCCACATGGCAGCTCACACCCATCTGTAACTCCAGTTCCAGAGCATCCTATGCCATCTTCTGATCTTCGAGGGCATGCATGCATACATACTGGAGGCAAAATACTTATATGTAAAAACAATTATAAATAATTTTTAATAAAAGTATGAGCCCTCTTTGAGAAGGGCCCTTTCCAACTGCTACTAAGTATATTTTATGGATTATGCTCTTCAGACATTTCTACAGTCATTTTCCATGGTGAACGCTCAGTGTAGACGGGGAAATAACCTGACAATCTGAAACTAGATACAACTTTGAGTCAGTGTCCTCCCCAGGAATTCAACACATTTCCATCTCGCACCTGCCCAGAAAGGCACTCAAGGGTATCAGACTATAAATGGAGCTTTGGCCTTGGCCTATTGCTAGATGGGCCTGTTGGGTCTTTGGACTACCTTATGTTGACTTTGCCACTTCTTGATCATGTTGTCTCAACAGTCATATTAAGCAAATGTTAAAATCTACCATATCTCTCTACCATTATAATAAAGACCAATGGAACACTGGGAATCCACTCAAAACTGCCACTATTGGAATTGGGGCCAGCAATATGGCTCAACAGGTAAAAGTTGTGCTGATAAGCCTAATGACCCACTTGTGGAAGGAGAAAACCAACTCCTACAAATTATCTTCTGACTTCCACATATGCACAATGGGATGCACCTGCACACACATAGTGATTGCCTCCTTGTTTAACTCCTCTATTTAATAAGCCCGGGGTCTTGGGTGTTATCACAAATATAATCAAATAGCAACTTTACTTTTAGATGTTAAACAATAAATATGCAGAATATTTCTTAGACAGTGTCCCATTGGTCTTTATTATAATGCCCATTGTTCTGCTGATCAGAAACAGTAGATTTTGTCATTTGCTTATCATGACTGTGGATACAGCATGAACAAGAACTGAGGAAGTCAACAAGCATAAGGTAGTCTGAAGGCCCAACAGTCCCACCTGGGAACAGGCCAAGGCCAAAGCTCTGCCTACAGTCTGGCATTCCTGAGTGCCTTCTGGTCAGGTGGGTGACAGGAATGTGTTAAATGCATTGCTATCTACACCAGTCTCTCTAGCCTTCAGTAGCACAGCAGGAATAGTAGCACACCTTCCTGATATACCTGTGGGTGATACACCTGTGGGTGATGACACCTGTGGGTGATGGTTGCTGATTTCCAACATAGTCTAGACTCCTGGACCTTGATCATTTTGACATTTCTCAGATCACAATGGTCTGCAGTGGCTGGCTGAGTCTCATCTCAGAGTGTTCCAACAACAGCTCTTCTGCTTTTCTCTTCCACACTCATCCCTATGAAATCATACCTTAATAACCCATGAGAATCCACTGGGAATGCTCAGATAATTCAGGATTATCATTTCCTTTAGGGTCAACCTGTGTTGCCTCTGCTACCTCCATTCCCATTTACCATGGAAGGTAATATAGTCACTGCATTGGAAGATCAAGATGTGCCTATCTTTGGGAGGCAGATCTCCTGTGTGCAACAGAAACTCATAACCTCGGAAACCCAACATGATGTTTAAAGATTTCGTGGCAAATTAGGAATGCCTTAAGAAGGTCTGGAAAGTCGAGATTAGAGGATGAAGACAAAAAAGTCCCTGGGATTTGGGAGTAAGGCCTTGTTTTCTCTTTCTCTTTCTCCTGAGCACCTGGCTTGCTGTAAAGCCTGCTGCAGACAGAATGTCTGAGCAAAGGCTTACATAGTCATATGGGCTCACACGGTGGATCCAGTGCTGTCTTAGTCACAGAAATTACCAAGTTGGGCATGCGCGGCATAGCTCAGCCCCAACTGGGAGTAGTGCTGAAAAGGAGCAATTCTTAAGGCACAATTAAGCTTTCCGAAGCACCTTCTGCGCCGTTGCTTCTCTCAGCCCACAAACACTGCCTTCTGGGGTACTCCATGCTACCAGTTGGCTCAGCAAGAAATATCTTGGGTCTGGTTCACAGATGGAGCTGTGTGACATGCTGGCACATACAGGAAGTAGAGTGCTACTATATAGTGGGTTTTGAAAGACAGCGGGGGTGTGAAATGCTCCTAAGTGGGAAGAACTTCAAAAAGTATGTATGAATGTCCAGCACACAGGCAGAGAGAAAGGCCTGCTGTGTGGAGTCTGATTCCAGTGGCTGGACAGGCAGTTAGAGATTTTGAAGACATGAACTTGTCTAGCTGGTGATAATCAGGTGATAGGAAGAGAAGTATAGCTCAGAAGGGGCACAGAGCAAAATTGAATGTGGGTCTCCTGTTCATTCTCACTAAAAGGGCCATACCCCAGAACTGGTTCTTGGTAAGCAGAAAGACACTTTCTTTACTTTAAAAGTTACTTTATGTGAACATTCCCTGAACAAGGGATACTCTCACCCCAGAGAGGGCACTGATATGGCACACTGAAGAAACATGTCCACCCACGTACCCTGTGAATAAATGAGTGTGACTGCGACAATGAAACAGAGACAATTGAGAGCAGCTACACCACTAAAAAAAAATGTCATGAAGGGATGAGCTCCATGAGACACTCTCCCCCTCTTCCCCTCCCCTCTCTGCTTTTTGAGATGAAAATAAAGATTGACCCAAGCTTGTGCAGGTCCCCTGTGCATCATGACAGCCCCAGGAAGTTCAAGAGGGCACCCACCACGCATGCCTAGAGGATGGAATTTTACAATAGATACAATCAAACATGCTGTGATATCATCCAGTCCCTTTTCTCACACATTACAGGGTTTGATATGTCAACTGGACACTATAACAAGAAGGACAGAGTCAAAACCATGACCTTCCTTCTCTGAAGCTCACCAAGTGATCACTGCTGAACACTCTACTTACCAACACCAGATGACTACATGGATCCCTCAGCATTGAGTCAGCTAGATACGTGGTGGCAGAGTGGGGACAATGGATTCTCTCCAACATGGTTTGTTTACCATAGATCTCGCCTGGAGTACACTGTACAGCAGAAACAAGAAAGTCCCACCCCAGCAAGAAAGAAGGCAAGAACCAAATCTAAACAGTTATCCTCAAACCTCCACACATATAGGTAGTGGTATGTACATATACTTACATGTGCACATGTGCACACACATGTGTGCATACAAAAATATACATACATACATACATACATACATACATACATACATACATACATATTAGAATCTTGCTCTAAAAATGGGGTGTGTGCTGGTTAGGCTTTGTCTTCCATCCACATTTGATACAAACTGGGTCATCTGGCAAGAGAACATGAACTGAGGAATTGCCTCAACTGAGGAATGGCCTCCATTAGTCTGGCCTCGAGGCAAATCTGTGGGGGCATTTTCTTAATTGGTGACTGATGTCAGAGAGACCAACCCACTAGGCAGTGTCACCCCTGGGCTAAGGCTGGGTAGCATAAGAACACAAATTGAACAAGCCGTAAGAAACAAGTCAGCAAACAGCATTTGCCATTTATGCTTCCGTTCTTAACCTCTAGGTTCCTGACTTGAGTTCCCTCAGTGATGGACTATGAGCTATAAGGCCAGCTAAACCTTTTCCTGCACAAATTGCTTTTCAAAGTAGTGTTTATCACAGCAATAAAAAGCAAACTAGAATAAAGAAGGAGCATTTTGTTCACATCTCTTTGTGAAGGTGAAGTTACCATCTATGAAGCTAAGAACAGCCTAATCACACATTACCCTATCCTCTGACATCATAACCCAGGCCTCTTCCACCTGCTGAACTATAAGGTAGATTTCTTCATTTAAGGTACCCCATCAAGTACTTCATTATCACTTGTAATTTGTAGGATTTATGGGTGTTTGTTTGCTGTTCATTTATACCATTTTTTTGTTTTTTGTTTGTTTGTTTGTTTGTTTGTTTTTGTTTTTGTTTTTTTTTTTTTTGAGACAGGGTATCTCTGTATAGCCCTGGCTGTCCTGGAACTCACTCTGTAGACCAGGCTGGCCTCGAACTCAGAAATCCACCTGCCCCTGCCTCCACCATTTTTATAACTAAAATATTAAATGGCCACAATAAGACAAAGTATGTGCTTATGACTGGCTTACAGTTGGATATCTTTCCCTCAACTATACACAGTCTTTGTTTAACTGTAAGATGGTTTTCCAATAAAATATAATAATTTTAAAAGAAAACACATTGAAAATTATTTCAAACTCTGGATACTGCAAGCTTGACAGCTTATATGATAAAATTCTGTCTCCGTGGAACTGAAATGTGGATAAATGTGTGTTGAGTGGCACTGCCTTGGGAAGAAAGAAGCAGAGCAGACACATCCTGTTAGGACAACGGATGTAATTACAGTAGCCATCACAGGCATCACCCAAACCTCACCTGCCATCCAACAGCATCCTCTTAAGAGCCATCTCAGGGTGCTTTCCCTTGTGTCCTCTTGATAACTACTTTGAGGAAGAAAATGGTATCAAAACAGGGAATCAGAGAGATAGCTCCAGAGGGGAAGTGCTGGCTACAAAAGCCTGGTGACCTGAGGTCTAGAACCCACATTTGACAAATAAAAATTAAATTAAATTTAAAAATGGACATAGCAGTGTGCACCTGTAACTCAGCACACTGGGAGGTCACAACAGGAGAGCCATCTGGAGGCTCGTGGTCTGGCAAAGCTTGGGCCCTCCAGCCTCATGTATGCTGATCAGCAGAAACAAGAGAACATGGTGCCATATGCCCTTAATGCCAACACTCAGGAGGTAGAGGCAGATAATTTCAAGGCTACCCTGGTCTACCTAATGAGTTCCTGGTTAGCCAGAGATACACAGTTGAGACCCTGCATCAAGAAATATATATCAAGAATCCTGTGGTCCAAGTCTCTGAAGAAAGAAATTGAAGAAGATCTCAGAAGATGGAAGGATCTCCCATGCTCATGGATTGGCAGAATCAATATAGTAAAAATGGCTATCTTGCCAAAAGCTATCTACAGATTCAATGCAATCCCCATCAAAATTCCAACTCAATTCTTCAAGGATCTAGAAAAGACAATTAGCAAGTTCATCTGGAATA
>LR754546.1:26598-48780 GCA_902729485.2 Mus minutoides | reverse complement strand
AGTCAGATGCAGATACCCTACAAATGGACAGATGTTGGTGACCCCTAAGGTTGAATTAAGGAAAAACTGGAAGAAACTAAGGAGCAGGGTGACCCTATGGGAAGACCAGCAGTCTTAGCTAACCTGGTCTCTGGAATCTCTCAGAAACTGAGACAACAACCAGGCAGCATACAGGAACTGATATGAGGCCCGCAACACATATTCAGCAGAGGACTGTCAGGTCTGGACTCAGAGATGAGGCACCTAACCCTGGTGAGACTTGGGACCCCAGGTAAGTGGGGAGGTCTGGTGGTCTGGGGTTGGGGGCATCCTCTTGGAAATAGGGAGAGGAGGTGTGGGATGTGGAACAGTCAGAGGGTGGATGAGGTGGGGTGGGGGAGAAAGTCTTGACTGTAAAAAAAAAGATTAAAGAATAAATTTTTTAAAAAAGAAAAAAATATATACAATTTTGTTGGTGGTAACAGTAGTAGAATTTCTACTTCATCTGGAAAAATCTTATCACAAAAATATTTTTATCTATTTCCACTATTGCATTCTTAAACACAGAATGAACACAGAATTCTTAGAACCTTGCTGTGGTTGGCCAGATGGCTCAGTAGGTGAAGTCACTTGTCACTTGAGTTCAATTCCTGGAGCATGGTACAGTAAACAGACTTCTCAAGTTGTCTTCTGCCCTCCAATGGGACACAATGGCTTGTGTACATACATACGTGGATAAATACAAATGAATTAAAAGAATGAAGGCTTGTCTTATCATAATCACTTCCTTGTTCATGCCAAATGAATAGGTAGATTATTCATGCTTGTATGATATTTTAAATTATTTCACCAATATATTGATTAGCTTCCTTTTAGTACAATGTAATAATTGTTTGACAATAACGAGTGGTCTATGTTTTCATGAGGCTAATATTCACAAAATTAAAGAATTTTTAGCAATTTTATGATCCTTTATAGATTGAAAACAGAATACAGCTGTAGCTAAATTGAGATGGTACTTTGAATGCAAAGATTTAATTTCTATGTTATTCTTTCTTTGTACTTGTAAGCTAGTTCTGGAAGGTTTACTTCACAGAACCTAATGAGATATGTTTTAATTTACCTAAGGGTAAAGAGAATCAGGGTTGTATTGTTGCCTTTAAAAAAAGACCTATCTAATCAATACTCATTAAATATTGCTCCTTCCTCAATTGAGTACACAGCACCACAGGTCTCGTTAGGCTCATAGTAAGCCTTTTTTTTTTTTAAATTAAAAAGTTTCAGATCAGAGCTAACCTTACAAAAAGATAATTTACTTAAGTTGTAGCTTCAAATATTTTTAAAGCACTTAATTTGTAACTTGTGTTTATCATTTTGCAAAATAGCTGATCAGAAAGAAATGAGTGCTTTTAAAACACTTGACTTTCACAGAGCCTCACAGCATTCTCCCTCCAGAGCTATGGTCTTTCCTCACTTTGTGATCTCCATATTTTGGGTACTTTCAGTTTATCTATATAAAGAACTTTTGGGCTAATGAGCTAGTAGATCTGGTATGGGGAAATAGAGTCCCTTCTTTCCAGTGCAGTCCTCTTCCCTCTTGTTACGCACCACAGCAGTGGGATCAAGCCTTGGAGAGACCAGGTGAGTCAAGCATCTTTGGGAGATAGGCAGTGAAAACTCAAGAATGCTATGGTAAATGTAAACATGTATGTTTTGTTAATGAGCTACTGCTGTTCATTTTCCACCCAGAAGATTGCCATAAACATGGAAAAGCAGCAGTATACAAAAACTGATGGAATTACGCGTGGACAAAGTCATAAAATCTCATCCACACTGGATTTCTAGAGCTAAGCAGTAGGCCTAGCTCTTACTGGGATGCTGTGTGCTTAATGTGAATGAATGAAGGCTTGGAGGAATGAGTTCCAGAGGGAAGAGGAAATGGAAGGAGAGGAGTAAAGCTGGTGTGACTGACTGGTAAGGCTTGGGTTATGCCAGAAATTTATCCTGGATCATAGCTATCTCTCAACAGTAAAGATACAACCTTTATAATTATAGAAAATAAACTCAACCAACCAAATAATATTATTAAAAGTAATTTTAACATTAGAAATATTGTGTTTGTTACTGAATAGTTATCAGCCAGTGGTTTCTACTCATAGAGTATATGGCGCTTCAAACAGGACATTGCCCTTTGATTAGCAGAAAATAACAATATTTTCTTTATACTAAAAGTATAAAAGAAAATGTATTTAAAGGAACAGTGGGGCAGCAGCGATGTTGGGAAGTCACTTGAGGACAGATGTGGCATTCTCTATAGGCTACTCATTATGCAAATTAGCATTGTCTTAGACCTTATGAAATTCTGACTTAATAAAATTTTCTGTCCTCAATTTCAACATTGAATTAATACTCCCCAAATCTCTTTTTTTGGAATAGAATAACCTAATGGAATCAGACATAGTACTCAACAGATTCGTTTAAGTCTTTTTGGAAGAGAAATCACAGAAATAGATTTTTCTCACAGCTGTGTCATGTCATTTCTTTAACAAGATCAGGTTCTTTGGCTTAACCCGATTAGCCATACTGGGTTGTCAGTGAGAGTGTGTCAGAAACTCACCTTTAATACATTTTTGTTACTAGGCACTTCATGTTAGCACTATGGCATCTCCAGTTGTTTCCTTCAACCTGTGTTCATTGCTAAGGATGGGTGACAATGACAAAGTGTAAGCACCAAGTCTCCTTTGCCCAATATCTAATGTAACTTTACATTCCAATGGCCATGTGCCCCCATGGCATCCCAGTTAGTACTGTCAATGCTCACACTGCTGACCACAACAGCCAACAATGAGGTCGCTGAACAGACTCTAGTTGTATGAACCTCATTGATGCTGAGGATACAAGTTTCCTCCAAACAACATGAATATGATTCAATATGTTGAAAAGAAATGTTTCCTAATTTTATTTGTTGAATGACTATGTGGCATACATATTTGATTCCTTGACAGGAGATTAAGTCAGTCTCTAAGAAAATAATTTTTTATCTTAAAATCATAAGAAAATTAAAACAAATCTGTAACTACAATTGTCAGTAAGATGCTGAGTAATATATACATATAAATACACAACCGGTTGTACTCACTTATGTGCACATTGTATACATAGGGGATCAAACATCACAATTATATACCTGAGAAGCTCTCATAAGAGCATTCATTCTTTTGTCAGTTTTCTCATCTTTAAGAATATACAGCATTATATTTTATGCTTTTAAAGACAAATATGTCTTGTTAAATGACTTGAACTCTCAAACTCTGCTAGTG
Organism: Mus minutoides; assembly: GCA_902729485.2. Classification (NCBI taxonomy): domain Eukaryota; kingdom Metazoa; phylum Chordata; class Mammalia; order Rodentia; family Muridae; genus Mus; species Mus minutoides. Next base: position 45,481 of record LR754546.1, on the reverse strand, counting down.
TAATGATACACTTTATATCTGTAAATAAATAATACTATGAAAAGATGAGGGTGTATTATAGTTAAAAGACATTAAAATCCTCTGGCTTGAGTTCTGGGTCTGTTAATAGTTGCCTTGACTTATGTAGGTTAATAATAACATCTCTATTCAAATTAACTAACTCATAGAATGAGGATTGTTTTTCTATATTATACAGGACTTGAAACTTTATATTATTATTTTATTAATTGAACCATATAAATGTGAGTGGTAGTAAATATAGTAATAAAACAAATGATACAGCAGGAGCAATAAATTCTTTATTCTGTACATTTTGATATACAAATTTTTCTTATTTCTTGAATTTTTAAATATATATACACATTTTTATTAGTTTGGTTTCCTACATATTTAGTTTAATTTAACAAATATTAGTTGAGCACCTAGTATATACTAATCCCTGATGCTGTCACTGCAGGGAGCATGAAATAAAAGATAATGCCTGCTCATACGGAGCTTACAGTCTTTATTAAGGAATTAAGAAAATACCAATTAGTCATACTATAAAGCAAAATGCTTATCTTGTAAAAGAGATACTAAAAGGTGATATGGATTTTAACAAAATTAGCAAGTAAAAAGCCAGCATTCGACATAAGTGTTTTAGGTTAAATAGATCTCCCTCTGCCCCAGGAATATAAGCTAGAAGATATCCTAAGCTTGAAGACATCATGTAAGTCCAATTTAAAGAGTTTAGAAAAAATGAACCATTCTAGAGATAGTATTCTTTTCTGTAAAAGCACACTATATTGCAGTATACCAAGTTATAAATATGTTTTAAAAGTGTGGCTATACATGTAGGCATTTGTACTATAGTCAATATGCAATAGGTAGACAGTGAGGATCCCTGAGAGGGAACCAGTAGCCTTGCAGTGCCATACTCTTGTTCTGATAAGAGAGTGAGGCTCTATTCAGGAAGATCAACCTAGTGGGGTTATGATGGTAGATTTATGAATGGGGTATAAAGTCAGAGACACAACTTAACATGTTGCTACAAAGTCTGGATTTCTGTGTAGGCAGAATGGGTTAAGAAAGTTAAAGATATCTGAAATGGAAGACAATGGCGATCCAACTGAAAACATGAAGAAAATGGAGGCCATGATGACTCAATGTGTTTACACACAGTTGAATTTCCTTCACTGGAAAGTGGGAGCTGGGGCAATGGTGGCCATGTTAACAAGACAGTGTGCAGGAGAATTTCAGAATTCAAGAGGAATATTTTTCTGTTTTTTTTTTAAATTATGTGCAGATTTTATTTTGTGTTCTATTAAGATAGACCTACTTGTAATATATTTCCTAGTGATTCAGATGAAGATACTCTTATGAACCTGAAAAACATGTTTGTATATGTGCTTATTGTTTGTGAATGTGCACACAAAGGTTACAAACACATCAAGCTGTTGGATAAAAACTTGTATTTCTGGATTTCAATTCATTTCTAGTGATGGAAGCCGAAAGAGCTCTAACACTATTTAAGGAGTGTATTGAAAAGACAACATTGATTGTAAAAAATCATTTCTTAAATATGAAGAGGAAGCTAATTATTAAAATTCTCAATTTGGGGGTTCACACTAACCTCATGCCTGTGTTTTAAGATGTGGAGACCAGGAGAAAATGTTAATTTGTAACTCATCTACTGAGATAAAGTTCAGATAGTAGGTGGATTGGAACATGACAAAGTTAACATAGACCTTCTGGAATGTTCATAGTTGAGTTAGAATAACATGCAGCATGAGAGGAAACAGATAATATCCTATATCATCAGGAAGGCTTGTAAAACATTGTTGACATGTTTTAAATCTTATAATTGAAAGTATGACGAATGTAATTATAAGAAACAACATGACTGAAGGGAACAGATTTCAGAGAAAAATCCTTGGAATTGGTTTCTGAGAGATCCTTAAGTGGCAAAAGTAGTCATTGATACTATTCAAAAATATTTGAATAAATGATAAGAAAAAAAAACAAAAACAAAATAACAAAAGTGTGCTCCACCTGGCTTTCTGGAGCTCACACAGTATTAAGTGGTTACTCATAATAAAACACACCAGCATTCAATTAAACTTCTGAGGAATGTTATAAGGGAAAACTGTGGGTAAATATACTTTATAAATTGATTTGATATAAATGCTGAAAAAGGATTTTGAGAGATACACATGTATTCAATAAGAACGAAAAAGGAAGCTCTGTTTAGGGTTAGGCACAATAGCCTTAAGGTTATAGCAGCCATGCTGGAAACACTTGGGCAAGCTCAGTTTTTGGAAAACAAAATAAAGAGCTGCTGGCAGGAGTGAGAATGGTGGAAGGTAGACCATATGAACATTTTATTACTTTAATAATTCTGTCTTTACTTGGTGAGCGATGAGAATCCATTAAAAATAATAAGAGAACATATTTACTTGCTTCTATTCTAAGACAATCAAATCGTCTACAATGTGAGGTATGGTGCAGCCGACAGGATGTAGAAGTCTACCATAGGTCCTGTATCCTAGCAAGATTTCATAGTAACTCGGTCTACAGTAGGCACATTGGAGATGGATAGTGACAACTTCTATTTAAAATATACGCAAGAAGCAAAATTCAAAAGACATGCTAATTGGTTGAATGTACAGGGTGAACAGTGAGTCTTGTCCAGGTTAATTCACAAGTGTGAGTCAGTGACTCTTTGTGCTCTTCTAACTATGAGGGAAGCTGGAGATGTGGCAGGGTAAATGAAAGAAAATAGTGAGTCTTTACTTGTCAGTGATAGTGAAAAACCTTATTTTATACATATGATCTGTCTTGGTCTCATTTCTGATTGATTGCAAGGATTGCTCAGATGGTTGGATGAAAATAGCAGTATTTATCCATGGAGTGTATCTTTCTATGTTTAGCTATTTAAGATGGTTTTCGAGTCCATAGACATGATACTATCAGCACACACCCAAATCAATTGAGCTACCTGGGCCAGAAAGATGAGAAGAAATGTAGTGGTACTGTGGATTGCTTTTATGTTCAATGCACTATTTCCCAGAATGAGTAAATACAACAGAAAGCCTGTAATTGAGACCAGCAAATAATTAGAGTACAGGTGGGAATAGATAAACATGTAAGAAACAGTCTTAAATACTATGTCCATTATATTTTCTCTCAGTAATTGATATATTTCCTAGCATACACAGTGTTCATTATTGCCACCATTTATGTATACAATGTCATTTTCAGTAACTTTTAAATGTGATTTTCACTTTTTTCTCCAAACAATTATTTTTCCTAATCAAACTCTGTTTTTTGTTTCAATACAGAATATTCTGACTGTTTAACTTATTTGCTTTCCTCTGTCAATGTGTATAATTATGGCCCATTATATTTCTGCTTCCATTACTCTAACTAGTCCCTAAGATATGGACAGGAAGGCGTGATGTTCTTTCCGCATTAAGCTTCTGTGTAGAAAATTAAATGCTATATTTTCTGTATACATGGATCTAGTACAGAACCTCCATTAGATAAGACTCCCCTAATATACACATAAATTTCTTAATTTCAGTTTGAAATTTCTAAAGCTTGTCTTTCAATCAAAAGGCAAATTTTATCACAATGGTGATTCCAGAAGGATCCAGTAGAAATCTGCAGAAGTGAAAAAAAGTAATAAAGTAACTGATGAAAAACTGCTCTTAATCCAAGGGCAGTGCAGATGATGACCTTGACTCCAATGGGGAACTCTGAAAGTTTTCAGACAGGACAAAGGTGTTTCCCCCAAGACTGGCAGCTTCCAGCTGTGTTTGAGGGCAGCTTGTGTAGGGCAGGTGGCTAGGGTGGAGCATAGCATCTTTTGGTTGTGGCAGAGTGGCTGAGGATAGCTGGTCCAGGGTAGAGGCTGGGGCATTGTCAGGTTGAAAGGCAGCTGGTAGCAGGTATAGAGTTGGGTGAGGAGTGAGTTGGTTGTGGGCAAGTGGTTGAGAGTGGCATGTAGCAAGCATGGGGTAAAGTGGGTGGGGCATCTAGTTGTTAAAGTTGTAAAACATTTGTACTGCAATCATGAGTACAGGGCGTGGCTCTGAAGAAAGCTCTCCATTGTCAGTCCTCAGACTGGAAAACATTCTCATTTGCCTTTAGAAAATTGAAAATTAAAATCAAGTTCATTGAAATGAAAGAGCAATGACAATAAAGGCTTCTGAGAATATACTGAAATAAAGCATGAATTCATTGCTGGTGTGAATATAAAAATGTTAGGCAACCCTGGAAAAATGTTGTAGGTGTTTTAAAAACCAAATATGCAATTACCATACAACCTAGATGTCTTTAGACATTTATTGTGAAGAAGAAAGAGAAAAAAAAACCCACCAACAACATTTACAAAAATATTTTGGAGAAGAATGTTTTTTCTGTGTTTTTGGTTTTTTTCTGTGTGTGTGTTTTTTTTTTTAATAGTCCCATAATGGAAACAACACAGTCCTTTCTTTGGGTGAATGCTTACACAAAGTGTCCCACAGCTAAACTATGAAACATTCACTAATGAAATGTAAACTTCCTGATCAATATCCATAGAATCATGGTGAGGGAAGAAACACCCTAAATGTAAAGATGCAATGTCATTTCTATATATTCTTGCAATGACAAAAAGAAAACAGTGTTTCCAGAAAAGAAGTACGAAAGAGACTCCTGAGTGAAATATTGTGTTTAAATATGGTAATGAACACCTGGGTCTACAGAAATGGTAACATATCAACATACACACACACACACACACACACACACACACACACACACACCTACACACACACATACATACACACACACATAAGCATAATCAATACTTGAGAACATGACCAATGGCTCTGGCTAATGTCAGGGTGCAATTGTAACACTTTACTACAGTTTTGCAGGACATTCTTTGGAAAAGTAGATAAAATGTGTATGAAATCTTGTATTACTTGCTACTAAGTTCATGGGAAACTAATTATGACCCTAAAGAGTTAGTTTAAAAGAGGTTAATCTCTATGTGCAGAATATAAGCATATATATATATATATATATATATATATATATATATATATATATATACTAATTTCAACTTCTCTTTATTTACTAAAAGTAGTTTTGATTTAAAAATTGTATTTTAAAGTTTTCTTAAAATAACATGACTATTCATAAATTACCTATAAGAGAATTTACTTAATTTTGGGGCTAATGGAATTCATGTAGGGTTAAGAAAATATATTAAGGTATTTAAATCAATAAAATATCATGGAAAAGTATTCATTGCTTATATTTAATGCAAAAACAAGGAATAGCAGAAAAATAACTTGTGAAATAATTTTCAGAGAAATCATTTAAAAAAATATATATATATAATTTTATTATGTCAATATCTAAAAGTCAAAGATCAGTGTAAATACTTGGTGAAAATTGCTCAATTTATTAAATCAGAGTGTCACTGAGTGAGGAAAACACTACTGAAATACTGCCATATGTGAGCAGACATTTGTGTGAATACTTGCTACATGTCAATCATGGTGTAAGTCATGGTTTACATACATGAATTTCTTAGAGCATCTCCTCCCATTTATAAATAAGGGAAATGAGGGAGCTTATGCAGTGGACACTAGGTTACTCTTACATATATATGTATATATATATATATATATATATATATATATATATATATATATATATAGAGAGAGAGAGAGAGAGAGAGAGAGAGAGAGAGAGAGAGAGTAAATATTGACCTTACAACAGCCCTCTTGTCCTGGACTTTCAAGTAGTGAGAGTAAAATCAGAATATGACTTTATGTTCTGCCTACAACACTGATGCTTCTCAAACTGTACATTACATATATTAGAAATATTTTCATTTAAAATTTGAGTGAGTGCTGTGTTTATGTATGTGATGTATATAGGTTTTAGTGTGTGTATACAAGAATATGCAAGGGTGAATGCTTGTATGTGTGCCTATGCATGTGGGGCCAAAGGTGGATATTTTCTTTCCTCAATCACTTTTCACCACTATATTTTGAAGCAGGGTCTCTACTGAACCCGAAGCACACAGATTTGGCTCGGCTGACAAGTCAATAAATGTCAAGGATCTGCCTGTTTTCACTAGCCCAATATGACAGTATCAGAATTAATTAAGCTACATGATTTAAGTAGTGCTCTTCCCCTTTTTCTATGTCTGTGGAACTAAAATCTCCCTCCTGCTAATTCCATGGGATCTTAATTTTCAAGAATTGTTTCCAGAGATTAGAATTAACATTAAAATGTGAGGCTAACTGTTTTCTATGTCATGGGGATTTTACTGTCAGGCTCAAATAAAATGACTGGTCAATTTATTCATAATCCTATGTTTCAGAAAGAAAAGAAAAAATATTTTCTTAAACTTATTCATTCATTCATTCATTCATTCATTCATTCATTCATTCATTCAATCATCTATCCATCCATGCATTTATTCTCTCTCTCTCTCTCTCTCTCTCTCTTTCTCTCTCTCTCTCCTCCCCCACCCCGTGTGTGTGTGTGTGTGTGTGTGTGTGAATGGTTTATGTGTACAAATGTCTGCAGAGGCTAGAAGAGGAAACTGGATCTCTTGGAGCTAGAGTTACAGACAGTTGTTATCTGTCCAACATGAATGCTGGTAACTGAACTCAGGTGCTATAGTATAACAGTAAGCACTCTTACTTTCTCAGAAATCTCTCCTACCTCATTACTTTATTAATTATAAAATTCAGGTTTTGTTTACAATTTGCCATCATTGAAATAAGAGTATTATAACTGGCAGTATTTTGCTATTGCCAAATAAGAACAAATACTTTTTTTGTAGAATAAAGAGTAGCTGTCTTAGATAGGCTAGTGCATAGAGATTGACTGGATAATAACATACAGAACCATGTTTATTACATACTGTTATGAAATTGTGTTTAGCTGTATTATGAGAGGCATAATTCTGGAGTGGGGACAGTTCATTTCATTGCATTTATTTTCACACAGCTAATGAGTATGTGAGTAATTAGCCTTTAGGGGTTATGGTATATGAAATGACATATCTGACATCACTTTGAAAATAGCAAATCATGTAAATAGCATGTGCGTCTAAGTAAGTAATGTTATTGAAAAAATTGGAAATAATTCAAAAGGCTCATTCTGAAACATGACAAATGTGCAAACTGATAGGGTGATTTTCCAGTAAGAAACTTTTTCTTTAAACCCCATTAACACATTAAGAGGTAGTAAATGGCTCAATGATACTCTGGCATCCATAGTTCAAAGCTGCTTAAGTGCTTTCCAAAGACTCTACCTCCCATCAATCTTTTAGAATACCATATTACAGTATTGCCAAGTCTTTATTTTACAGGAGAAAGGCGGGGTTGTAGGGGCATAAAAACAGAAAGTCATATGAGAAATAGATGACTTTGAACAGAAGCAGTCTGTGATGAGAGCTTCCTTGATAAAGGACATATTCAAGTGAAATGTACTTTAGATTAGTCTACAGCTTGCTATGAATCTACATTGAAAGGAGAAGGTCCACATATCAGGTAAGCTGATCTTAGAGTGGACAGAAATGAAAGAAGAGAATAGTGTGCATATGATCAAATATTCACAAAAAGTTATTACGAATCTTTTAAAAGCATATTTAATTCATTAAAACTTTATTTTCATTTTATAGTAAATGTGTACCTAACCAAAATCATTTAGTTGGGAAATTTTCTTCTTCTCGCTTCTACTGATGTGGATAGTGTATTTTAGTTCATTGTAAGATACATTATCCATAGACTTTCTTGGTACTCATCTTTCTGGGAACCACTGTAAGCTTCAAGCTACAATTCTCATCACTCCATTGCTTGAGCTATCTCTGACACTTGTCAGCTTTCCTTGTCTCTAATTCCATCTACGCTGTCTGTCCTGGGAATGCAGTCTCACTTGTCCTTGGGACAACTATGGAAATAATGTCTTGGACAGTGCATGTTTTTTTTTTTCATATTATGCTTCTACTTTTTGTTCCTTACCTCTTGCCAGAAAGTACACAGTTTTTTTCCTTCTAGTTTTTTACTTGAAAGGCTGTGTGCATGGACAATTGCTACTCTCAAATAGTAGGAACTGATTCCGTGAGACTGTTTATAATTTGAAAGAAGACAAAATAGAGAAAGCACTGCTAAGGGCACAGGAATGGACTGGTGATTGAGAAATTACAAGTTTCATGGAGTTTACTGATCCGGAACCAGTGCCCATTCAGTATTCTCAATACTTCCCACTGTAAAAGCCTTTGGGAGACTTGCGAAATTCTTTTGAAATAATTTAACTTAAATGATTTCACGTCATCAAATTCATTTCATGAAACCTAATCATCAACAACAAAAAAAGATGTATGTTTATTTCACTAGCAAATTTTAACACGCAATATACCCCCACTCTTTACTTAAGTGCCACATTGTGGCTGGACATTAGCAGTTTTACCATTCTTTCCTTTTGAGTTCACTGACTTGCCAAATTGTGCTGTCTAGTGAATTTTTCTATATAACCCAATAAAGAGACAAATTTAAAAGAACATGAACTATCTCTTCTCAGTACTATTTTTGATTTTGACTATTTTTTTCTCATTTTTGTACCATTTATTCTTTGCTATATGTTTTCAGAAATGGTTCTTTGGGGGGGGTGGTTTACATTTGACATGAGGTCTTACTCTGCATTGCAGGGTGGCTTAGAACTTACTATGTACCTCAGTGTGACATGAAATCATCATGATCATTCTGTGCTCAGTCTCCTGAAAACTGAGATTCCATGTATTAGGCACCGTGCCTAGGTTCTATACTATTATTTTTTATAACTTTGTTTTGTAATTTAAATTATGTCTAAACGTGTTTGTTATAGTGCTTACTATATTTATATTTTCTAAGGCGATTGGAGCCCAGGTCATTTATACTGCAACAGATATGCAAAAATTTAATTAAGATGGAACTCATATGTCCTAAGTAGATTAACCAAACAAACAAAAATCATTTAACCTATAATTAATAAATTATAGTTGAAAGGAAAGACCCCAGAAAGCATTATTCCCATGTTTATTCTGGGCTTCTACCATAAACATGAAATTAATCTAATTTGTTCTAGATTAACATGAGCTTTCTTTACAAGACAATATTAACATTTGTGTTTTGGCTGTGAACACCTGAGCTGGCCTTATGTTGCATGCCTCTAATTTAATTTTATCTTATGTTGTTTTAATTTTACTTCATTAGCACATTTTAACACATAAAATACCCCATTTTTGGTGGTTAGATCCTGGAAGATCTAGAATTGAAAGTATGCCTCCACCATAAAGTGAGTTTGAGTCCAACCTGGACTACATGAGTGTCTGTATCAAAAAAGAAAACAATAAGGAAACAATAATATTGCCTGTTAAATTAAAAATGCCAGATATTTGTGTTGAAAACAAAAGTTTTGCAGCAATTAGATTTTCTTTTTTTCCTAGTACACATGACATGCATTCTGTTTATAAAATTTCAATGATTTTATCATTGAAAGGTAAAAGTTCTGATTGTTTCTTAATCTTTTGAATTCAGTTCAAATATAAGTTAATCAGTGATAAATCATGCTACACTCTTTATAGAACCCACACTTCGACCTTACCTCCTTTCTACTGTAGATATAAAGACATGGATGGACAGCTTTGCCATAGATGAGGTTACAGTTTCTTCAGAGAAATAAAAATGCATAAAACTAAGGAATAATTCCTAGTATCTTAGAGAAAAATGATAAGCTTTTCAAAATGACTGTAATTCAACACAGCGTAGACATTTGGAGAGAACTGATTTTCAAAAACAATTAATTGGTTTAAATATTAATTATAACTCTATTTCCAAATGCTCAAGGAAATAATAGCAATGGTAACTGAACAATTAAGCTGAGTAGGCACTAAATTAACAACAACTTGTGATAGATTTCAGAATTCCATTGACACTTGATTCTTACTCATCATTGTGCATCAGTGTATTGAGCTGACAGTGTCCTTGTGAATAAGTGATTAGAACAATGTCTCTGAGTCAGGTTTTGCATCATCCAGCTGCGATCATTACATCATCCAGCTGCAACCATTGCATCACCCAGTTGCGACCATTTCATGTCTCATACAGAAGCCTAGCTACTGAACTATCTCATAATACCATAATTCTTAAATCACATTCACTCAGGAGGATTTTAGTGTCTGCTACTTTAATACAATCATATAAAATGATCTATCTCAAAGGATGTAAAAATAAACACAGATCTTGATAGTCTAATTGTGTTCACTGTAGAATTGAGTCTACAAAGGCTTCTTAATTGTGAAAGAAAGGATGGCACTTTCTCCTTAATTGCCATTCTAAATATCATTTTTGTTGTTTTTTTTTTTTAAGTTAATTGCTTATTGACAGCAGAAAATTTCCCCAAACACTAATAGAGTATTTAACATAATTTCATTTATTGAAAAAAATTCCAAGGAAAATAACATACAGCTATCTGAAACTATTTGGAAGAAGGAAAATATCAAAATGTAAATTAAGTTAAATCTAAATTTTATGGTCTCCAATGTTTCATATAAATGTAACACAATGCATATTTGATTGAACTTATACATTTAAATATACTCTTGAGACTCAGGAAATCAAAAGGCAAGCCCGGAATCCCAGGGCGACAATGAAGAGCCAAACGAAGACAAGTAAAACTAGCAAGCTTCTCCCTACTCATGGAAATTCCCAACGTTTTATTGAAAAATAAGAATACATTGCAAATCAACTCCTGGAAAATTAGTACAATTGAAATTAAATTCAATCCGTTGCAAATATATCCTTGAGAAAACTATTGCAGTTTCTACCCAGAGTTTAACCTCAGCCCTATTCCAAATTTTGGATTCCAGTTTGAGATTCTCAATATGGGTTCAGAGTAGTGAAATCACTACTCATAGACTTATTAATCTTCAAATGACCATATGCTCATAAAGTAATTCATATAGAAATATGTGGAAGCTTGATCTCAATCTCTCACTTCTATTTCAAACAGACATTAACCCACTAGGGCCTTCCCTGGCTGACATACTTCACATTATAGTGTCAAGATTTAAATTTTTCTTTACTCATGTAATAACATACACAATTATATAGAGATATACTATGAATGCACAACAAACTTTTCCCATGAGATTTGAAAAAAAAATCAAATTATTCTGTAGTAGTTTTTTTTTTTTTTCCTAAGACAGTAGAAAAGGACAGACATTCCTTTCTAAAAATAATGCTAAGGAAATGAATTAAATGGGCTAGTCATAAAGGGAATGTTGTAGGAAAAGAAATAGCTTGGGATTGAACCCTATGATTTTATTGTTTTCACAGAAAATGCAATAACTCCTCATTGAAATCAACTGCCCAGTTGCAAGAAGAGTGTGCCTTCTGCTTTGTTGAGACACCAGCTGAAACCGTGGAAGTAGTCAGCAATTAGAATATATTTGGGGAAGGTTAATTTTTTTTTCCAGTTTAAATGTCTATTCAGTGGCCCTGATATTTGAAAGGCACAGTAAACAAAATAGGTTTTGTAATAAGGAACACAAATTTAGGAGGATCATTTAAAAAGTTTTTTTTTTTTTTCCAAAATCAGATCACTCTGTCACCAACTTTAAGATTACCAAGAGAAACACAAAATTAAAATGATTCTGAGTAATGCCAGTCATGTTTTTAGTCTTAAGTATAGAAACAAATGAATTAATTATTATTCAAATTACACATTTTGTTGGCAGATAAGTTTATTATTATAAAGTATTTAAAATAAAATCGCATGTTTGGTGAAAAGTTAGTACAGCTGTAATTTATATTTTATCATATGTCCAAAGTAAAGAATGGAATTGTTTTCATTGTATATTACATGGTATAACAGACTAGTTAGATTCTAATTCAAATATAATCCATTGCTATGCTGAGCCAATTCTGTGGGAAATGTGAAGTGCCATTAGTGTCAAGGTCCGCTTCCTGACTTTGTAACCAAGCATCCAACAGTTCTCTTAAAGGAATGTAAATCATGGGCCAAACTCATAATGTGTTGAATACCATAAGCCCCATGAAACCAGGGACCACAGCAGACCAGTAATACATATAATCCATGCTGGAACTATAAAAACACATGACAGGAAAATAGGTAGGAAATGGAAAAACATGGGTAGGTAGGTATGTAAATCATCTTTAAAAAAAAAAAAAAAGACTTATTTTAAAAGAAAGGAAAGGTAAGTAGGTTATTTTTTTCAAAACTGCATAGTCCATGATTATTCATACACCCGATAAGTGTGGTTGGGCAATATTTTTTTCTTACTTTTAGCTTTAAAGGAAAGATCATATCTATCCTTGTTTGTCACTTCTGACCATTCTCAGGTCCTCTCAGCTCTTGTGTGCATGCTCATATCACTACACGACAGTGCTGCTAACTGCAATGAAAACGGGCCCAACTCTTAGAAATGTTAACCTGTAAAGAAACATTGAACTGATGAAGGTGGTACCACTCCTAACTAATGCGGGTCAGCTATTGTCAATAACTGGAGATGACATAGCATGTTGTTTCTCCCAGAAAATAAAACCCTGATTGCTAAATGCTTCCCCATTAAAAACAGAAACAAAAAACCAGGAACCCAAGAGCCTTCTCAAATTATAGGCTGACACATTAGCAAGATGGTAAGGGGACAGTGTCATTAGGTCCAGTTTTGATAAATATAACAATGTTAGGAATGGAAAGGTGTTTTAAGGGTTCCATAATCATTACTTCGATTAAAGACAAGATGATTTCACAAAGTTTCCAGTTCATTTATCCTAATCATTTAAAAATTTCCACATTTTAGCTGTTTACTTTCATTAAAGCAACTGAGCATTTGATCTGATGTAAAAAACAGTGATTCTGTTGGTTTGACTGAATGATGTGAATCTCAGGTGAGATATCCAGTTTCTCACCACCTCGCTAGTCCGTCTGCTTTCACCACTGACTGCCCCTTGTTCTTCACAACCATCTGCAACTTCTTAGATGTTTAATAAAAATTAATTTTGAAGTACCAGCCAGTTCTCTTTAACTTCCGGAGTGTGTTCTTTCACTATGTGGAAATTTAGGAATGACTTTAATGCTTGATAAATGCTTAATGATACAATTGAAACTTTCACTTACAATAGCTTCTTTGCTTGGGACAACTGAGAAGGAAAAAAAAAAACCCTGTAAGTTTTCTTGTCATGACATGTGTGCCTTCCAACATTCAGTATTAAAAGGGTCTCTTTCCTTTAAGTTCATTTACAAAGGCCTCACTCAAATCAGCTTAAAGATAACTGAAGGAAGATGAGAAATAGAGGTTCTCTTCAAACAGGAGTCACATATCGGTGTCCTGGCAAGAGAGAATGCAAAAAGACCTAATAAAATAAACGTGTTTTACTCATGTTGGGGAGCACAGAGCTGGGATGGGTGGCAGTATGGTGGACATGCACATCTTTCACATGCTAAGTGCCCAGATATCACCTACCGAAAAGTCTTTGGTTTGATATATTAGATGGATGACTTTGACATTTTTTCAAAATTTCAATATGACTAATTAATTTTATGATGATAATCATTTGCTTCTTTTGTGTGAGTTAAGGGACAAAGGCCATTTTGATTCTGTCACTATGTAGGTTTGAATATTCTGATATGTCCCCTTTCGACCTGACTATGAAATTTTACAATAAATTTTAACTTGCATGTTGGTTTGCATTTTACCTACAGAGTACATTATTTTTCTTACATGTTTAACAAATAAAATTGAATGCATTGCATGTTCTTTAAAATTTGTTCCTGCAGACATTAATTGTGTATGAAGCACTGAAGATTTATTCCAAGATAATATAACCAATAAGTTGCATAACTAATCTCATTGTAATGATGAGTGAATATTGCCCAACAAACACACATACCGCTTATCGTACCTTACCTGGAAAGAGGCTTTATTGAACAGAGCTGTAAAATTATATTTTAAGTTGAATTATTGAATTTGCACAAACATCTCTACAGTTGTTTTTTTTTTAAATCAAGCTTTGTCATTTCCACTACATTTTGTTGTGCTTTTTATATTAATATTTGCAAATGCTGCAATTTAATACTTAGATCCCAATTACCTGCAGAACCAGTAATTTTTTTTTTTTTAAATCCTGGGGTGTTGAAAGAACAGATAATAATAATATTCTTCTTTAGACAAAAGTCTTTTTAAATGAAGTTAAAAGCTGAGATAATTTAAGGAAAAAGATCTTCAAATTGTCATAACCAACAGGTTTAAGTGAAATTTACAATGCATTGGAAAACTGGCTGGTTAAAGTTACGGTTTGTCCTCAGGTAGCTCAAAATCATTTTTACAGGTTTTTGTTTTTTTGTAAAAGTGTTTTTTTTTAATCTTGTTAAAATAATAAAATAATATTTCACAATTTGCACAGAGTCTGACTAAAGGGCAGAGGCATATTACCCTCAGTGTTTAGAATAAAGCCAGATTGTTTTTCAGGCCCAGTTCCGCGGCAGAGTTTGTATGCACGGCAATCTCAAACATTTCCTCGTTCCCTCTAAAGGCAAAGCCAATCTCATTTGAAATGGAGGTTAGAGTAAAAAAATCACTTCTGTGTTTTACCACCTTCTGCGCTAAGTATTATCTCAACAACCTTTTGCTCTGGTTGACCCATTTAATAACCTGGAAGAAAAACGTGTTGCTTCCATGTCTGGTCTCAATGAAAGTTACTTTCTATGGACATTAAGCCGAAAGGCCATGGCTGTCTAGGAGGTGAAACACATAATCTTGTCTGCATGGGTTTACGCAGCAGCGTGGGTCCTTTCTTCTTCAGAAGCGGGCTAGGTTGTCTTGCCTGTAATTTGCACATTTAGGCTGTGTCGTCTGTTTACAAAATAGTTTTACACAAACCATTGTTAGCAGTGCAAGCTTCTGAGTTGAAAATTATTCAGGCTTGTTTCATTGAAGGCACTTGGTTTCCATGGCAATTTATAAAAGATGGTGGTTTGGTTTCTTCATAGGAACAGATGACGTAGTTTGGGTGTCAAGTGGCCGCAAGCAAACTCCGATAAGCCTGTGTAATATGTAAGCCCAGGTTTACCATCCTGGATAGTAGTGCATGCAAAAAGAGACATCATACAGTTATCTAGCTTAGCCATGTGAGGGAGGAAAAAAAAAAGAAAAAGAAAAAAGAAAAGAACTACAACAAAGAGTAACAACAACAAGAACAAGAACAATAACAACAACAAAACCCAAACAACAGTAAAAGTGGGGTGGGGTAAGGCGGGGAGGGATATGAAACCTTTAAATAATTCCAAGTTTGGAGTATTTTCAAGGAGGGGTAACAGCCAAAGGTAAAAGGGCCTACATTTATTTAATTCTCTACATAAAACCTTCTTGAAAGGAAAATAAATGCCAGCTCTCCACGTACCCTGTTTACAGTGAGGTTTTTGTTGGCAGGCCATTAGGTTTCCATGGTAACAAGCAAACTATTCATTTGAAACAAAACCAGCCATGACTTTGTGCTTTGACGAGGATTTCTATAGCTCTTTTTCTTCTTCTTTTTCTCTCACTCTTTCTTTTTCTTTTATTTTCTTTTTCCAGAGTTCAACCAGATGAAGCTGTAATCATTTTAGCCACAAAAGCACCTGAAGGGCTCTTTTGTACCCAGGCCAAGAATATCTTCTATATGTAGTTTGGAATAAGTTATATTTCCATGATGTCTTTTTTTTTAATCCCCAGTGCTTAAAAAAATGTTGTTTTTATTATTTAATTTTTGAGTCAGTAGTCAGTGGAGGAATCTTTGGTAGTTTGTTTTTTCAGTGTCCATTTACAAAGACTCTTTCTTCATGCCAGTGCCTGGTGAATCATTTATAGCCTCTGCCAGGATAAGGTCACCTTCGAGGGCTTAAGATAGAGATGAGGATGATAACTGGAAAAAGCCATATATGAACTAAGATCCCAACAGCACCATCCACGGAATCTAGAGATAAAGAAGATAAGTACCCAAAACTGACATTAAGGTCACAAACATCCCAGGTTCATAGAGCTTCTCTGTACTAAAGAACTTTAATCATGGAAAGTAAATTTGGAAAAGTAGGTTTTACATTAGATATCAGCTTTAACTTTAAGGCAAGCGGAAGGAGGAAACAGCCTGGATGTGCAGTTATGAATATGGCAGACACTTAACACTGTGTACTTATTAATTTAAAGGTCCTGTACGTGAGAATGTTCTAGAGCACGTGAACAACCCATGGCTGATCTCACTCCTACTTTCTCTTTTGTGTTCCCTCCATTTGGAAAGTTTACCTCAATTTATAAAATTTAACTTATCTAACTTTGATTAAAATATAAAATGTGTATGCAATGTGGATATGGCCTTCATTTAGTGCAAGGTTCAAATCACTGAAAAACCCAAGTCTCTGAAGAGAATACTCGGTTCTCTGGCTTCTAGGCAGATTGTGTTTACATGGGTGCAGCTGAGCCTTTCCTGAAATGAAAATAAAAATTCAGGAAGGTTTTTTTTTTTTTTTTTTTTTTTTTTTTTTTTACAAAATGTGTATTTTAAATGCTAAGCATCATAACGAGCAACCATAGCCCATTGCTGCTTTTTAAAAAATTTCCAACAACACTAAATAATGGAGTTAATTAGGTCCATTAAGCTGTAACTGCATACTTGACTTTCAATATCGAGACTGTAATAATTTTCCCATAAATATCTTCAGTTGAAGGGCTCTGGGACATAGAGCCCTTTAACAACAGAATTTCAATATACTTTGAATATACTAAATTACTGATGAGTTATTTGTGGAAATTTAGCTTGATGACGCCATCATTGTGTGAACATAGAGTTAATGTTTACAGATAGATCTAAGAAAATATTGAAGTCAGAATGCATTCCAACAATGATTCTGAATACATGTTTTAAATGGATAATGTGAGATAAAGATTTAGGGGACCAGGATATTTTAAATATCATTTTATATTTATTTAAAAATGAGCCCGAAATAAAAGTTGAAATTTGAAGACATCATTAATGTATAATATCTAAATTGTTCTTAGATGTAAACAAAATTATTTCACAAGATTGTGGGGTAAATATGAAGTAGATTATGTCAGAATAAATAGGGCTACTCCATTACTAACTACACATACTAAGTTTCCATATAACTATGTCTTTGAAAAGAACAATATTAGCTCTAGGAAATCCATATTTCAACTATTTGGAGTTAAAAGAACTTTTGTTACATAAGTGACTATTATGTATATAGATTTGCCAATTTTTTTTTTGAGACAAGTTTTCTCTGTGTATCCCTGGCTGTCCTGGAACTCACTATGTAGACCAGGGTGGCCTTGAACTCAGAAATCTGCCTGCCTCTGCCTCCCAAGTGCTGGGATTAAAGGCATGCGCCACCACTGCCCAGTACCAAATATTTTATGAAATGTTTTCCAACCCCTGACAAAATAGCATCAATTAATAAATTTTAAATCTGTTTTTAAAGTCACAATGAATTAGTCTTACAGAGAACTAAGTAGAAATTACTATCACTTTCTTACTGATAATATGGCCACATTGCACTAGCTTTTTGACTTAAGCATATCTTGAATTGTTTAGTCCGGAATAAAGTTTTAACTAGAACTAAGCATTTTCTCTGAAATGGAAACATTTTATATGAATAGTTGTTGTAGCATGTCCACATATATCAAGGGATACTCAAGAGGAGAAACACTTACTCTTAGTTGGAAGGTCTTGTTTTGCACATTCTCCTTCAGCAATTGATACATCGTCAATGGCTATGTCACCCTCTATCCCAGGACCTCGAATACCTTCAAAAATTAACTGCAAACATGACAGATTTATTAGAATGGTTTTATTTTGCAGAAATTTATTTTCTGAGTGTTTTTTTAAGAATATAGCACAACTCTTCAAGAAATATCTTAAGGAATGAATCAATGTTTTCCTTATCTATTAAAGCTCAGAACAGAACAATGGCATACACTGTCAACATGCTTTGATATTTTGCAGGTACATAGCACTGGCTCCTCATGCTTTTTATACTCACCTGTTAACTTTTTGCTGTGATTTTACTTTGGAATTGTACATCAAGTACTACTGGAAGATCCAGCAATACCTCTACTTGGCATATACCCAGAAGAGTTTCCATCTGGTTATAAGGACACATGTTCCACTGTGTTCACAGCAGCCTTATTCATAATAGCCAGAAGCTGGAAAGAACCCAGATGTCCCTCAACAGAGGAATGGATACAAAAAATTTGGTACATTTACACAATGGAGTACTACTCAGCTGTTAGAAACAATGAATATATGAAATTCCTAGGCAAATGGAATGATCTGGAGGGTGTCATCCTGAGTGAGGTAACCCAATCACAAAAGAACTCACATAACATGTACTCACTGATATGTGGATACTAGCCCAGAAGCCTAGACTACCCAAGATACAACTTACTAAACACGTGAATCTCAAGAAGAATGAAGTTCAACATGTGATCTCTTTGCCCCTTCCTAGAATAAAGAACAAAGCACACACTGAAGGAGTTACAGAGATCATGTGTGAAGCTGAATCAAAAGGATGGACCAACCAGTGACGGCGGCTGCCAGGGATCCCTCCCATAATCAGCCACCAAAATAAACACTATAACATATGCCAGCAAGATAATGCTGAAAGGGACCTGATATAGCTGTCTTGTGGGAGGCTATACCAGTGCCTGGTAAACACAGAAGTGGATGCTCACAGTCAGCTATTAGTTGGAACACAGGACTCCCAAGGAAGGAGCTAGAGAAAGTACCCAAGGAGCTGAAGGGGTCTTCAACCCTATAGGTGGAAGAATAACATGAAC
>LR754546.1:6728-26498 GCA_902729485.2 Mus minutoides | reverse complement strand
AGGGAACGCCAGGGCCATTAAGTGGGAGGGGGTGGGTAGGGGAGCAGGGCAGGGATGCGGGAGGGTAAGGGAAAATTTCTGGATAACATGTGAAATGTAAATGAAGAAAATATCTAATAAAGAGGAAAAAAAAAGAAAAAAAATTGATTTTATTCATGAATATAGAATCTAGTGAAAAGCCCTTGAATATCCAGTATTTACAATAGTTGAGCACAGAGACTCAATGAGTGATATCAGATAACCTCCATTATAAATTACGGCTATGATAACAAAAAACATGATTACAAAAATTTAATTATTTGTTCTTGAAGGAGACAAGACCTTTAGAATTATTTTTTTTAATCCTCAAGTTTTCTCTTTCTTCCAGAAAAAAATAATACTTTAGGTGTTAAAACGTACCCTATGTATTTAGCAGTTTATACTTTAGGAGAAAATTTGAAATAAAATATTAATTTGATCTTTCCAAAGAAATATTAACTTAATAAAAGGCTCTAATTTAAGATAATACTAAAGCAGGCTGGAGAGATGGTTCAGCAGTTATGAGCACTGGCTGCTCTTCTAAAGATCCTGAGTTCAAATCCCACAAGGTGGCTCATCACCATCTGTCATGGGAACTAATGTCCTCTTCTGGCATGCAGGTGTACATGTAGGTGGACCACTCATACAAATATAATAAACAAATAAGTAAATAAATCCTTAAAAAAAGATAACAGTAATGCTTGCATTTTATAAAACTCTTCTTATTTACTACTATTTGAGTGAAAATGTGCTTTGCAGTGCAACAGGTTTGCCCTTGCTTTTGGTTTATCTTTGAAAATAGTTCATCCAACTACCCCACCAGGGGATCTATACCATAATCAGTCACCAAACCCAGACACTATTGCATATGACAGCAAGAGTTTGCTGAAGGGACCCTGATATAACTGTCTCGTATGAGGCTATGCCAGTGCCTGGCAAATACAGAAGTGGATGCTCAGTCATTTATATGATAGAATACAGGGCCCCCAAAGGAGAAGCTAGAGAAAGTACCCAAGGAGCTGAAGGGGCCTGCAACCCTATAAGAGGAACAACAATATGAACTAACCAGAACCCCCAGAGCTCGTGTCTCTAGCTGCATATGTAGCAGAAGATGGCCTAGTTGGCCATCATTGGGAAGAGAGGCCCCTTGGTATTGCAAACTTTATATGCCCCAATTCAGGGGAACACCTGGGCCAAGAAGTGGGAGTGCGTGGGTAGGGGAGAAGGGTGGGGGGAGGTATAAGGAACTTTCAGGATAGCATTTGAAATGTAAAATAAGAAATATCTAATAAAAAAGAAAGAAAAATAGTTCATAAAAGATAAATTTAAGATCATTCCTAGAGAGTTTAGATTTCTTTTGCTGTGTTCATCAATACTGTGTGGTATGCTAGGATAATTTTCTCGATAAAAGTTTCCAATTAGTAAGCAAAGACATTCATTTTCAAGCTTTTCCTTAATTCCCTGCTCTTCACTTGCAGGCAGCCTGGTAGACACTCTCCGCAACTTAATAAGGGAAATGTTTTGTGACGTCTTAATTAACAGATTTAATATTTTAATACCTCTTTCTCCTTTTCCTTATTATTTATTCATGATAATTAAGATTGTACAAAGCCATCTCTGGAGAATATCCCTGATAACCTGCATCACTGAAGAGAAGCACAAGGCCAGGCTAAAGTTCAGAGACTTAGAACCAAGGTTTCAGTTTATGGATTTTGAATCTGCAAATCAAATGGGCAGAAAGGAATAATTTTATATGCTGGGAAATAAGAAATTGTATTGTAGTCTGGATGCAAAATATGAAGCTATCAGAAAAAAATGCCTGCCAAGTGGTGGGGATATAAAAAAATTAGGGTGGCCTTAGGTATGGGCCCTTAGTATGTTCAGTTATAAGAACAGATTTTTATTTTATGTATTACACATAATTGAGTATATTGTTGTACAGATTTCTTGTGGTCAGTCATGTTAATTTTAGAGAGCAAGAAAAGTGAGAAGTGTTGTGGCTGAGGAATGTTGCTGTAATTATTAACTCTCCACAATTGACTAGACTTTCCTTGCAGTTTCCCCCAATTACTTTGAATGGATGATGATAGGTGCCTGGACAGCTGATAGCACTTATGGAGGAAGACTCGGGGTTTGCAACATAGCCGTGCAGAAGACAGTGAGTGCTGTTGCATCCCTGTCTGCCTTGTGTGAAGACGTGATATGGAAACATCCTCTCGGGGCTAGGTAAGAAGGTCTGCATGTGCAACCACTTGGGATTTAAACATTGGAAGCTGGAATCAAATTCTTCATCACCAAGGCTTGCTAGCATCAGTAGTATGCAGAGTGCCTTGGCTGTAAAAGTGACTAGTTTTGAGTTTTCCTTGAAGTATACAATTGTATTCACTCAGCAAATTCTCATTATCTATAGTAAGGGACCAATATAAGACAATAAGATTGTATATAAAAATAAAAATGAAAGTGAACATAATCTCAAAACCATATACAAGCATTTTGGGCTGCTCCCCTGGGAAGGTATAATTTAATTTTAACAATCTGTCACTATAAGATATTCTGTAGTTATTGCCTTATAATGTTGATCATGTCTCCTGATTTAATTATTTCAATAATTATTCATTTTCCTTTCCTTGTCTTCTTACTTTTCTCAATCAGAGTTGCAGGGTCAGATTTAACTTTACATTGGAGGTAAAACCTTGAATTAGGAGAGATGAGAAAGACACACCTTTTATGGTTACTTTGCAAGGGAGTGATGGGGAGAGAGACTGACTAAAATAATTTAATGTGTGTGCTGTCAGTTTTCTGGCAAAGTGTTGCATTACATGCTTAATTTACAAATCAACAAAACTGAACTATACTGGACCAAGGGGGCTCTCTTTCTCTAGACCAATTCCTTATAGGACTATTTCATCCCATCAAGATCCTGAAGTATTGGGTGGTAATAAAAGTTGGCTGATTTGCAGACTCATTAATTTCACTGACATTTATAACTATTGATAATATCGTTGGCCACTAAATATAGCAGGCTGGTTTCTTTCTATGGGAACCTAGCATGAGTTTTAAACAGGGAATTAGTTTTCTTTATTGGTATGATAAAAATACTTAATGACAAAATTTTTACTACATGTATAGTGTTTTTAATATTTATTTGTAACTTTGTGATTATTGGAAATCTAATCCAGTCCAGTACAGAGATCTTATAGTCTTAGAAAGCCCCTGTGAGGCCCGGTTGCTTGACTATTTGAAGTTTTGAGATTAAAATACAATTACAGCATTTCTCTCCCCTCTCTACTCTTCTTCAAATTCAAATTCTCTTCTTTCATTAATCGTTATTTTTCAAGCACATATGTAAATTCATGTTGAAAGATAATCTCTTGTGCACTGTGTCAAAGCATTCGCCTGTCAATAAAACAGCCTATGAACAATGAGCTGAGTTAGGAAATGGGAGGTAGAAATTCTGGCAGAGAGATGGCAGGGGGTCGGAGAGAACTGGGGGAGATTCTGGGATAGAAGAAGGCACAGGAAGGAGATTCTCCCCAGAGACAGAGGAAGACAGTCATATGACACTGAGGACCAGGTAACCAGCCATGTGGCATGACTTAGAACAAAATAAACAGGTAATTATGCTATGAGCTAGTCATGAAACAGGCCAAGTTATTGATCTAGGCATTTTATATATATAACAAGTCTCAGAATCTTTATTTTGGAAAATAAAGAAGATAGGTGGAAAAAGAGGTTACAGATGGCAGCTTCTCTCTGTCTCTGTCTCTGTCTCTGTCTCAGTCTCTGTCTCTGTCTCTGTCTCTCTCTCTCTGTCTCTGTCTCTCTCTCTCTCTCTCTCTCTCTCACACACACACACACACATGTATATTTCTATATATAAACTGCTCAGTATGCATGTTAATCGTATGCTTCTTTTTCAGGACTGTCCATTTGGCTTTGGACAACCTACTTGTGTGATTTTTCCATAGAGAAGACCACCTCTTCTGCCTGCTTCCAGCTTTCTCAGTTGCCTGTAGGTCTTTGTAGGGTTGATGCTTTGTAGACTTTGACATGTCTAACGGTGCTGTCCTACTTCCTTGGTTTTAGTTTTTGTGATAGTTTGATATTGAGAACATGTAGAGTGCTTTTGAACTCATTGGTTCTCCATTTATTACACTATACTGTTTATGCACTTAATTTTGACTGCAAATTTAAATGCATAGGTCACAGTAGATTTATTGATGGCATTAAGACCAAGGTCTTGGGAATGGATTTATTCTGTAGAAAAAATAGAGATTACAAAAAAATGTTTCGGTGTTCTATCCAAAGAATATGTCATATTTGGCATTTCAAGCTTTTATAAAAAATATGTCTTTGAAAGCAACTTTCAAGTATGAAATCAAAAGAAAGTCACAGAACATTGAATTTTATGTTTTCCAGTGTGGATAATATGAATGAACTGCAAATTACATTCACTTTGAGAAGAATCTCTGTTTCAAAAGCTGAATTCTGTAGCACGTTTGTGAAGTTTCATTATTATTCTGACTACTATTTCATCACAGTGCTAAAAATGTTTCTTACTGTGCACTTTTGCAGTGAATTTGGTTTAATGGATTTGAAGGAGTTAATAGCAGGTGGATATAAGGAGGTTGGTTCAGTTTGGTTTTCCTGAGGGATAAAATTATTTCCTGAGGGATAAAATTCTTCCTGCACTACCAAGTTGACATTCTTTAAAATATTTTTTCAATGAAAAAGCTTACTTTAAAATATTAATGTTTTCATATAGTCTCCATAGAGTGCAAACAAATAAAGATGTAACAAACACTTCATTAAAAAAAATAATGTTAGGACTGTAGAGATGACTTAAAGGTTAAGAGCCCTTGCTGCTCTTGCAGATGAGAAGGGTTAGATTCCCAACAACCACATGGCAACTCTCCACTATTCATTTCCCCAGTTTCAAGGGATCTGAGGCCTTCTTTTGGCCTGAATGACAGAAGGCATGTACACGGTGCACAAACATCATACATGCAGGTGAAACACCTTACATAAAATATTTTTAATTAAAGAGTAATATTAACTCTTGGTGGATAACGTCAGATGGAATTTTCAAACTTTATGGGTTTCTGCCTTAAAATTACACCAAGCACACACACTTGCTTCAAGTAATAGACTAACAGTTTCTGACAGAGCTATTTTAAGAATATGCAGCTGACTCCATAGAGGCAGAGAGATTAAACCATTGTGTTCAGATGTCATCTCTCACTAAGCAAAGATTTGTGTGTAGAGCTAATGAATCCAAGTAGTCAAAGGATCAAAATATAATATCTCCAGATATTGACTTCACTGTTCTGGGAAGCATTTGCAAATGTTCACAAGTATTTTCTTTCTGACGAGAGGCAGGTAACTTCAGGCTGTTAGGAGTTAGAAAAATGTTGACGCTTAATGATGCAATTTGAGAAATGATTATAAATATCATTGACAAAACCATGATTCTAAAAATTCATTTAGAGCTGTTAGAGTTAATAATGATATTTATCTTATTGGTTCAACAAATTAACTGAACCATGCTCAGCTATTAAACAAGATATGGGAAGTGATACAATGCACTAGACAGGGTGGTCTTAGATTCTTCCCTTGAGAAACTATTCAATATTAACTGTGAGTATAACTTTATAAGGTTTCAGTTCAACTTGCTAGATGTCAAGTCTAAAAGGATTCTAATTTGAAATAACAACCTAAGATTTAAACTGCAGTGGAAGACAGAGAGATGTAGTGCATTGTGAGCTACAAATGGGAGTTATTTACTTGAAAGATTAATTGAACTTTATGTTTTCCTATATATAGGTATATGCATATGAGTGCCTCATGTATGTATGCAGGTTCCCATGGAAACTGGAAGCATTGAATCCCCTAGAGCAGAGTTACAGGTTGTTATGAATTGCCTGATGTGTGAGAGGAATTCAACTAGGGTCTTCTCCAAGAGAAGTATGCAGTCATAACCAAAGAGCTATCTCTGCATCCCTTTAAAACATTTTAAATGGTGAACTCTGCTACCATCATGATATAAGTAACATTGTCCTAGAATTTGATTTGCCATGTGAGATTTAGAACTGCATAAGACTATGAGTTTTGTGATCAAGATCACTTCCAGGTCATTTTTATTATTCGACTCTAGTGATGTTGAGAAGAATATGCTCATTAGTTAGTAATAATTACTTATATTTAAATTTCTTTAAAACATATTCCAAATATTTAAATGAGGATGTGAGTGTAAAAGATCTTTAATTGCTTTTAGCAAAATAATGAACTTCAAATAGTAATGTTTTATAATGTCTTTTTATAGCTGATTCCTGGGGGAAAGTTTGGCCATGTTATGAACAAACTAAGTATTAACAAGAAAAGTGAGTTATTTTCCTTCTTACATAGTATATAAATTATAGAAGATTTTACATAGTTAATATTATATTGATTTTGTATTTTTGTAACGTTTGCTCTTATCCTTTAACATATAACAAAATCTATTATTTTTACAAGCACGGATGATGCTAAATTAATTCTATAAAAATGCCCACAAAGAAATTTCAATATAATAAAACTTTATTTTGAGCCACAATATAATATTATTTTCACCAAGAAAATTCACTGACAATGCTCAAGAGACCTGGGAAGTGTATGAATTTTAATAAGTTTTATATAAACATACTTAAAAGTTCAATTAATAAAACTACATAAATCTTAGTGAAAGAGGAATTCAAATCACTCACACCCAGTTTACTGTTGCAAAAGAAAAGTGAATATCATGCTTTCTACTTGACTAAAAATATTTTCAGATGTTATATATCTAGGTTCAAATGACATTATCATTGCTTACACCTTAATTCATATGACAATATACTAGTATATATTAATGTTATATGATTTAAAAATCTTGCTACTGCATAAATTATTTTAGAGTTAAAAATTCTTAACTTGAAGCTGGGCAGTGGTGGCGCATGCCTTTAATCCCAGCACTTAGGAGGCAGAGGTAGATGGATTTTTGAGTTCAAGGCCAGCCTGGTCTACAAAGTGAGTTCCAGGACAGCCAGGGTATTCAGAGAAACCCTGTTTCAAAAAAAAAATTCTTAACTTGAAATAATTCTAAGTAACAATACAAAAAAATAAAACAAATTAAAAGGGAATATTATGCCAGGACATGAGTTTTCTTACATAGTTAAGATCTATGTGATGAAATAAACAATCAACAGATCTAGAAATACATTGTAAAATTAAAAACAGAAATTTCATAACTAAAAAATCTCCTTATCATGATTTCTTACCGGTAATTTAGATAAAATTGCACTGATCCAAATTCTTTTTTTTTTTTTTTTTGGTGGCTTTCTACTGAAACAAAGTAATTGAAGTCAGATACCCCCCCCCATTTGCAAAAACAAATTATTGGATAAAATAAACTAAACAATGGGGTTTAGGGCACAGAGCATCCTACCATGGTGTAAAAATGATGATGATGATGATAATAAAAACCAACAGGTATCCATGAGAAATAGAAATCAAGTCATCCTATGTTTGCCCTGAATATAGTTTTCAGGTCATTGTAAACAGAACCAGTTTGAAACCTGGAAGAAAATTTGACTCTGAAGAGACTGAATTGAGAACCCACATAGACAGTGACAGTTTAAAAAAATATTATATGTGAATGGCTTTTAAATCATGCTATAAAGTTTTGCTTCACTTAACCATGTCTGGATTTGATACATTTGTTCATCAAGTTATGCTGATAAGGTTAATAACATATTTGGTGATGTAATTTTTAAGCATACAGCTTTGTGCTTAGTATTTTAGGAAGAAACAATAAAGTAAATGTGAACAAACCCGAAAACAATACTAGAGAGGAAGCAAAGGAGACAGCAAGGGAAAGAAAAAAAGGTAGAGCAAGGAGGTGGGGAGGAGAGATTAAAGAGAAAAGGGAAAACGTGAGAAAATGTGGTTTTCTTTAATAAATATTACCTCCTTAAAATATATAGACTGTTTCTAACTAAAACACATCATTGTAAAGGTTTCACACTTCCTACAAAGTTTTACAGATATCTAGTATCTATTAAGTAAAAATTCAAGTCTTCCACCCAAATTATTATATTTTCAAATGAAAACTAAATAATGCTCCATGAAGGGAAGAAGAATCAATCTACTAAAACCAACCAAGACTGATACAGGTGTGGATGAGTACATAGTGACTCCGAACAGTTAATTATGATTTGGTTTTATCTGCTTAAGTCATTAGTAAGAGAAATAAAACATTTTGTATAAAGAGTAACATTGAATTTGTAGAGCTGTAATATGCAGTTGCTAAGATGAAAATTTCACTGAAGGAGAGAGTAAGTTCAGAGTAAACATACCCACACAAATGATCACTGGATAAGCTAATTAAAATCAAAATCAAATTTTCAAACAACAGAACTCTCAAAGGATAAAATGGGGGAACCAAATGATAGGAAGAAAGTAGCTACCTTCAATTTTCATACCACAATGAACCCGCAGGCCCAGTAAGTACAGGAAATCACCAAGTACATAGAAAGAGGAGAACACATATGAGCATATGAAAGCATATCTGAATCTAAGTTCTTCAAACCACCAATAAGGAGAAAATCTTAAATTAACCCAGAGAAGAAAGATTTCATAATAGACAGAAGAAGAAGTGTGTGCACAGCCAGAGAACCACACTTGGGAACGACGGAGAGACAGGAGAAGAACATCCTGAAAGTTCTAAAAGAAAAACTACTGAGCTATGCCAAGAGGAAATGATTTTTTTTTTTTGAAAGATGAGGGTCAACAAATCAATTTTTAAAAGTACAGAAGGTGAAAAGAATCCATCCTCAACAGACCTACACTTCAAGAAATGTCAAATGAAGGCCTTCAGGCTAATCAACACAGATAGCAGACGAAAGTAGGGACTTCCCAGTGCAATAAATCTATGGAAAAGTCCAAGAAGCATAAGGAATGGAAAGTACATAGAGAACCAATTGAACAAACCAATCCTGGTTTCTCTATCAGAACAAACAGAGCTGAGTACAGTAGAAAGAATTTCTCCAAAGCTTACTTACATAAACAACTATGAATAAAGTTTGATTAATATTAACATTCCTGAATATCTTTGTATATTTCTGTTCATATGCTGTGTATCTTATGCAAATACCTGCAGCTACAGAAACACTTTTTCTTCAGTAGTGGACCTGTTCATCCTTTTAAAATTTAAATGACCCCTTTTGTTTTTGATAACAATAGATCCTTACATTCCTTCTTTTAATCAACAGATGTGAGAAACCAGGTTCAGTGGACTGAGATTGGCCAACGTAGAAGAAATGGGACTTGACTATGGAAACGTGTAACTTCAACCCCAGACCTGTTTCTCTGTCTCCCATTTACCCCGCCTTATGTTCCAAGGGCAACTGCTTTCTTGAGTTTCCTTGCTGGCTCTAGCATAGTGAACTACGTTTTCTTGCAAAAACATTATCCAATAAGCAACATGCATATTTCCCTTAATGTGAAAAACTGACAGAAGAGAAGGAGTATTTCAGTAAATCTTATTATAATTTAAAATTTTCCTGTAGTCAATTCAATTAATTTTAAATATTGAGAGTGTTTTAGTGAATTTCCTAGTATTCTCATGTAAATGTTTCGCTCCTTCAGTGTAGAATCACACCCTGGTAGCTTTGACCCTGTACATATATCCTGAAACGGGCAGGCTTTACCTGCTCAGTACAGTGGGGCTCAGGCCCCTATGCTCTCTGCACTACCCCATTTCCATGTTGGCCAAGCCAACTGTACCCTGGAATTTCTCAGAAAACTTCCTGCCAGGAGGGTCCCGGTATTTGAGGGTGATGGCAGGTTCTGTGTGTTTGAGAATGATGGTATTCCCCAGTATGTAAGCCACGAGGAGCTTCCAAGAAGGACTCCAGAGGAGGCAGGAGCTCAGGCGGGGTCTAGGTGAGCTTTGCAGACAGAGCTGTCATTTCTCTGACAGCATCTGAGTATTCCCACCGTGGGCATCATGCACAACAAAACAGGCCACTGAAAATGCCAATGTACAGGGGAGGTAAGGCTGTTGGGCTCTCTCTTGAGGACTAGGAATTTTCATGATATTCAGTGACAATGGATTATATCACAGTGGTCGGCGCTCTGCTGTGACTTTATAAATAGGTCTTAGAGCCTTCTTTTCCCAGGCCTTCCCTACCTGCGATAGTCAGACTCATTTCAGGGCTGAAGCTGTGTGAGAAGATCGCCTAGTTTGATGCTGAGAAGTTTTGCCTAGTGCCTGTCTAAAAAGGACGTACCAAGGAAAGAAAAGGATTCACAGGAAGAGAAAGAGAAGCCCGAGGGTGAGTGGAAAGAGGACAAAAAGGCAGCTACCTCAGTTCCCGAGGAGGAGATGGATTAAGTTGAGTAAGCACTAGTGGCTGAACCCAAGGCTAAGGGTCCCTCAGATCACTTGCCCAGCAATGCCTTTGTGTTGGATGAGTTCAAGTGTAATTACGCCAACAAAGGACACACACTCTTCTCTGTGTCATTGCCATTATTTGAAAGCATTTTGATATGGATGACTGGTCCCTGTGGTATGCTGAGAACTGTTTCATTGAAGACCTTCATGAGCTGCTCATCATTGGACTGTTCCAGTTACTTTACAAATGGAAGAATTCCTTTCTAGTGTTACCCTCTTTGGAACCAACAACAGGATCTCTGTTTCTGGCATTTGGATATTCTAAGGCCAAAAGCCCTCCTCTCTGGGGAGTCCAGACTGGCTGGTAGACTATGAGTCATCTACATGGTAGAAACTGGATCCTGGTAGTGAGGAGATTCGACTCTGGTTAGAGAGTACTTTTCCTGGAAGACGACCTTGGAACATAAGGGCAAAGACTTCAATCCAAACAAGATCTTCAAGAGAACATGTCTTGTTGTCGCCTAGCTGCTTGTACCCAGCTTTCCATGGAAATGAGGGTAATTAAAGGAAACTGAACATTGAAAAAATTTTTCAGTAGTGGATACTATATCCCCTATAAAATATAACTCATATCTTTGACTTCACTAAAACCTAAGCTTGTCAATTACTTTCTACTGATTGCAAAGAAATTAATTCATTTTGTTTGGTTAGATTTTCCCTGTAAGAGAATTTTATAAACTATATAACAAAAAGGACATTCTACCAGTAATGTACTGGTTTTCTGACTTGAGTTTGTCACTTTTCTCTTTTCTCTTCTTTTCTTTTCTTTTCTTTTCTTTTCTTTTCTTTTCTTTTCTCTTCTTTTCTTTTTTTAATTCAATGAATATTTGAGTTCCTTTAAGATACGACTTAGGATAAGCATGTCTTCAGCAGTTAATCTTAAAACATATTTTTGCATGGTTTCATCATTGATTTGCTCATTTGAATATGTAAATCTTTCATTGCTAATATTAACTACTCAAGCAGTTTTTAGGAAGACATATTTAATCTTATAACCCACCCAATGCCCATGCATTAAAAACTTCAAACTTGAGATGGCTCAGTGGTTACGAGCACTGACTGCTCTCTGAAGGTCCTAAGTTTAAATCTCAGCAACCACATGGTGGCTGACAACCATCCATAATGAGATCTGATGCCCTCTTCTGGTGTGTCTGAAGACAGCTACAATGTACTTACATATAACAAATAAATAAATCTTAAAAAAAAACTTCAAACTGATATTTATAATTTCTTAATATCTTTACTATGGTTTTTCTCAGACATTTTTCATCAACATGTTTAAGACAGAAATAATCATATATGGTTCATAATTTGACCTTATTCACTTCTCTTTTTTTGTACAAATCAATCTGTAGTTCAGGCATTATTTGACAATTTGTAAGCCAAAATTTCTTCATCATTAATGTCTACTTTAAGATTTCTCTCATGAAAACTGTTCTATTCCAGTTCACATCTAAAAATATCCTGAAACCTCTTTCATTCCTGTGTACCAGTTCTCTGACATCATTTACAGAAATTTTTACTAAAACTTCATGCCTCCCAAGGTGACAGAAAGTAGGAGGAAGGTGTTTGTTTGTTTGTTTGTTTGTTTGTTTTCAACTAGTATCTAAGGAACGCAATGCTTGCTCTGGAGGCGTTTAACAAATGTTCATTAAATTAACATAAATGTCAAGAGAAAATTGTCTTGAGTATAATACAACCATAACTTAAATGCTTATAGTAAATGTACTTAATTTAATCATTTGTAATGAAGAAGTAGCCTACGTAGGAAGCAAAATATACACTGAAGAATATAAATATTTTTAGAAAAATTAGCCTCAATACACACGCGTGCACAAGCGCGCGCGCACACACACACACACACACACACACACACATTTACACTCTAATATTAGTTGTACTTCGAGTTCGGCCTTCCTAAGTTAAGGTATTTCTGTTTTTACCATTGTATTATCCTTCATAGATGTAAAATGTTTCTGTACTTTCATAGTCATGATTCCTTGTGGCCTTACTTAATTTCTTATCATCTAATCTTGAAAATAATTATTCATTTTATTAACTTGTTTAGCTTTAGAAGACAATCTCTCAAACAGTCATGTAATTATGCAATGAAAAATGTTGCATAATTAGATCAGTCTGATTATCTATACCCTTAAAAGTAATCCATGAGACACATTTATGATATCGTTAAGTAGATTTGAGTACTTTCAAATAAGGATTAAAGCTATAAACTATATTATATGTGATTAGATTTTAAAGATTTTTATTATTTTAAACAAATAAAAGTAGTTTGGTATATGTTGGCTAGGAGTTTATGAAATCACAGGTATGCACACATATACATTCATATACATATGTAGGGGTATGTGTATTTAAATCACTAAATCTATGCTTCCAACTTTATTGAAATAGTTTATAAATATACCATTTTTATAAGGATTATTAAAAGTTCCCATTTCAACTGAAAATCTTAAGTCATTAAATTTTTTGATATTTTTATAAATGCCTTTTTGCTTTTTAACTGGTCTACCTTCAATTTACAGAAAGAAAAGTAATTTGTTTAAACATCCTTACTTTGATTAAAATAATAAATGACTAAAGTACAAAACATGCTTCAAATGCCATTTAACATTATCCAACAAATTAGATAGAGTACTAATGCCCATTTTAGTGAAAAAAATCTCTATTATTTTCTATAGAAAATAAAATACATGTAAATGATTTTATAGAAATAGATTACTATGCAAATACCTTGAGGTATTTTTGTTTGATTTTTTTGTTTGTTTTGTTTTGTTCTGTGTTTTTCTTGAGATAGGTTTTATCCATGTAGTTCTAGATATCCTAGAGTATGCTTTGTAGACCAGGCTAGCCTCAAACACAGAGATATGTATTCCTCTACTTCCCAAATTCCAGGATTGAAGACATGTGTCACTATGTTAGACAATAACTTATCTTTGGATAGATTATTATACTATATGATGGATGCTGATACAGATAGATCCATTTGTCTTCGTAAAATAGCTATTCAAAATGAGGATATACTTTTATTTGTCTTATGCAGAACTCTAGTATTAATATTTTACTTACTGTTTAAGATGTGCATTTAATGCTGCATTCATTCCACATTGATCTATGAGTGAAGTTTTTTCTTACCTGAAATGAAGTAATTGGATATATATTAACGTGAGCTTCGTTCCATCGCTGTCCTTTGTTCCCACTTGAAGACCACAGAGGATTCTCTATCGTTGTCTGCCCTTTCAAACGTAGATATACATTTAGAACACCTGAAATAAAAATGGGAGTTCATGTTGTATGCTTGTGTCTGCTTCAAGTTTGTTTCTCTTTGGTCAAACATTTATGAGCATCCAAAATTAAGTCTTGCAGAACAATCTAGTGTCTTTTGCTCTGCTCCAGTTTGTGATCTTGCTATCATGCTGTGATCCAAAGATAACCATTATATTTCCTAGAACCTGTAAATGATACCTTATATTTCCAGAATGACTTTGCTGTGGAGATTAAGGTTTCTGTGGTAGACAGGCTGGTCTGTATTATCTCAATGGGTTCTAAATACATACACACTTATTATGTGAACCAGTGGAAAAAGGCATTCTGATTCAGGAAAGAAGACGGGCTTTGTAAAGGATGTTTTCTGCTTTTAAAGATAAAGGAGGGATTCACAAAGAATACAAGGCAGAAGAAAGACAATAGATTTTTTCTCAAAGTCCATCAGAAGTATACTGTTATCTTAATTTTAACACCTCAATATTTTAATATTTATTTTGTATTCTGTTTCCCAGAACTAGAAGAGAACTTCCCACTTTAAGCTCAATTTGTTGACATTTGCTCTTTGTTACAATAGCTTTAGAGAACCAATGCAGCCATCACTCAAGTACTAAACAGTTCACGAGCTACCTAACCTTCATTTTGACTTGTGCTATCATTTAGTATCTTTCTTTAAAAAAATCACATTTTCATCTAAATCTCATTTTCCTTCTGAAAGAATTATTGAACATAAATAGAAATAGCTTTTTTATTTCATCATTTAATACATCTTGTTAATTTTCTGTCTTGTATACAAAAAATAAACAGCAATGATGACAATAGTTCTGATAGAATATAATACATCTTAGACCTCTACTCAACAGCTCTATAAAGTACTTACTATAAATATTCCCCTTTACAAATGAGAATATTGTAGGAGTTAAGCAGTTTTCCCTATGTAATGTAATGAGAAAAGAACAAAGGCAGAATTTGAATGCAGAGCCTAAATATTATGTCCTAAATAAGGATGCTATCAATATTTTAAGAGATAATTTAAAAATCTATTGCATTGAAATAATATATTTTGTTATTATGTTGAACAAAGATCATGTTATGAGAATACATTTTATTGCTAATAGGTGAGAATGCTTTTTTTTTAATGTTTATTCCTTTAGGTATATAGATGAAGATAATGTATCTGTATTCATCCATAAAACTACGTGAATTTTTATTGTGCTATGTTTCTTACTGATTTCACACTTTATTTCAAGTTTTTCTGTATCTTCTCTTTAATTGTAGTGGATACATACATATTTCTACACACAAATATCTTCTCCCAGGGTATTTAGTGTCTGTGGTGTGAAATGCTCTTTTATTTCTAGAAACACTGCCCATTACCCAGTCATCATATTCTACTTGCCACATTCCTTAATAGCTTCCCTGTTCTTCCTATTTCTATTTAGCTTCTCATTTGCTGTCATTTACTATTCTGTCGCTCAGTTTTTGTTTCCTAAAATTCATATTTTGTGTATACTAATAAAAGCTGTAAACATACTTAAAGTTAGTGAACCCTTTTCAACAGATATGCTTCTTTGTTGCCTGTCCCTTTGTCCCTCTCACTCTCCCACCCTCCCTTTAACTTTCTCTCCCTCTCTATCATCATATTCTTTATCCTTTTGACTGCAATATAAAGCAATCCTATAGGGTTTTTTTTAAAACCTCTTTTAGTACTTCTCTTTCATTTTTTAAATATGAAATCAGGATGTAGAATTTTGATTAATCTTAAAAGTATACTGATCTTGTTACCATATTGGTAAATGGATTGGGTTAAGATTAAGAATAATACTTTGTTGTACATATGATGACTATAATTATGACTAATAAGTAGTGAAGGTTATACATCTGTGAAAATTTGCTTGAGATTATAACTTACTTTGGTGAAACACATGATTATATTAATAAATGTTGCAGATTGGATCTGAAATGCCTCACAATTGATTTTGTGACAACGGCTTAGTTTTCAGTGAAATTTTCAGAACTATGCATTTTGGGAAGTGAATTGATCATGAGAATTTTGACTTAATATGTGAATACATTCGTATTTGATGAAATGATTGCAGGATGAGGAAAGAGACTAAGAGATGGAGTCAGCATGGAAGGAGTGAGTCACTCTGGGCTGCTTCAGAAAGATGTATCTCATCCCAGCTCCTTCACCTCCATCTCTCTGTGATTCCTGGCTACCATGAGATGAGTAGATTTTCTCCAGCCTGCCCCTCTGTCACCTTCGGGCTTTACTGTAGGACTTCAAGAATGATGTCAACTGACACTAGACAGAAAATTTGAAACCGGAGCCAAAATAAATTTTTCCTCTTCCAAGTCATTTATTTTAGGTGATTTATATCACAAAAAAACCTGATTAACAATGTTATTATTATATGAGTAATTATATGGCATTGTCTGAGAGTTTAGTAGCTACTTTTTAGTGAATATGCCTTATAACCATGTTTATAATTTCTTTTTTATTTTATTATTTTTTTTTCAAGACAGGGTTTCTCTGAGTAGCTCTGGATGTCCTGGAATTCACTTTGTAGACCAGGCTGGCCACCACACCCAGCTATAATTTCTTAATTAAGAAAAATGTTAATATGTAGATTAAATTCACACTAGTTTTCTATTTTATGATGTTAAAAGGTATTTTATATGAACTATTGCTTATATCTAAAGAATTCATAGCGAAATAATCTCACAGAGTTAAAATGAGATTTAGAATAAACAAGATGAGTTGTACTAAATTGTGACCAGCTTATATTTTAAAAGTAAAATATTTATTTTATAAGAAAAAAATCCTATAATTTTTTGGAAACACAGCCTCCACCTGTGTTAAAATTTAAACACCTTCGTATGTGGGTGCTAACAATCATTTTATTATCTCCAAATAACATGAACTTTTTCTT
Organism: Mus minutoides; assembly: GCA_902729485.2. Classification (NCBI taxonomy): domain Eukaryota; kingdom Metazoa; phylum Chordata; class Mammalia; order Rodentia; family Muridae; genus Mus; species Mus minutoides. The sequence goes on along the minus strand of LR754546.1, from coordinate 9,794 downwards.
AGCCTCTTATTCTGAGATGATAAAAAAGCTCATGAATAAACAAATGTCTTGTAAATTTGCCCCCTAGCATTTCTCATTTTAGTCCCTAAAACAGAAACTGCTATCAAAAACCATTTAACCCTATTCCAGGTCATCTTGGTCAACAAAATGAGAACTTGTGGAACAGAATAAAGCTCCTTTGGAGAAGTTAGAGTCAACAGCGCTGATTCAGCACATTGTTAAGTCTGTGTAGTAAAAATTCTAATGTACATATGATGGATTGTGTTAATACTCTTTACAAGTAGTTTTTAATCCCCAGAGAAATGGATTATGCTTGAGTAGGCACCAGATGCCAGAATGTATGAGTTTAGCCATCTTCAAGGAACTTATAAAGTTATGTAGTTGTATGATAAAAGCTGGAGTTAGCTAAGAAAACCATTGATTTCTCTTGCTTGGCTCCCAGTAGTCAGAGGCTAAACGACCTTAGATGTTTTATATCGTAAATAATGACTAGCATTTGGGCTCCCACTTTTGTAATATCCATCCATCACATTTACTATTACTTAATTGAAAGTATTTTATAAAGTCTAATTTATAAATTTTCACAAGCATTATTCACTATCACTATTACTTAGTTATCATCAGACTTTCTCTCACACAATTGTTTCCTGATTATTTATCTATAAAATATATTAGACATATTAGAATATAATTTAATAATACATGCTAAAAATGTACATCCACCTTTGCCATAGCTACTTGAAATTGAGACATTTTCATGAATTAATTTGTAATTCAGTTTATTCTAAGGTCTGGATATCAGTTGCATGTAAATAGCATTTTTATTATAATCAGTAACATAGTCTCATTAATTGAAGTTTCACAGTCTATGAAAAGATAATAATGCCCCCAAATTATCTGACTTTAGGCAAGATCTATGTGTATTGACAGATAATTGTTAGTATCATTTGTTTTATGTACACATACAAAGTAAGAAATTATAAAGTCATTATTTTCTGCTTGAATAGAAATGGCTGAATTGATTCTCTTTTTCAACATGTAATTGCAACAATATCTTAACCCAAAAAGTCAGTTCAATTTCTCCCATTATTACGATGCTTCTGATATCCAACTGAATTTATCCGACAAAATTTGCGATGGTGGCACCCTACTAGGCTTGTAGGATACTTCAGGCCCCTTTTTATTTTTTAAAGATTTATTTATTTATTATATGTAAGTACGCTGTAGCTGTCCTCAGACACTCCAGAAGAAGGCATCAGATTTCGTTACGGATGGTTGTGAGCCACCATGTGGTTGCTGAGATTTGAACTCTGGACCTTCGGAAGAGCAGTCGGTGCGCTTAACCACTGAGCCATCTTTCCAGCCCAGGCCCCTTATTTTCATCTTTGACTCTTCAGCTTCAATTCTTTCTCACACCTTAGCTTCTTCTGAGTCTCATATCTGCTCACCTTTGCTTTCTGCTCTCTTCTGCTGACTTCTATCAAAGTATGCTGTTCTTTCCATCACCACAAAGGATGTTTTATGTTAATATTGTTGGCTTAGTGTTTATTGTTCACCCACAGTATAGGCCTGTTATACATTTTGTTGAATATACTTTCTCTTGTTTAGTAAGTTATTATGTTACATCCATGCAATACCATTTGATTGATAGGAAACATTGACAACAATTCTCTGTCATCTCCTATAAAACTCTAAACAGGACTGGGCACCTACCTCATGCAATTAGTTCTGATGAATTAGATAAATGAATCAAAGACTCATGGGTAAAAAGAATCAATATTAAGTCTTTACTTTCAATAAAGTAAGTTTAACTGTTTGTTACATTGGGTGAAAAGTAAAACCATTTTTGCTTTTGTTTTATTTTGCTTTGTGTTTTGTTTTTACCATTACATCGATTGATGAAATAGCATTATCTCTACTTTCACTCACATAATTAAATTGATTTAAATATAATGGCCTCTACTAAACACAGTCTAAGGGCTCATCATCAGAGCATTATAGATATGTGAATATTAGCAGTGCATATTGTATTCATGTATAATGTGTCATAACAAGCTTCTTTACTTTTTATAATTAATATATAGTAATATCAGTTTTTAATTACACGGAAAGAAAATAATTTCAGATTGTGATTCTAAAACAAGTAATAAAAAATAAATGCATGTGAGGTTACTTACAGTGTTTTATCAGAATGCCTGTGATAATTGTTTCTAATAATATTTGACCACAGGAAGTAATAAATCATAGCAATAAATCATAAATCACAGTAGAAGCGAACAGAAAGCAAAGGTTAGCAGATATGAGACTCAGAAGAAGCTAAGGTGTGAGAATACAGAACAGTCTTTCAGGAGAAAGTATTATAGCTGCAGAGTCATAGATATCTATCTACACATGTCTCCTGTGCCAAATATTTATCACTTAAGAAGGCAGTTTACTGAATGAATATCACCATTATTTTATCATTGATAGTATGATGTTATCACTTATTAAATATAAACAGATCCTCATTGAAGTCATTGACTTAATCTTACTATATATCAGCTACTATTAAATTACCACAGTACAGTTGTTAATATCTAACATTCAAATGAAGAATACTCAGTATCCTCCTTTTGTATTTCCTAAACAATCTAGAAATTGCAATTGTCACGGAAGTTAACTTTGAGAATTATCAGTATGTAAGAAATTTTTAACTATTTATTTATATTTTTCCTGATTGTCTGTATGTGCACCATGTTCATGAAGCTGTCCCTGGAAGCCAAAGTAAGGCATTGGATCCCTTGGCACGGGAGTCAATTCTGGCTCACTTATTGGGGTTGCTATGAACCCGATCTTAGTCCTCCTAACTTCTGAGCATCTCTTCAGCTAAAGAAATCTTGAAAATAGTTTTCTTACATGCATCCAACGTACTTATGATCATAGGTCCTTTTCCCACAGAAGAATTTTTATATTAAATATTTATCTACTATGGCTCTTCTAAATAATATAGAAATGTGGGATCACACCAGGAATGTCAAATCCGTGTGTGTGTGTGTGTGTGTGTGTGTGTGTGTGTGTGTGTGTGTG
>LR752263.1:65435-97219 GCA_902729485.2 Mus minutoides | reverse complement strand
CCTTTTTAGCATGCCAAACGAAAAGAAGTCCTTGGGAAAGCCCAGAAAGCTAGGATGAAGGAAGGAAGTAGTTTGTGACTACTAACCCCTTGGGAAACTGATAATGTAGTTGACTCTGAGCCAGGAGTGGGTGGTGAAGACAAACAGGAAGGCAGCAATATAGAAAAAGAAACCAACTACTACTCACAGTTGTTAGTTTTGCATCCAGATTTTGTCTGATTCTTTTTCTTCTATAAAGTTGTAGCATTTCAAGGAGTAAATCTTTAAAGGAAAAGTCTTTCTCATAAAGGTCTCAGTGGTTGAAAACTTGTCCTCTTCTCTCTGGACTGGACAGAGCTTTCCTCTATAATAGGAACTGCATGCTTACCAAGGTCTCAGTCACACAGCAGTTACAATGGATCATGTTCTGTTCCCTACTCCTAACAAGCAAGATCAAGACACAAGCATGGGAGCAAACTTTCTGAATTAGACTTGGATGGTACAAGAGAAACCCTCACTAATTGACAAATCACATTATACAAATTAAAAAGCTTCTGTACAGCAAAGGAAATGATAAGCAGAGTGAAAGCAAGTGACTGCTCTTCATTACTTCATATGGACACAGTATGTCTACATCCCATTCCTGTTTAAAGGATGAGGAGTTTCTAAGAATGTTGAGTCATGGGTTGGAGGACATGATGAAGTGCCAACACTTGAGTCCACATAATCACTGTCTCTTCTTTTCTGAACGAGTGTTTGAGATAAACAGTTTACTTATCCTTTCCCTCCTCAAGGTCTGATGAACTTTCTACACAATCTTTCTGTGAGTCTTAGAGCCACTCTCTGGTTGCTGCCCTGCCACCTTAAGACTCTAGTCTATGAGACAGGATATCTAGTTCTATAAGTCTAATTTAGTTAGAGTTTCATTGCTGTGAGGAGACATGATGACCAAGGCAACTCTCATAAGGAAAAACATTTAATTGGGGCTGGCTCACAGTTTCAGAGGTTCTATCCATTATCACCATGGCAGGAAGCATGGCAGTATGCAGGCAGACTTGATGCTGGAGAGGCCAAGCATCTTGATCCTCAGGCAGCAGAAGGACTGTGTTGCTCTGGCCAGACTTGATTATATATGTGAGAGCACAAAGCCCCACTTCCACAGACCACACCTCCTAATAGTGCCACTTTCCATGGGCCAAGCATATTCAAACTACCAAAAAGTCCATACCACGATCTACCACCTTGGGCTAACACTGCTGTATACTAAGAACTAGCTCACTCAGTTATGTCTACCAATAAGCTTTAAGATTATGAAGCTACAATTGCTTGGGCTAAGTAAATTTTTCAGCATACCTCTCCTATTCATAATGCATATGGATTGTAAAAGTCATCATGAAGGAAGTTGATTTGTTAAATCATATAGCCTCTGTGACTCATGCATTGTTGTTAAATTAGACTTGGAAAATTCAAGTCTTTAACATGAAAAACAATAAAAGTCCTCTGCAAGCCACAAGCACATCAAGAAGAATAAGGAATAGAAACATGCTTTTTTTGTAATTTAATTAAAATTAAAATAGAGTTTATCACTTAAGAAAATAGAGAAATTCAAATTAAGAACACGAAAAGAAATTCTTCTCTTAAAGTAGGCAACAAAAAAGACTTTTACATTTTTAAAACATTAGCTAATGGTTATGGTTTTTACTGAATCTACATATGAACACTGTCAGTAAGTATAGAAGATTGAAGGACAGACACTTCCTCTTCATTCTGTGGACAATTTTCTAGAATACTTAAAATTTCACTGAATTCATCTGTCAATGTGTGACATCATTGCTGTGCTACTGGGGTCCTCCTTGCATTTCTGTAGGCTAGAATTTATGAGGTGGGACGTCCTGTCTTTGATAATGTGGAACCATTCACTGGTATACAGTCCTCCAATCTAGGGCTACATCCTTGGAAGAAACTGACATTCCCTCCCAGGAAACCATCAACTGTCCATAGCTCCTAAGAAAGGCGGGGGGGGGGGGCTCATGAACACTTCATCCTCCAATCAAAAATGTTGACTAACTTGATCTTGGGCGGATTTTTTTTTTTTTTTTTTTGAGACAGGATTTCTTTGTGTAGCCCTGGCTGTCCTGGAACTCACTCTGTAGACCAGGCTGTCCTCGAACTCAGAAATCTGCCTGCCTCTGCCTCCAAAGTGCTGGGATTAAAGGCATGTGCCACCACTGCCCGCTGGGCAAATATATTCTTGATTAGTTTATCCCCAAATACCTAAATATCACAAAAATGCATTTCTGGTGTGCTGCTCAACAGTATTCTAATCATTTTAGATATTATGGTTCAAAAATATTTTCTCCCATATAATCTAATAGAATTTAAAATTAATAATTGTGATAACTAATCTTCCCCAAAGGAAACATGTCTTGTTAGACATTATACTGATGGCAGATTTAAAATGTCACTCTATTTTTGACTTATATAGAGTCATTTCCACTAATAATTACATCAGCTAGTAATTTAAGTGGCATCTAGTGAGATATGTAGAGATGGAGCTGATCAAGAAAAAGATGAGATCTCAGGAATTCAGTATCATCTGAGAACAGTTGATCATTTTAAAATTAAACATTTATCATGTGTAAGATATATATCACAACTATATCTGTATATCTTAAGTTCTAGAGCTCTAGAAGCAAAGGGTTTCTTCTCCCTAATAATGGGGTCAACTCATATCTTCTTTTGAGAAACTTTCAATACTATTTAGTGTGCATATGGTGCATGTGGAGGCAATGGAAATAGAAAAGATAAGAGAACATTTTGCATTTTTTTTCCTAGTCAAATTTTTAAGACTTATAAACTTTAGCCGAGGCCATCTCTTTGTCCTAATGTTTATCCAACTCATTCACAGAGGGAAATATTGAATGTATATGTCTTGAAAAAATATGAAGTCAATTACTAAAACACTAGGTCATATTAACTAATTAAGAGCCAATTTAAAAGTAGCAAATAAATTACTACCATATTATATTGTTCTGACAGATGTGTTGTAGTTATTGTGGCTGTAAAGTAAGTATGGTTGCTAACTCAGAATTTGCAATCCAGTTTTGACTGGAGACAAGATTAGCATAGATAAAATCTAAAATATTTAATAAGCAATAATATAAGAGATAGTATAAGTCAATGGTATTGACAATTTTGTCATTACATAATAGAAGATTAAATGGGCTAATAATGTTACTTGGAACAGTGCTAAAAAGCAAAACCAAGTTAACATTTGTTTAAATACTTCCTGTATTTGATTCATAAATTGATTTATACATTTTGTACAGGTATAATCATAAGAAAAACACTTAGGCAATGCTTGTGACCCTAAAATTATATGAGTGAATTTTAATCGTTAAATTGTTTCATTTATGTAGTTTAAATAATTAATGTTTTCCCCTTTCCTGAACAACTATATGAACTTTATGGTCCTATAAAGTTTGTAGGCAATAACTATGAGTTAGAAGTTATATGTTGTAATTATTCTGAGGTTTTCTGAAATTCTTACCTGCCCTATCTTCTTACTGAGAGCCATTTATACATCCACCGCCAAGATCTGGACTATGGCCATTTCTCAGTTTTCCAATGGCTATTGGTTATGTTGGAAGAATAGGTAAAAGTTAACTAAGAGGAACGTTTAAATAAACATGTTCCACTATGTTTTCTTCAGTCTGTGATATCCACCTTTCAAATAATCTTAGAAGCTACAAGTTTGAGACATTTAGAAAGAAATATGCAGGTGATGCAAAGACCCTATGTGTGGATATTTGAATCTAAAAGAACCTACATAGGCTGTAACTTAAATTAAATAAAGGGAGTCCAATTTAGCAGGAATAATTTAATCTTTAGTGTTGATTACTTTAAGTTCCAAGTAAATAAGTGTTCATAGACCTTAAAGTAAAGCAGGGACTATAGGCGTTCAGATCTAATTGGGTGAATTTATGTAACCAGGAGATAACACAAATTAATAGAATCTTCTGCTTAAATTAGCTTACCTCAAACAGGATATACAATCAGGCCATTGCTGAATTCTCGCGCCCCCCCACCGTGTAACACATTCTAAAAAGGTATATGAAGTTAAGTATGTGGAGTGCTCTCTTTAATCTTAGACAAAGGCATTAAATGAGCTGGATGTAATGGTATACACCTTTAGTCCCAGCACTCAGGAGACAGAGGCTGGTGGATCTTTATGAGTTTTAGGGCAGCCTGATATACATAATGAGTTCCAGAACCACAAAGACTAAGATCCTGGATAAAAAAAAAAAAAATGTTTTAAATAATGCATTAAGTATCTCCTGCCAGATGGCTTGTTCACATGGTACCAGAAGGCAGAAAGCAAATTTCCAAATGAGGGCAGCAATCAACAGTCCTACCCAGCTATGAACCCCAACAATGACTGTCATAGTAATGACAATGCTAACAGTGCAGTAATCGAACACACACGGCCCTTCATGGTAACCAGCAGCTCCCTAACTGGACTTAAGACCCGCCAGACAAGAGGGAAGCCATGCTTTGTACTGGAAGGAAACACAGTAAACTACTCAGGGCTGGTAAAGTCCCGGCTCGTGGAGAACCCACATCTACCACTTTACTAGGTAAACATAATCCCTAACTACAATTTAAACATTTGCCTTTTTATTCATAGATAAGTCTAGTCCTCACAAGAGATCATTACAGAAAACCATAAGCAATGAAAATGCAGACTGTAAATCCCAGCCCCAATGACACACCCACATAATCCTTTCCTACCTAAGGTATTGAGAAAGAGGAGATGGGTAAACTGATTGTTCTGAGCTAGAGGATTGGGTAGCTTGCTGTGAGTTTGTACCTCCTGATGTGTCAGAAACTACACTCATAATAAAGTTTCACTGACATAACTACCAAAACATGAGGTGACAAGGCTACCAATAACAGCCATGCCAAAGAGAACATGGGAAAGCTGTGAGTCCTTAACCCTGCAAACAGAAGTACAGGCAACTGAGAAATGCTGGGAATCAGGGAATTAAGTCTTCTCCAGGGATTAGCATACACATTGGTTAGTCCTGAAAATATATGTTTTCATAGAAGTAGCATTATACAGACTGAGCATGTTATATTTAGAAATATGTATGTGTATACATGTTTGTATGTAACAACAATTAATAAAAAAGGACATGACTTTGAAAGAAAAAAAGGAAGGCTATAAAGGAAGAAATGGAAGGGAGAAATAATTCAGCTATGTGATAATTGAAAAAGAAAAGAAAAATATTAAGTACCACATGGTTTTAAAATAATAGCTATAAGTAGTTTGCCCAAAGACAAGGTGACAGAAAGTGTTTTTTTCTTTTTTCTTATACCTTATTTATTCTTCTTCCCTATGTTACATCCTGAGCATAATTATCCCTCCCTCATTCCCTCCCAGTCTCTTCCTCTACTTCCACTCTTTCCAGATCCCTTCAGAAAAGGGCAAGCCTTCTGGGGATATCAACCAAACATGGTGTATCAAATAGCAGTAAGTCTAGGCACCTCCATTCATATTACGGGTAGATGATGCAATCCAGTATGAGGAATGGGGTCCCCAAAGCAGGCAAAAGAGGCAGAGGCAGCCCCAACTCACTCGCATTGTTAGAGTCCCATAAAAAGACCAAGCTATGCAACCATAGCATATATGTAGAGAGCCTAGGTCAGACCCATGCAGATTCCATGACTGCTACTTCCACCTCTGTGAGCACCTATGAGCCCAGGTTAATTGATTCTGTGGAATTTTGGTGGTGTCCTTGACTCCTCTGGATCCCACAATCTTTCCTCCCCTCTTCTGCAGGATTCCCAGAGTTCCACTTAACATTTGCCTGTGGGTTTCTGGTGATGTAACCTTTCTTGATCAGACACATTCTTCAAGAGCTTATAGGTTTTTTTTTTTAGTTGAATATTTTATCTCATGATCATACTATTCTTAATTATCTGATTCACAAAACATGAAAAATTTCCAGCCTCCCACTTTTGATTATGACTATCTAAATACACAACTTAATGTAACAACCATTTACTCACACCACAAATTCCTACCAAGTACCAGAAAATAAGCCAGGCATATTTTAGATTTTAGGACCAAAACCAAGAATGAAAGGCATTGCCGTTCTTTGAAAGAGCTCCAAGCTTTGAAATCCTACAAGTATAAACACATGTAGCACACCATATCTGCTCTGAAGCCATGTGTGGGGGTGAAGGAAAAAATGAGTTACTACAAAAAAGCACTGAAAGATTCCAGAAGTAAAAATTTGATGATTTGCCAAGGCTGTTGTATTAGTGTTTCCAGGAAGACTGGGGGATGCTTACAGGAGAACCAGCAGGTTATGGGTTTGGGGGATGGAGAAGAGGTGGAGTGGTTAATTAAAGAGAGAGTATATGAGTTGAACATCTCTGTCTAGAAGGGTACACTAGGATCATCTACAAGTCATATAAAAGAGTTTGAGGAGCTTTCTGATGGCTAACTGCCATAACCTCTCAAGAGGCATAATCATATTAAGATATTAATCATGGGAGAAACATAACCAGATTTAGATTTTCTAAACTAAATCTGGAGAGCATGTGGAAAGGAGTTCACACATTTGAGACACTTGCCTGAGGGAAAACAGATAGAAAGCTGTGTGGGTTGTTTAGGTTTAGCATTGACAGGAGCTGAGTCAAGGCAGTGAGAGCAGAAGATAGATGAGGGGCAAGGACTTGGGTTTTGTGAGTCAACGTCCTAGACTCAAATTTACATGTGTATACATTTGTATGTTGCTGTGCCAGGGTTTTATGGAGAAGGTCCTGGAGCCTGGAATTGAAAGGCTCACTTTTCATTTCCCTTACACTGCTGTTTGGAACAATTTCAATAACATATATTTGAAATGAGGTATGGTAACCTAAAGGTTAATTTTATTTTGAGGGTGCAGAGAAGATAAAGTGTCATTGCTGAAACTCTGAGAGCTTCTGGAGAAATATACACAGATGCATCCCATGCGATAATGCAGCCTGGCTCTCTGCAACTCAAGCATCTCTCGGTGACTCCAGGAGTGCCCCCAGTTGGAAAGCCCTCACCGATATACTTCATGCAAAATTTGCATTTTTTATAACGTTGCTTGTATTTTTGTATTCTAAGTATTCTTGTATGTAAGAATAAGTAAATCATAGTTCTGACAACATGACATTTTTCAAGAATTTGATAAAAACACATAAATAAAAATGTTGAGTTTGTTTTGTAATAAGAACATTTAACACGAGATCTACCCTCAATAAAATTTTAAGCATGAAAAACCATCATTGTTTGGAGATGTTTTTATTACATTCCTTGTTTCTATGACCAAATACCTGACACAAAGCAACTTAAACAAAGAGAGGGCTCATTGTGTTACAGTTTAAGGGTAAAGATATTCTATTTTATTGTGACGTGAGAGTTTGAGTCCCTGTAGAGGAAGCTTTAGTAGGATCAATAAATATTTTTTAAAAGCTAAATGTGACAGTGGCTTGTTTTAGAACAACCTACATTCATAGTAACTAAACCAGCTCCTCTACCTAATATACTACCTCATGATGAAAATTAGTCCTTTTCAAACATGGTGAACACATGACCTAGTCACCTCCCTTCAAGATCCCATTACTCTTAAAGGAATGCATCAGAGTTCAGAGGGTACCTGCTGAGACTTCCAGATGGTTGTGTTTCAGAACAAAGAGTTGGAGTAGAGACACATGGATATGATAGAAATAGAGACAGTTAATTAAGAAAAAGAAAATTATTTCTAAAGGTGGAAGTAGGCCAGAAATTTGGGATAGAATAAGGACTCAAACGTTCCAGGCTCTGACCCTCTTCAATGTTTTCTAGGTCATTTACAGAGCACACACATCTTCCAGTGTTTGGAGATTGCAAGATATTTTTTCACATGTTCACTTTGTATGTATGTAGTCTGAAGTATATATGTAAGGGAGGTGTCCAATCTTTCTCTGTCCTTGATTTCTTTCATGAGCATAACTTGACCCCTTTTCTCTCCACCCTAATCCCCTGACATACTATCTCGATACTATCACCTAGGAAGGGAAACCTTAGAAGGAGGTTTTGTGGGACAAAACACATTCAACCTTTAGTCCACCCACTGAGCAATTATTCATCTGTATCCACAGTCCCAATGATTCTTTAACTCTCTGATTCTAAAAGATCGATTATCTTGGGTCAGACATGTAAGTGAGTTTGTAGGTTGTTTGGTTTGTGTGTATGTGTCTTGTTTCTGTAATAAATTTAAATAATGAAAATTGGCTTCTGTCACCCAGCATAGCATCCTCCACATTCATCCACACTGTTAAAAATGAGAAAGAAGGATTTCTTTCTCCTTAAGGATGAATAACATTCTGAAATCTGAAAGGCTTTAAATTCTGACTTTCTGAGTTCTAATCAGACATCACAAGTAGAAACTTCCAACACAGCCTCATATGATGTGTCACAATAGAAAGATTCTATAAAACTAAGGGGCTAGGGAGATAGTAAAGTGTTTGCCTCACAAGCAGCAGGACTTGAGTCTGAGCCTTATCTTCTATTGTAAAAATCTGGACCTGGTGGTGCTAGTGTGTACTCCAGTATTCAGAGAAGGGGAGGTAGACAGATCTTTGAAGCTTATTGGACCAATCGACCATGCCAAATCAATTAGCTCCAGGTTCAGTGAGAGGCTCTGTCTCAAAAACTGAAGTAGAATGTTAGTGCGGAAGCCATTCCATGGAGACCTCTGACTGCCTTATCCACATGTGTATACACATCTGAGTATGCACCCACAACCACACACACACACACAACTACCCATGGCTGTGTGTAGAGGGGATACTAGAAACAAATAAATTCTGTGTTTAGACACAGGTCCTGTCTCTGAAATATCTCATGTTTATGTACATATTTCATTTCTACTCCTTCAACAAAGTTGAGATCTAAAACAGTATTTTTCAAGCACTTCCTGTAAGGGACACAGAACTGCATATGTGGAACACCAAGACAAGTACATGGCATAGAGTAAGTTGTAGTAAAAATGTTAGCCTTCTGATAGATGCTCCAGTGTAGGGGAATCAAGGGCGGGGAGGTGGGAGTGGGTGGGTGGATGGACGAACACCTTCATAGAAGCAGGGGGAGGGAGGATGTGATAGGGTATTTCGGGGAGGAAGGGAAACCGGGGAAGAGGATAACATTTGAAATGTAAATAAAGAAAATATCTAAAAAAAAAAAAAAAACCTTCTATACTGCTATGATTACTTCAGAAAGAGCTTTTATACCAAGCAGACTTTGTCTTTATTCTTGTTTGAATGACCACATGGCAATGTGTTTTCTCTGATCTTCTCAATCATGCATGAGAAAGTCACTTTTCTGCCTGTACTCAATAGACAAAGTGGGTCTGACTGTCCATGACTCACTCATACCAACTTTCTCCTCACCATTTTCCCAGGCTCTGTTTAAGCTCTTACCATTCTCCATAGAGAAGAATACAGTAGGTTTTTAAGAAGCTGTTTTTCTTAACTCCTTTCTTTTATAATTGTCCTCTGCACTAGAATGTCAGTAGTGGTGAAAAATTGTGATAGTGGTAGTGGTAGTGGTAGTGGTGATGGTGGTGCTGATGAGGATAGTTATCATGGTGATGATAATGATGCCAGCTGCAGTTTTGATCATTGTATCTTTTAATTGTATCAGATGAAGAATCAGATGGACTTACTTATAGCTGTATACAACTTTAGTTTCATAGCCCAATAAATTCAAGAATAAAATTCATGAACCCTTTACAATGTTCTACAGCTTATATTTGCAAAAATTTTTTTCCTATTGTTTTTCAATTTCATTAATTCTTTGAGAATCTCATAAAAGCATATCTTGATCATATTCACTCTTCCCCCTAAATGTTTCTCAGATCTTCTCCCACACCTTACCTAACTTTGTGTCCTTCACAAAGGATCAAATTGTGCTTTTTAAATATTCTTGGATATGTGCTCAACTTGAAAGGGACTATGCCCTTGGAGAAAACAGAATTCCCCTTCCAGACGCTAAAGATGGTCAATAACTTTGTGGCTGTGAGTGGGATCTTAGGCCCAACTCTCTGCTGAGATTATATCTGGCTTGGTCTCACATGGGTCTTCTGTATACTGTCACTGTCCCTATGGTCACTGTGAGTGATTTCATGTGTGCAGCTGTCCTGAAAATACTGGTACAGAAAATACTGTTTCCTTGCATGTATCCACCACCTCTGGTTCTTACAATCTCTTCTCCATTTTTTTTTTTTACAATGATTCCTGAGCCTCAGGAAGAGGGAGTGTGGTATATCTGTTCCATTGAAGGCTGAGCATTAAGAGGTCTCTTATTTTCTATACCTGAGCCAATTGTGTGTGTGTGTGTGTGTGTGTGTGTGTGTGTGTGTGTGTGTGTGAATAAATAAGACTAAACACCCTTTTTAAAGGCCATATGGAAAACTACTACTGCAGGAGCTTCTATATATATGGTTTCAAAAGAAGTGGAATCCCTCCCATTATAGGACAATAATGCCCCTATTAGATGCCAGCAGTTAACAAATAAAAATCCCAGTACCAGGAATGGGTAGCTTTTCGGAGGATATTGACCAGTAATATACTAAAGACCCTCAAACATTATAGTCTGTTACCAATGTTCTTAGGCTACAATATAGAACTTGGTAATAAGACCCTGCATCCTTGAGTCATAGAACATGAAAAAATTAAACTGGTATTGACTTGGCAATCCCTACTGATTAGCTTTCATAGTTCTGGAAGGTGTTATGGAAGCTACTAGAGAAGAAGAGTAACCCTGAGTCCTACCCAGTTGTGAACATTGAGAGCTACAGTAATGACTGGCCTGGCAAGACACACCCACTGGTGCAATAGTGCCAAGAACGTCTTGGAAATAACCAACCACTCTCTGATTGGATTTAAACTTTCCTCCACAAGATGAAACTCATTACCTGGTACCATTATTAGGTCAAGAACCTATGGCTAGATGGAGCAAAGGCCCTAAGGGACCCACTAGCATTATTTTGCTAAATAGACATAGCATTAAACCAACTCCAATTGACTTATTATATACATAGATTAATGCATCTCTCAAGCCATATTACAGAAGCTTCTTTTTTAGTAGATAACAATCAGCACATTGATTTTATTGCTATTTTACTGCTGATAATATAAAAAAATAAAATAAAAAATTAAATTCTATTGTAAGGATAAAATCAACCTCTAGGTGGAGACATCTCTTCCCTTAAGGAATAATGCAGTGGGGCCCATGGGAGACCAGGCTAGGAGTCACCCTTGGGAAGACAGGTCCACTTGAAGAAGCTTTCCCTTCCCAGAATTTCTCTTCTCTAAGGCAGTCCCTATGAGCCACCATGAGGTCAGGCTGGGTCAGCCCATCTTTCAAAGGCTCAACTCAGAAAAGTATAATGGCTTCTTTCTCTCCTCTTCTGTCCTCTTTCAGGTGCTGACCAGAGCATAGTGTGCCTTAAAACTCCCTAACTTAGACTCCTAACTGGGCTTCCTTCCTCTTACTAAAGCCCTCTTCCCTACATGGCTGCCCACTGCTGGGTGCCTGACCCTCATGCTGGCTTATCTCCACAGATTTTGTTCTTTCTCTTCTCCATTCTCTCCCTCCTTTCTAGGCAGCTACAAGATGTCCAGTTTACTTTCCCTGGGGTTTTTAGTTTAAATGCTAAGAAATTTTCCTCAAGGTTCAGTTTTGCTTTATTTTTAAGCCTTGAGTTTCTGTTTGTGGTCATTCTTGATTTTGTTTATTAAGGAGAATAAGAGGGTTCAAGAAAGGACCCCATTTTTTCAGGCATTATGTAATGACTTTGCTGTGACTCCCCAAGATTCCATAACAAACCATACATAACCAAATCATATCTCATGATGCTGGTAGAGGATTTTAAGAAGGGCAATAATAATTCACTTAAAGAAATACAGGAGAACACTGCTAAACAGGTAGAAGTCCTTAAAGAGGAAGCACAAAAATCCCTTAAAGAATTACAAAAAAACACAAGCAAACCGGTGATGGAATTGAACAAAATCATCCAAGATGTAAAAATGGAAGTATAAACAATAAAGAAAACCTAAAGGGAGACAACTCTGGAGATAGAAATCCTAGGAAAGAAATCAGGAACCATAGATGCAAGCATCAGCAACAGAATACTAGAGATGGAAGTGAGAATCTCAGGTGGAAAGATTCCATAGAAAACATTGAGACAACAAAGAAAATGCAAAAAAAAAAAAACCAAACAAACAAACAAACAAAAAAAAACTAACCCAAAACACCCAGGAAATCCAGGACACAATGAGAAGACTAAAACTTAGGATAATACTTATAGACAAGAAGGAACATTTCCAACTTAAAGGGCCAGTAAATATCTTCAACAAAAGTATAGAAGAAAACTTCCCCAACCTAAAGAAAGAGATGCTCATGAACATACAAGAAGCCTACAGAACTCCAAATAGTTTAGACCAAAAAATAAATTCCTCCTGTCACATAATAACCAAAGCACCAAATGCACTAAACAAAGAAAGAATATTAAAAGCAGTAAGGAAAAAAGTCAAGTAACATACAAAGGCAGACCTGTCAGAATTATACCTGTCTTCTCCCCAGAGACTATGAAAGCTAGAAGATAGTGAGCAGATGTCATACAGACCCTAAAAGAGCACAAATGCCAGCCCAGGCTAATATGCCAAGCAAAACTCTCAATTACCATAATTGGAGAAACCAAGGTATTCCATGAGAAAACCAAATTCACACAATATCTTTCCACAAATGCAGCCCTTCAAAGGATAATGAAGGGAAAACTCCAACACAAGGAGGGAAACTAAGCTCTAGAAAAAGTAAGAAAGTAATCCTTCAACAAACCTAAAAGAAGACAGCCACAAGAACAGAATCCCAACTTTAACAACAAAAATAACAGGAAGCAACAATGACTTTTCCTTAATACCTCTTAATATCAATGGACTCAATTCCCCAATAAAAAGACATAGACTAACAAACTGGCTATATAAACAGGACCCAACATTTTGCTGCATACAGGAAACAGACCTCAGGGACAAAGACAGAAACTACCTCAGAGTAAAAGGCTGGAAAACAATTTTCCAAGCAAAAGGTCCAAAAAAACAAGATGGAGTAGCCATTCTAACATTGAATAAAATCAACTTCCAACCCAAAGTTATCAAAAAGGATAAGGAGGGAGACTTCATACTTACCAAAGGTAAAACTTACCAAGATGATTTCCCAATTCTGAATATCTATGCTTTAAATGCAAGGGCATCCACATTCATTAAAGAAACTTTAGTTAAAGCTCAAAACACATTGCACCTCACACCATAATAGTGGGAGACTTCAACACCCCACTTTCATCGATGAACGGAAACAGAAACTAAACAGAGACACAGTGAAACTAACAGAAGTTATGAAAAAATTGGATTTAACAGATATCTATAGAACATTTTATCCTAAAACAAAAGGATATAACTTTTTCTCAGCACCACATGGTACCTCCAAAATTGACCATATAATTAGTCAAAAAACAGGCCTCAACAGATACAAAAATATTGAAATTATCACATACATCCTATCAGATCACCATGGACTAAGGCTGATCTTCAATAACAACATAAATAATAGAAAGCCAACATTCACATAAAAGCTGAACACCTCTTTACTCAATGATAACTTTGTCAGTGAAGAAATAAAGAAGGAAATTAAAGATTTTTTAGAGTTTAATGAAAATGAAGCCACAACATATCCAAACTTATGTGACACAATGAAATCAGTCCTAAGAGGAAAACTCATAGCTCTGAGTGCTGCCAAAAAGAATCTAGAGAGAGCATACACAAGCAGAGTGACAGCACACCTAGGAGCTCTAGAATAAAAGGAAGGAAATTCACCCAACAGAAGTAGACATTAGGAAATAACCAAGCTCAGGGCTGAAATCAACCAAATAGAAACAAAAAGAACTATACAAAGAATCAACCCAATCAGGAGCTGGTTCTTTGAGAAAACTGACAAGATAGATAAACCCTTAGCCAGACTAACTAGAGGGCACAGGGACAGTATCATAATTAACAAAATCAGAAATGAAAAGAGACATAATAGCAGAACCCAAGTAAGTCCAAAACATCATCAGATCCTACTACAAAAGCCTATACTCAACACAACTGGAAAACCTGGATGAAATGGACAATTTTCTAGACAGAAACCAGGTACTAAATTAAATCAGGATCAGATTAATGATCTAAACAGTACCATATCCCCTAAAGAAATAGAAACAGTCATTAACAGTCTCCCAAACAACAACAACAACAAAAATCCAGGACCTGTGTGTTTAGTACAGAGTTCTATCAGATCTTCAAAGAAGATCTAATTCCAATTCTCTTCAAACTATTCCACAAAATATACACAAAACGTACTATATCCAATTCGTTCTATGAAGCAAAAATTATTCTGATACCTAAACCACACAAAGACCCAACAAAGAAAGAGAACGTCAGACCAATTTCCCTTTTGAATAACAATACAAAAATACTCAATAAAATTCTCACAAACCAAATCCAAGAACACATCAAAACGATCATCCATCATGATCAAGTAGGCTTCATCCCAGGGATAGAGGAATGGTTTAATATTGGGAAATCCATCAATATAATCCATCAATATAATCCACTGTATAAACAAACTCAAAGACAAAAAACACATGATCATCTCATTAGATGCTGAGAAAGCATTTGACAAAATCCAATACCCATTCATGATAAAAGTCTTGGAAAGATCAGGAATTCAATGCCCATACCTAAACATAGTAAAAGCAATATACAGCAAACCAGTAGCCAACATCAAACTAAATGGAGAGAAACTCGAAGCAATCCCACTAAAATCAGGGACTAGATAAGGCTGCCCACTTTCTCCCTACCTATTCAATATAGTACTTGAAGTCCTACCCAGAGCAATTCCACAACAAAAGGAGATCAAGGGGATACAAATTGCAATGGAAGAAGTCAAAATACAACTATTTGCAGATGATATGATAGTGTATATAAGTGACCCAAAAATTCTACCAGGGAGCTCCTAAGCCTGATAAACAACTTCAGTCAAGTAGCTGGATATAAAATTAACTCAAACCCATCAGTGGCCTTTCTCTACACAAAGGATAAACAGCATGAGAAAGAAATTAGGGAAACAACACCCTTCTTAACAGTCAAAAATAATATAAAATACCTTGGTGTGACTCTAAGGAAGGGAAAGATCTGTATGATAAGAACTTCAAGTCTCTGAAGAAAGAAATCAAAGAAGATCTCAGAAGATGGAAAGATCTCCCATGCTCATGGATTAGCAGGATTAATATAGTAGAAATGGCTATTTTGCCAAAAGCAATCTACAGATTCAATGCAATCCCCATCAAAATTCCAACTCAATTCTTCACAAAGTTCGAAAGGGCAATTTGCAAATTCATCTGAAATAACAAAAGACCTAGCATAGCAAAAACTATTCTCAACAATAAAAGAACCTGTGGTGGAATCACTATCCCTGACTTCAAACTGTACTACAGAGCAATTGTGATAAAAACTGCATGGTATCGATACAGTGACAGACAGGTAGATCAATGGAATAGAATTGAAGACACAGAAATGACACACCTATGACACTTGATCTTTGACAAAGGAACTAAAACTATCCAGTGGGAAAAAGACAGCATTTTCAACAAATAGTGCTTGCTCAACTGGTGGTTATTATGTAGAAGAATGCAAATTAATCCATTCTTCTCTCCTTGGACAAAGGTCAAGTCTAAGTAGATCAAGGAACTCCACATAAAACCAGAGACACTGAAACTTATAGAGCAGAAAGTGGGGGAGAGCCTCAAAGATACAGGCACAGGGGAAAAAATTCCTGAACAGAACAATAATTGTGCTGTAAGATCAAGAATCAACAAATGGGATCTCATGAAATTGCAAAGCTTCTGTAAGGCAAAGGACATTGTCATTAAGACAAAAAGGCCACCAGCAGATTGGGAAAGGATCTTTAGCAATCTTAAATCTCATAGGGGACTAATATCCAATATATATATATAGAACTCAAGAAGCTGGACTCCAGAAAATCAAATAACCCTATTTAAAAATGGGGTATAGACCTAAACATAGAATTCTCAACTGAGGAATACTGAATGGCTGAGAAGTACCTGAAAAAATGTTTAACATCCTTAATCATCAGGGAAATGCAAATCAAAACAACCCTGAGATTCCACCTCACACCAGTCAAAATGGCTAAGATCAAAAACTCAGATGACAGCAGATGCTGGCAAGGATGTGGAGAAAGAAGAACACTCCTCCATTGCTGGTGGAATTGCAAGGTGGTACAACCACTCTGGATATCAGTTTGGAGGTTCCTCAGAAAATTGGACATAGTACTACTGAAAGATCCAGCAATACCTCTACTGGGCATATACCCAGAAGAAGTTCCAACTGGTAATAAGGACACATGCTCCACTATGTTCATAGCATCCTTATTTATAATAGCCCAAAGCTGGAAAGAATCCAGATGTCCCTCAACAGAGGAATGGATACAGAAAATGTGGTACATTTATACAATGGAGTACTACTCAGCTATTAAAAACAATGAATTTATGAAATTCTTGGGCAAATGGATGTATCTGGAGGATATCATTCTTAGTGAGGTAACCCAATTACAAAGGAAGTCACTTGATATTCACTCACTGATAAGTGGATATTAGCCCAGAAACTTAGAATACCCAAGATATAATTTGCAAAACACAAGAAAATCAAGCAGAATGAACCCAATCACAAAGGAAGTCACTTGATATTCACTCACTGATAAGTGGATATTAGCCCAGAAACTTAGAATACCCAAGATACAATTTGCAAAACACAAGAAAATCAAGCAGAATGAAGACCAAAGTTTGGATACTTCATTCCTTCTTAGAAGTGGGAACAAAATACCCATGGATGGAGCTACAGAGACAAAGTTCGGAGCTGAGACTGAAGGAAGGACCATCCAGAGACTGCCCCACCCAGGGATTTATCCCAGAAATAACTACCAAACCCAGACACTATTGCATATATCAGCAAGATTTGGTGACAGGACCCTGATATAGCTATGTCATGTGAAGCTATGCCAGTGCCTGGCAAAAACAGAAGTGGGTGCTCACAGGCATCTATTGGATGGAACACAGGGCCCCCAATGAAGGAGCTAGAGAAAGTACCCAAGGAGCTGAAGGGGTCTGTAACCCTATAGGAGGAAAAACAATATGAACTAACAAGTACCCCCCAGAACGTGTGTATCTAGTTGCATATGTACCAGAGGATGGCCTAGTCGGCCATCAATGGAAAGAGAGGCCCTTGGTCTTGCGAAGATCATATGCCCTAGTACAGGAAAATGCCTTGGCCAGGAAGTGGGAGTGGGTGGGTTGGGGAGCAGGGTGGGGGAGGGTATAGGGGACTTCCAGAGAGGAAACTAGAAAAGGGGATAGCATTTGAAATGTAAATGAAAAAAAATCTAATAAAAAAAAATCCTGTTGTGTAGATGAGAAAGTTGCTGTAGTCTATAGCAGTGGTTCCCAACCTCCCTAATGCTGTGACTGTTTAATACAGTCCCTCACATTGTGGTAATCCTGACCATAAAATTATCTACATTACCACTTCACAGCTTTAACTGTGCTACTGTTATGAACTTTAATGTAAATATCTGTGTTTTTCAGAGGCCTTAGGTGACCCCAGTGCAGAGGTCCTCTAACCTCTAGAGGGGTTGTGACCCACAGCTTGAAAATGACTCTTCTATATTAAAGTAGTATAATATTAACAACTGTATATTGCTGTGTGTGAAAATTTTCCTGGAAACACACGCACACCCATGCATGTGTTCATGCACCTATTCAGCTCTGCAAGGCAATCCACAACATGCCACAGTCACAATTACACAATCAATACTCAGTGGAGACTCGGGGAAACACCAGCTCCAGTGCTTGCTCTTCCCAGGGGCAGGCCTCTCTCCTACCCAGAGTCTCTTCCCAAAGCAGTTACTTAACCCTGGGAGGGGACATAGTGAATCTTGAAAGTGTCGCTTTTCCCAGTCATATAAAGTCCTGAGTCTTATAAGCATCCCCATGTCATGCTGGAGGAGATGTTTCAATTCAGGGGAAATTGCTGTACAACAGTTTTATATTTCAAAATAGCTGGAACAAAAAAAAAATTGTCCCAACATAAGAAAATGATACCTGTTTGAAGTAGTAGATGCCCTTATTTCTCCATTATAAATGCATCTGTCCTGTTAGAGTTTCTACGGTGACCAAACATTATGACCAAAACAACTCAGGGAGGAACAGGTTTTAGTTCATCTTTCACTTCCAGGTCACAGTCCACCATTGAAGGAAGTGGGGCAAAAGCTCAAGCAGGACAGGAACCTGGAGCAGGAGGAGATGCAGAGGCCATGGAGGAATGCTGCTTAGTGGCTTACTCCCCACAGCTTGTTCAGCCTGCTTTCTTATAGCACGCAGGACCACCAGCCAGGGGTGGCACCAACCACACAGTGAGCTGGACCCTCATAAATCCATCATTAATCAAGAATGTGCACCACAAGCCAATCTTGTGGGGGGAATTTTCTCAGCCAAAGTTTCCTCTTTCAGAATGGTTCTACTCAAAGTCAAATTAACATATAAAATAGCCAGTACGATATCAAAATAGCATATTGTATTTATAAATATATAATCATCATTTGTCAATTTAAGATAAATAAAAGAAAATTTAGCAGAAGGATCTGTGGATAAACGCTGTGCAAAACGTGAAACCCCAAGTTCAAATTCCCAGCACCTATGAAAAAGCTGGGACACAGCTGTAATTTCCTAACACTACCATTTAGAAAGGGAATGGAAACAGATGGATTTCTGGAGCTTGCTAACCAGCAAGTATAGCGAAAACAGCAACAGCAAACTTACAGCCCAGTAACAGACCCTCTCTCAAAGCAACAATGTGCATAGTGACAAAGAAAGACATCCATGTCCTCCTCTGACTTTTGAATGTATGTATTCATATGTATACACCTGTACACTCTGATGCATGAATCATACATGCAATGTTAATATTAAATATTATTGTTAATATTAAAAGAATCATTGTATGGATTGCTTTGGATAACTTCACCTTTTTAAAAGCTGAGTGTATTGCCTGCATATGCAGTCACACAGGCAAGGTATGTAGAAGTGACATGGAGAACTGATTCAAAAGATAGAAGGCTATGGTGTCTTAGTCAGGGTTTCTATTCCTGTACAAACATCATGACCAAGAAACAATTTGGGGAGGAAAGGCTTTATTCAGCTTACACTTCCATACAGCTGATCATCACCAAGGAAGTAAGGACTGAAACTCAAGCAGCTCAGGAAGCAGAAGCTAATGCAGAGGCCATGGAGGGATGTTACTTACTGGCTTGCTTCCCCTGGCTTGCTCAGCTTGCTTTCTTATAGAGCCCAAGACTACCAGCCCAGGGATGGTACCACCTACAAGGGGCCCTCCCCCATTTATCACTAGCTGAGAAAATGCCTTACCAGCTGGATCTCATGGAGACATTTTCTCAACTGAAGCTCCTTTCTCTCTGATAACTCTAGCCTGTGTCAAGTTGACACAAAACCAGCCATTACACTGGGGAAGGTTGGTATAAGTCTTTATGTCAGGAGACACTGGCAGGAAGAGGTAAGGCTCTGCTACCTTTGTATACCATTGGCTGTGGTATAATGGGTAAGTACAGGGGCATTTGGAAACTCAGGAAATAATTTCAGTACCTTACATCATTAACAGCCATTAGTATTTTGACATGTCAGTTAATTCCTTGAATGCTGAAGACCTTGTAAGAATGAACTTCAGGCTCTCATAGAGACACAAAGAAATAAAAATAATGGTTCCAGGCACCCCCCCCCCCCAGAGGAGAGGTGGCTGCCTGGGAGAGCTGTGACCCCCAGAGCAGGTAAGGGAGCCATCTTGTCTCCCGAGTCCCTCTGAGACCAGTGTGCACAGATCAGCTTGAGGACAGAAGAGGGTGAGCAGCAGACTGCAGAAGCAACAGAGCTTCTGGGACAGGAAGAAGCCACACAGCTTCTAGGACAGACCCCCATTTCTGGCTGCAGAAATCCGGGTACCTTTCCCGCCAGAGGAGAGGTGACCACCCGGGAGGGCTGCGATCCCCAGAGCAGACTGTGCAGGTGAGCGCACAGACTGCTGAGGCAACCCATCTTCTGGGACAGGCCCCATTTCAGCAATTTGCAAATTTATCTGGAACAATAAAAAACCTAGCATAGCAAAAACTATTCTCAACAATAAAAGAACCTGTGGTGGAATCACCATGCCTGACCTCAAGCTGTACTACAGAGCAATTGTGATTAAAAACTACATGGTACTGGTACAGCAACAGACAGGTAGATCAATGGAATAGAATTGAAGACCCAGAAATGAACCCACACACCTATGGTCACTTGATCTTTGACAAGGGAGCTAAAACCATGCAGTGGAAAAAAGACAGCATTTTCAACAAACGGTGCTGGCACAACTGGCAGTTATCATGTGGAAGAATGCGAATTGATCTATTCTCATCTCCTTGTACTAAGGTCAAGTCTAAGTGGATCAAGGAACTCCACATAAAACCAGAGACTCTGAAACAGAGGATAAAGTGGGGGAAAAAACCTCAAGATATGGGCACAGGGGAAAATTCCTAAACAGAACAGCAATGGCTTGTGCTGTAAGATCAAGAATTGACAAATGGGACCTTATAAAATTGCAAAGCTTCTGTAAGGCAAAATACACTGTCAAGAAGACAAAAAGGTCACCAACCGATTGGGAAAGAATTTTCACCAATCCTAAATCTGATAGGGGACTAATATCCAATATATACAATGAGCTCAAGAAGCTGGACTCCAGAAATTCAAATAACTCTATTAAAAATGGGGTACAGAGCTAAACAAAGAATCCTCAAGTGAGGAATACCGAATGTCAGAGAAGCACCTGCAAAAATGTTCAACATCCTTAATCGTCAGGGAAATGCAAATCAAAACAACCTTGAGATTCCACCTCACTCCAGTCAGAATGGCTAAGATCAAAAACTGAGATGACAGCAGATGCTGGCAAGGATGTGGAGAAAGAGGAACACTCCTCCATTGCTGGTGGGATTGCAAGCTGGTACAACCACTCTGGAAGTCAGTCTGGAGGTTCCTCAGAAAATTGGACATAGTACTACTGAAAGATCCAGCAATACCTCTACTGGGCATATACCCAGAAGAAGTTCCAACTGGTAATAAGAACACATGCTCCACTATGTTCATAGCAGCCTTATTTATAATAGCCAGAAGCTGGAAAGAACCCAGATGTCCCTCAACAGAGGAATGGATACAGAAAATGTGGTACATTTACACAATGGAGTACTACTCAGCTATTAAAAACAATGAATTTATGAAATTCTTGGGCAAAGGGATGTATCTGGAGGATATCATTCTTAGTGAAGTAACCTAATCACAAAAGAAGTCACTTGATATGCACTCACTGATAAGTGGATATTAGCCCAGAAACTTAGAATATCCAAGATACAATTTGCAAAACACAAGAAAATCAAGAACGAAGACCAAAGTTTGGATACTTTATTCCTTCTTAGAATAGAGAACAAAACACCCATGAAAGGAGTTACAGAGACAAAGATTGGACCTAAGACAAAAGTATGGACCATCCAGTGACTACCCCACCCTGGGATCCATCCCATAATCAGCCACCAAACCTAGACATTATTGCATATGCCAGCAAGATTTTGCTGAAAGGACCCTGATATAACTATCTCGAGTGGGGCTATGCCAGTGCCTGGTAACTACAGAAGTGGATGCTCACAGTCATCTATAGGATGGAACACAGGCCTCCCAATGGAGGAGCTAGAGAAATCATGCAAGGAGCTGAATGGGGTCTACAACCCTTTAGTTGGAACAACAATATGAACTAATCAGAACCCCCAGAGCTCATGTCTCTAGCTGCATATGTAGCAGAAGATGGCCTAGTCGGCCATCATTGGGAACAGAGGCCCCTTGGTTTTACAAACTTTATATGCCCCAGTACAGGGGAATGCCAGGGTCAAGAAGTGAGACTGAGTGGGTAGGGGAGCAGGGTGGGGAGAGGGTATAGGAAACTTTCAGGATAGCATTTGAAATGTAAATAAAGAAGATATATATAATAAAAAATTTAAATCTGATAAGTTATTATAAAATATTATATAATTATTAGCATATTTACATGTGCTTTAGTTATTTTTGCCCAAATAAAAACTTCTGAATTCATGTAATCAAAAAAATAAAAATAAAAATAAAAATAATGGTTCACTGACTAGAACTTTGCAAAACTCTAGCTACTTGAGGGCCCTTTGTGGGGAAACAGAAAAAACATCTGTTGGGAGGATTGACACAAGTGAAGGAAGGCAGTATAGCCCAATGGTGTGAACTGGGATGTTACAAAAACCAGGAATACATCAAAACTTCCTTGCTTGCTGGCAAGTCAATTGTGGGTGAGTTGGATACTTCCTTAGCATCAGAACATCACCCTTCTTGTTTCTAAAATGAATCTATAGGGTTGGTGAGATGCCTCAGTAAGTAAATGCTCTCACCACCTACATGGGACCCTAGGACCCATATGATGGAGAACCAACTCGAGCAATGTGTCGTCTGACCTGAACATATGGGCAGTGATGTACCTGCTCACCCTCTCAGATATACACATAATTAAATAAACACATGCAGCAACATGTCTGAATAAATATCTAATAATGACAGCTTTTGTGGCAGAGCAGGACAAGCAGCACCCACCTGTGTCCTCAGGAATATGGAAGAAAAACGTTAAACCATGACTTAAAAATGGGATGTGAGGTCCAAACAGACAAGGGAAGATCAAAATAAACAGCTGAGCATGAAAGACCAGATAAAATACAGAAACGCTAGGCATTAGACCTAGAAAGTAAATGAAAGATGGTTTCCCAAACCACTGGGTCAGTAAACAAAAGGAGAAGGGGAAGTGGCCAGAAGCACTCTAGAGGGATTTGGGAGCTGGGTATGAGTGCTTACTACACAAGTGGGATCTCATCACCTATGGAAAAGCTAGATGAGGTCTTTTGTGTCAGCACTGTGGGCAATGGGAAGCAGAGGACACCACAGTATTTAAAATACTTCTGGGCTGTGTATGGTGACGCATGCCTGTGATTCTTGCAATTACAAAGTGGGTGCAGAAAACCAGAATTCCAAGTCATTTTCAGCTACACAGCAAGTTTGAAGCCAGTCTTAGCTACACAAGCCCCCCCCCCAATCTCAATAAATAACTTAATAACTAAATAAATAATCCTTCAAAAGTGCCACATGCAGTAGTGACATTAATTATTCTGGGGTATCTAACTCAGATCCTCATGGTCACATGGCATGTGTATGCCTGTGTGTGTGTGTGGTGTGTGTGACATAGGGATTGGTAGAAATATGGTAGTGGATATATATAATGAAATATTACTCAGTCTTAATGAGACATGTTGTCATTTGTAATAATATGGACAAACCTAGAAACCATGTGTTTATGTGAAATAAGCTAAACTTGGCAAGGGGGAAAAAAGACTGTTGATCCCAACTTCCACATACAGACTAAACAGTTGGATCATGCTAAGAACGGTGGTTAGGAGGAACAGACAAAGTAAAATTAGAATTAGGTCAGGAGGCGGGGCCTAGAGAGATGACTCAGCCAGCAGTTAAGAGCACTGACTGCCCTTCTAGAGGTCCTGAGTTCAATTCCCAGCAACCATATGGTGGCTCACAACCATCTGTAATGGAATCTGATGCCCTCTTCTGTTATGTCTGAAGACAGCAACAGTGTACTCATATACATTAAATATATAATTCTTTAAAAAAAAGAAATAGGTCAAAGAATATAAGTTTGCAATATGGTAACATAAAGAAATTTGGGCCAGGGAGATAGTTGAGCTGGCAGAGGGCTTAAAGGACAGTCCTGAGAGACTGCATTTAGTTCCTAGAGCCATGTAAAAAGCACACATGTGGTGGTGTGTCTCTAATCCCAGCACTCCCACAGTGAGACGTAAGGCAGAGGCAAGAGAAGCAGCTTCAAGTTTGTGTACATAGTGCTGTGGCCAACATAACCAGAAAGACCTTGCTCAAAACAAGGTAGGAGAGAACCACCTCCCTCAAATTGTCCTCTGACCTCAGGAGGTGCATTTGGATGCTCACACTCATGCATGCACACACCATAAATAAATACAAATCCCTTGGAAAACTGAATATTTGTTGCATGGGGGTTTTGGTTAATAACATAATATATGCAAAACTATATTTGAGGAATACATTCTAACTGCTCGTAGCCTACTACAGAAGTCATCACAGAATGTTTGAGTCTTGTAGGCTCTTGTTCTAAGCTACAAAGACAAACCCTTTCAGAACCTCCTTCTTATCAACAGAGAGGATAAATTATTTGTGTTTCTCGTATGACAAAGGGAAAGATTGTTCTGCCCTTTGGGAGATCTCAGGGTCTATATCTGCATATTGAGTATCTCAAGGAACAGAGGAACAAGTAGAGATTACTCTGTATTTGATGTTGCCTGAGCTGACATGTGGTGGCACAGTGGACAGCACCTTTCTCAGGCCTACCACTTGATTGGTGTCAAACCTGTACAATAGCTCATTTGGCTAAACTCTTTACCCTGACCCTCAAAACTTCTCTAATCTAATCTCAAGGTGGCCAATTCCTGTCTATTCTGACTTTGTAGGAGACCCTGGGGGGAGTCCAAATAAATTTAAGGCTAGAAAACAGACAGATGCGGGATTTAAAGTGACTATATCCTGGTAGAGAATAGACAAGAATGTAGAATTATCAACAAACATTTATGAATTATCCAGATAAGCCCTTAAATGCATGTCATTCCGCTGAACATTATCAACTAAATGGCTTAAGAGAACAGAACTTCACAAAAAGGAAAGGGAGCAGTCTGAACTATGATTGGTGGAGACATGCACTTTTATTCGATATAGAATATTTCCTGATGAGACCATTACAAAGGGTCTCCAAGGATTATGTTATCCAGGGAGCTGTCTAAACATTCAGGAATAAATGCCTGATTTTCTAATCTATGGAATAATGGCTGGAAAGAGGAAGTAGGTGATGACTGTGGTCGGAATTACGTTTGGATGTTGAGAGAGGCCATGGTGAAACAGAAATACTGGACGTCTTAACACAGCATTGCTGATGAATAGCATAGAACAGGAACTTCAGACAATGCTGACTAAATATGAAGAATGAAACTTTCTTTTTAAAGAATGAAATGAATCGTAAAAGGGGGGGGGGGAATTGTGGAAAATGTAAAATAGCCAAAATGCACTGTCTTTTCTATCAAAGCATTAAATAAAGAAAACTCCATTAAGAAAAAAAAATACAAAGAAGATGTTTGACAGAAATTCAAATTCCTGCAGAGTCAGCACTTCTTGACATCAAAATGTGTGCTTGTTTCCTTTCTCCCTAGAAAGTGACTGTTCTGTATTGTGCTTGTTTCATTTCTCCCTAGAAAGTGACTGTTCTGTATTGTGCTTGTTTCATTGCTCCCTAGAAAGTGACTATTCTGTATTAGGCAGCTGCAGAACAGTCTGACTCCAAACTCTGACTATTCAGAATGAGGCATGGAAAACTCTTGGTGTTAGGAATGATCCCAGTGAGTCTCCTGCTTGGTGTGCTTTCTTGTTCATGTCATTAAACATGGCTCCTGCAGAGGTAAAGCTTCTTCTTGCAGAAATGCATCGGATTGTGTGGCTATTGTCTTGAGACCCCTACTCCATTTCTTTCATCCTCGAGTGAGGGGTGCTTTTAAACAGAGGTCCAGAATAAAGGTTTACGTAGCTAAGCAGACCTGTGCAAGGTGTGGTCCCACCTGTCACTGACCCAGCACTCAGTCTTGGCTCCAGTCTCTCTGGCAAAGTGATCTGACAAGTGGCCAGAACTATGAAATTTCCTTCCAGGTGATAAGTTTCTCACTCCAGCTGGCATAGTCTTCAGCTTTTCCCTTCTAGCATGACATCCCTGGAAAATGACAATTTCTTAGAGTCCATTGACTCAGTAGTCAGATAGCTGGAGAAAGGGACATAGGATCTCTTTAGGATGTCTACACACCTGCCTTTGTACTTTATAGACTATGGTGGTAAGCCGTTGAAATGTCAGACACTCACCTTCCATACTGCAAACCCTGTTTTAGTTCATGAGAGTCTGTAATCATGTAATATAACTGGGAACAAACTCTAATAGACTTATGGCAGGAACTGCTGGCAACATGGTGTAGAGTTGGATAAATTCATGGAGGACACTTTTCTCTACTTCTTTATTTGAGCCAGGTCTGAGACTAACTCAGTTAGAGAAGATTTTCTTTGCAACTTGAGATAAAAAAAATATGAACTTTATACAATGTATAAAAGATGATGAAATTGGGATGGAAAGTTTAGTAGTGTGCTCTGCATAGTTAGGAACTGGACAAAGAGGACTAGAGACAGTGGCAAAGAGCAGGGAAAAGTGTGAGTGTGGGTTGGTGCATCCTCAGCTAAAGATGCATTCCCCACACCAGCATGAAGACCTACCTGAGGTAAAGCCAATTTAGAGAGAATATGCCCATAATACATCCTACTGTACACAGCCATAACACTATCTCCTGTGTTTTGGAAGTGGCCTCTGGGATCAATTCTTTATCAGCCTAGCTTATTATAAAACAGGCCATCCACTCCCACTAGCACCCAGGACCATCCAGTATCATCCAAGGAATTAATTGAAAGTAAACTGCAAATCTGGAGGGTGTTATTCCATCCTGACATTTTCCCCTCTTTGGGTAGAAGATTGCCAATCTAATTTCATAGTAATGCCTAACATAGCCATTTGTCTAGATTTATTGACTGGTCTTGGTTTACACAGGTCATTTGAAAGATAAAGATCAGCTATACATCAGACCATTGGAGTAATCATTACTAACCACAGACTCTCTCCCTCTCAGTCCTCACTGCCTCCTGACTTTTGTCATCATCCATGCCATCTGAAATTACAGAGGAGAAAGTTAACTGTGGCAGAATGCAAAACAGAAGCTGAGACCAAAAACCCCAGATTAGTGAGAGACGGTGACAAGTTCAAGCTTTAGCCTTTGGGGAAAACACATTGTTCTGCCAAGCCACCATAGACACAATCGTGTCAAAAAAACGGAGTATCTTCACTGCTCCTGTTGCTGCTGATCTTACCCAGAGGATGACAGAAGCAATTAAATGCAGCTCCGAGCTGAGGATACTTGAGGATGTCCTTCCTCAAGGGGATGTGCTGTCTGGCATGGCTACCTGAGAAGTTTCAAAAATACTTTCTCTACTCTCTCTGCCTTGGGCTATTTTTTTGTTTTAAGTTGGTGAACAAAAAAAATATTTTTACTTGCCGGACGTGGTGGCGCACGCCTGTAATCCCAGCACTTGGGAGGCAGAGGCAGGCGGATTTCTAAGTTTGAGGCCAGCCTGGTCTACAGAGTGAGTTCCAGGACAGCCAGGACTACTCAGAGAAACCCTGTCTCGAAAAACCAAAAAAAAAAAAAAATTTTTTTTTACTCATGATGTTCTTCTTGTATAAGCATTCATTACTATAACACAGGGGTAGTAGCATCTGAAGGCTTACCCACAGAGCTTCTCTTCACCATGAATTGGCTCATGTAACAGAAAACAATCAGATAGGCTTGAAGGCAGGGAAATCAATCCTTCTCAGTTGGTAGTGTCATTTGGGGAGATTTAGGAAATATTCCCCTGCTGGAGAAAATAAGTCCCTGGGGGTAGACTTCAGAGTTTACATCCTTACGCTATGTCTAGTTCCCACACTGTCTTTAATGCTACAGGTTGAGGATGTGAGCTCTGAGCTCCCTCCTTTAGCTGCCACATATGACACTTATTGCCTTGAAACTTTCATGGTGATCACATATTCCTATGGAACAATAAGGCAATTTAAACACTTTTAAATTTGCCTTCATGCTGAGCGTTAGTTTCTTGCTATGTACTGCAAAGCTAAGTACAGGACCCTAAAACAAGTTTGCCCTAGAAAAGAGAAATTCTACACATAGACCCAAGTGAAGCTATGGACCTTGCTCTCAAGTTAATTCCCATTGTTGAATAAAGATGACAGCAATCATTGGCCAAGCAGAAGAGACATAGACAGGGATTAGGAGAACCACAAGGAGAAAAAGTTAATAGAGAAAAACCAGTCTTAGGTTAGGTGAATAATAAAATAATGGCCATATGGGATCACCAATTAGAGTTAAGACCCCAGATAAAGCAAGGCAAATTATATGATGAAATTATTGGTTGAGAAAAACACATAATAGCATAGAGGATAGATATCTAACAAGCTCTTGTGCTGATTAAGGCTTATTATAAACATAAAGTTTGTGTGTTTTACCTGGAAAATAAATGGTCAAAGGTAAATAGAAACCCTGGTTTGGGATTGCATTTTTCTACAATACCTTAGACATTTTATCATAGCAACAGAAAAGGCACTAATACACACCAACAGTGTTTCACACCTGAATGGGTTATTTCATGGACTTAAAGTGACCTGTGAATTCTAAAGCTATTTTTATGCTATCAGTTTTCTGACTTCCTTTTTTAAATTAAAAATTCCTCTGTATGTAATCACAAAGCAACATTTTCTCAAGAGAGAATGTGTCAAAGGTAGCTCCAACTCAAACAAGAGGTCTTCTTGATCTCTGGGGCTTCATAAAATTAGAATGTCAATGTTGACCTCTAGGGACAGAGGGAATCAGAACCCACAACATGACAGGCCACAACATAGGCAGGCCTTGGAGTCTCACCATGGAGAGTCTCAACATGGCAACTTCTCTCTGTCCTGATATTGTCAAGTACAGTGAGATGCCGAAAGACATGAAGGACAGTGTTTAGATGTCTGGAGACTGACTTAATATCATGAAGGCCTAGAGGCTGGAAAAGCCGAGAGGATTCCCAAGGTACCAAAGGGAAGCTTAATGAAGGTGGATTGTGAGAATGGTTTGGTAGATGGCTACATAC
Source organism: Mus minutoides (assembly GCA_902729485.2). Lineage (NCBI taxonomy): Eukaryota > Metazoa > Chordata > Mammalia > Rodentia > Muridae > Mus > Mus minutoides. The sequence continues at coordinate 68,093 of LR752263.1, read as the reverse complement.
CTTACAGCATGCCTTAACTAGTAAGACAATACTATGTAAAATGTGGTGCATTTACACAATGGGGTACTACCCAGCTATTAAAAACAATGAATTTATGAAATTCTTGAGCAAATGGATGTATCTGGAGGATATCATCCTGAGTGAGGTAACCCAATCACAAAAGAAGTCACTTGATATGCACTCACTGATAAGTGGATTTTAGCCCAGAAACCTAGAATACCCAAGATACAATTTCCAAAACACAAGAAAATCAAGAAAGACCAACGCATGGATACTTTATTCCTCCCTAGAATAGGGAATAAAATATCCATGGAAGAAGTTGCAGAGACAAAGTTTGTAGCTAAGATGAAAGGATGGACCATCCAGAGAGTGCCCCACCCGGGTGGTCCATCACATAATCAGCCACCAAATGCAGACACTGCTGCATACACCAGCAGGATATTGCTGAAAGGACCCTGATATAGCTGTCTCCTGTGAGGCTTTGACAGTCCCTGACAAATACAGAAATGGATGCTCACAGTAATCTATAGGGAGGACCACAGGGTCCCCAATGTAAGAGCTAGAGAGAGTACCCAAGAGCTGTAGGGGTCTGCAACCCTATAGATGGAACAACAATATGAACTAATCAGAACCCCCAGAACTCATGTCTCTAGCTGCATATGTATTAGAAGATGGACTAGTTGGCCATTATTGGGAAGAAAGACCCCTTGGTCTAGCAATCTTTATATGCCCCAGAACAGGGGAATGCCAGGGCCAAGAAGTGGGAGTCAGTGGGTAGGGGAACAGTGTGAGGGGAGGGTATAGGGGACTTATGGGATAGCACTTGAAATGTAATTGAAGAAAATATCTAATAAAAAATCTAAATAAAGAAAATATATAATAAAAAGACAATACTATGTAGCAAGTCTAAGACAAAGACAGTCTGGAAACACAATACTCACACAGAAATCAACATTAAGTATAACTAGCATCAGGTTTCTTAACCACTATACAAACTGTAGGGTAACAGGGAAGCTCTGCTCTCTTGGTGTAATAGATTTTGTGCAGAACAACAGAATTGGGAAAGAAAATATTGCCAGGGTGACAGAAACGCAAAACCCAAGCCCACAGCATGCTTGCAGGGAAAATGTGGAGATTTGATGGCAGGAGCAGAGACAGGGGAGCTAAGCTCAGTAAGATCTGCCCACAGGACGTAAACTTTCAGTAAGAAAGTCTAGAGCAGTGTTCTGAGTCATTAATTCAGCTAGGAGATGGCACAGTTAATAAAGTGCTTTGTTGTGCAAACATGAGGACCTGAATTTTATGCCCCGAATCCACATTTGCTGGGGCATGCTGGTAGGCACACAATATCACACAATTTAGCCTATTCAATAAGCTCCAGGCCATTGAGAGAGGCTTATTCAATAAACAATATTCTGAGGAATATTGACACATGATGCTGACCCAGGTCTCCATTTAAGTACACATATGCATACAACCACAACCTTTCACACACATGTGCACTCACAGGAACACATACATGAGCACACATGTATGTACGCACACATGGGTGCACAAAAGAAAATTAAACCCATGGACTAACAATGACCCTATTTACCTGGAAGCTTACTGACGATTCAGAAACTTGGGCTTCACTCTACCTTCTGAAATGTACTCTAGAACTCAACTGATAATTCAGAGGTCTCATTGTGGAAACATCATATTCAAGATCAACATAAGAAAGAAAATAATCACTTGGGCCCAAACTCAGCAGACAGTCCCATGGTCTCCAGATGACTCTCCACCCAACAGGCGCCCTAGCATGCCCAGGATCTTAGGATCACTAGTGAATGGAACAAAACATCTGTTCCAACAAAACCGGGGGTACATGGGGCCAGCTTGAGCACTGACACAGGAACTCCGCCCAACCAGTGGCTTGGGTTCCTTCCTTGGCTCTAGTCTACCTTGGTTTCAAACTCATCAGACAGGCCCATGGTCCCCAGAGGAGGCATCACTTCCAGGTGCTCTAACACACCCAGGATCGAGGAGCTTGGTCACACCAGGATCTCAGGGTCTCAGAGGAAGCTTGACTGCCAAGAACTCTGACACACCCAAAATCTCAGCATCACAGCATCCCAAAATCACAGGACCACAAAGAAAGCTGGACTCTGAGAAGTTCTGACTCAACTGGGATTACAGGAAGGACAGGCTCCAATCAGATATATTGAGGGTAGGGAGCACTTGAGATAATCAGATGGTAGGAGGCAAGCATAAGAACAGAAGCAACAGAAACCAAGTTTACTTTGCATCATCAGAAACCAACCATAGCAAGTCCTGGATACACCATCACACCAGAAAAGCAAGATATGGATCTAAAATCACTTCTTATGATGATGTTGGAGGACTATAAGGAGGACATAAATAACTCCCTTAAAGAAATGCAGGAGAAGACACAAAACAGATGAGAGAATTTAACAAAACAATCCAGGATCTAAAAATGGAAGTAGAAACAATAAAGTAATCACAAAGGGAGAAAACTCTAGAAAACCTAGGAAAGAACTCAGGAGCCATAGATGCAAGCATAAAAAACAGAATACAAGAGATAGAAGAGAGAATCTTAGGTGCAGAAGGTACCATAGAAAACATGGACACAACAAAGAAAATGAAAAAAAAAAAAAA
>LR752263.1:49832-64499 GCA_902729485.2 Mus minutoides | reverse complement strand
AGATCATGGACAGAGATTATACAGACACTAAGAGAACACAAATGCCAGCCCAGGCTACTGTACCCAGCAAAACTCTCATTTACCATAGACGGAGAAACCAAAGTATTCCATGACAAATTCAAATTCACACAATATCTTTCCACGAATCCAGCCCTTCAAAGGATAATAACAGAAAAACACCAATACAAGGATGGAAACTATGCCCTAGAGAAAGCAAGAAAGTAATCCTTCAACAAACCTAAAAGAAGACAGCCACTAGAACAGAAACCCAACTCTAAAAACAAAAATGACAGGAAACAACAATTACTGTTCCTTAATATCTCTTAATATCAATGGACTCAATTCCCCGATAAAAAGACATAGACTATCAGACTGGCTGCACAAACTGGACCCAACGTTTTGCTGCTTACAAGAAACACACCTCAGGAAAAAAGACAGACACTACCTCAGAGTAAAAGGTTGGAAAACAATTTTCCAAGCAAACGGTCCGGGGAAAAAAGCTGGGGTACCCATTATAATATCGAATAAAACAGACTTTCAACCCAAAATTATCAAAAAAGACAAAGAGGGGCACTTCATACTCATCAAAGGCACAATCTTCCAAGAGGAACTCTCAATCCTGAATATCTATGCTCCAAATGCAAGGGCAGCCGCTTTCATTAAAGAAACGTTAGTAAAGCTCAAAACACACATTGCACATCACACAATAATAGTGGGAGACTTCAACACCCCACTCTCATTGATGAACACATCCTGGAAACAGAAACTAAACAGAGACTCAGTCAAACTGACAGAGGCTATGAAACAAATGGACTTAACAGATATCTACAGAATATTTCATCCTAAAACAAAAGGATATACCTTTTTCTCAGCACCTCATGGCACCTTCTCCACAATTGACCACATAATTGGCCACAAAACAGATCTCAACAGATTCAAAAGTATTGAAATTATCCCATGCACCCTATCAGATCACCATGGTCTAAGGCTGTTCTTCAATAACAACATAAGAAGCAGAACACCATTATTCACTTGGAAACTGAACAACATTCTACTCAATGATACCTTGGTCACGGAAGAAATAAAGAAAGAAATTAAATACTTTCAATATTTCAATATTTTTGTATCTGTGGAGGTCTGTTTTGTGACCAATTATATGGTCAGTTTTGGAAGAGGTACCATGTGGTGCTGAGAAGAAGGAATATCCTTTTATTTTAGCATAAAATGTTTTGTAGATATCTATTAAATCCATTTGTTCATGACTTCTGATAGTGTGCATGTGTCTCTGTTTATTTTCTGTTTCCAGGATCTGTCCTTTGGTGAGAGTGGGGAGTTGAAGTCTCCCACTCTTATTGTGTGAGGTGCAATGTGTGCTTTGATCTTTACTAAAGTTTCTTTAGTGAATGTGGCTGTCCTTGTATTCGGAGCATAGATATTCAGAATTGAGAGTTCATCTTGGTTGATTTTACCTTTGATGAGTATGAAGTGCCCCTCCTTGTCTTTTTTTATAACTTTGGGTTGAAAGTCAATTTTATCCGATTTTAAAATGGCTACTCCAGCTTTTTTCTTCAGACCATTTTCTTGGAAAATAGTTGTCCAGCCTTTCACCCTAAGGTAGTGTCTGTCTTTTTCCCTACGGTGCGTTTCCTGTAAGCAGCAAAACATTGGGTCGTGTTTGTATAGCCAGTCTATTAGTCTATGTCTTTTTAGTGGGGAATTGAGTCCATTGATGTTAAGAGAAATTAAAGAAAAGTAGTTGTTGCTTCCTGTTATTTTTGTTCTTAAAGTTTGGATTCTGTTCTTGGGGCTGTCTTCTTTTAGGATTTTTGAAGGATTACTTTTTAATTTTTTCTAGGATTTAGTTTCTGTCCTGGTTTCCTTTATTATCCTTTGAAGGGCTGGATTCGTGGAAAGATATTGTGTGCATTTGGTTTTATAATGGAATACTTTGATTTCTCCATCTATGGTAATTGAGAGTTTTGCTGGATATAGTAACCTGGGTTGGCATTTGTATTCTCTTAGGGTCTGTATAACATCTGTCCAGGATCTTCTGGCTTTCATAGTCTCAGGTGAGAAATTTGGTATAATTCTAATAGGCCTGCCTTTATATGTTACTTGACCTTTTTCCCTTACTGCTTTTAATATACTATCTTTATTTAGTGCATTTGTTGTTCTGATTATTATGTGTCGGGAGGAATTTCTTTTCTGGTCCAGTCTATTTGGAGTTCTGTAAGCTTCTAGTATGTTCGAGCATCTCTTTCTTTAGGTTTGGGAAGTTTTCTTCTATTATTTTGTTGAAGATATTTGCTGGCACTTTAAGTTGAAAATCTTTTTCATCTACTCTTATTATCCATAGGTTTGGTCTTCTCATTGTGTCCTGGATTTCCTGGATGTTTTGAGTTAGGATCTTTTGGCATTTTACACTTTCTTTGATTGTGCTCATGTTCTCAATGGAATCTTCTGCACCTGGGATTCTCTCTTCGATCTCTTGTATTCTGTTGCTGATGCTCACATCTATGGTTCCTGATTTCTTTCCTAGTGTTTCTATCTCCAAAGTTGTCTCACTTTGGGTTTTCTTTATTGTTTATATTTCCCTTTTTAGGTCCTGGATGGTTTTGTTCAATCCCATGACCTGTTTGGTTGTATTTTCCTGTAGTTCTTTAAGGAATTTTTGTGTTTCCTCTTTAAGGACTTTTACCTCTCTAGCAGTGTTCTCCTGTATTTCTTTAAGTGAGTTATTAATGTCCTTCTTAATGTCCTCTACTAGCACCATGAGATATGATTTTAAATCTGAGTCTTGCTTTTCGGGTGTGTTGGGGTATCCAGGACTGGCTGAGGTGAGAGTGCTGGGTTCTGATGAAGGTGAGTGGTCTTGTTTTCTGTTATTAAGATTCTTACATTTGCCTTTTGCCATCTGGTAATCTCTGGAGTTAGTTGTTATAGTTGTCTTTGGTTGGAGCTTGTTCCTCCTGTGATTCTGTTGGCCTCTGTCAGCAGTCCTGGGAGCCCAGCTCTCTCCTGAGTCTCAGTGGTCAGAGTAGTCTCTGCAGGCGAGCTCTCCTCTTGCAAGGAAGGTGCATGGAGATTTGGTGTTCAGACCTGCCTCTTGGGTAAAGTTGAAGACCCTATATAGGGCTTGTCCTAGAAGATATGTTGCCTCTGTGGTCTGCACACTCACCTGCACAGACTTGTCTCTGAGGGATCCAGGACCCAAGTTGGCTCCCTTAAGAGCTCAGACAGGCAAAACCCTCCCGGGCAGACACCTCTCCTCAGGCTGGGAACGTGCCCCGATGTCTGGAGCCTGAAACCGGGTCTGTCTCAGAAGCTGTGCTGCTTCTGCCTGTCCCAGAAGTTGTGTCATTTCTGCAGTCCACTCTTTCACCTGCACAGACTGGTCTCTGTGGGACCTTTTGCAGTCCGATTGCTGACCTGAGCAGACTGGTCTCTGAGAGACCCAGGACCCAGGTTCCCTTCCTCCTGAGCTCCAGCATGCAAAGCCCTCCCGGGAGGATACCTCTTCTCAGGCGGTAAAGGTGCCCAGATGTTGATTGCCAGAAACTGGGCCTATCCCAGAAGCTGTGTTGTTTCCAAGGTCTGCTCAGTCACTGTTTGAAGTCTGTGAGCTGACCTGCATAGACTGTTCTCTGAGTGACCAGGGGAACCAAGATGACTCTCTCACAAGTTTAGGCAGGGAAAGCCTTCCCAGGTGGAGACCTCTCCTCAGGCAGGCAGGGTGCCTGGATGTCTAGAGCCCAAAGCTGGTCTGTCTCAGAAGCTGTGTTGCTCAGCAGTTTGCTCACTCACCCTTTGCGGTCCACAAGCTGACCTGCACAGACTGGTCTCTGAGTGACCCGGGACCCAAGATGACTCTCTCACAAGTTCAGGGAGGGAAAGCCTTCCCGGGTGGAGACCTCTCCTCAGGCAGGGAGGGTGCCTGGATGTCTAGAGCCCAAAGCTGGGTCTGTCTCAGAAGCTGTGTTGATCAGCAATTTGCTCATTCACCCTTTGCAGTCCACAAGCTGATATGCGCAGACTGGTCTCTGAGGGACCCAGGACCCAGGACCCAATACCCAGGACCCAGGACCCAGGACCCAGGACCCAGGACCCAGGTTCATTCACTCCTGAGCTCTGGCAGGCAAAGCCCTCCTGGGCGGACACCTCTTCTCAGGTGTGAAAGGTGCCCAGATATCTAGTGCCCGAAACTGGGCCTATCCTAGAAGCTGTGTTGCTTCTGAGGTCTGCTCAGTCACTGTTTGCAGTCCGTGAGCTGACCTGCGCAGACTGGTCTCTGAGCGACCTGGGACCCAAGATCACTACTCAGCTATTAAAAACAATGAATGTATGAAATTCTTAGGCAAATGGATGGATCTGAAGGGTATCATCTTGAGTGGGGTAATCCAATCACAAAAGCACTCACATGATATGCACTCATGGATAAGTGGATATTAGCCCAGAAACTTAGAATACCCAAGATACAATTTGTAAAACACATGAAACTCAAGAAGAAGGAAGACCAAAGTGTGGATACTTCATCCCTCCTTAGAATGGGGAACAAAATACCCATGTAAGGAGTTACAGAGACAAATTTTGGAGCTGAGACAGAAGAAATGACCATGCAGAGACTGCCTCATCTGGGGATCCATACCATAATCAACCACCAAACTCAGACACTATTGCCTATGCCAGCAAGATTTTGCTGACATAACCCTGATATAGCTGTCTCTTGTGAGGCTATGACAGTGCCTGGCAGATACAGAAGTGGATGCTCAGAGTCATCTATTGGATGGAACACAGGGCCCCCAATGGAGAGCTAGAGAAAGTACCAAAGGAGCTGAAGGAGTCTATAACCCTATAGGAGGAACAGCAATATGAACTAACTGGTACCCCCTGAGCTCCTGTCTGTAGCTGCATATGTAGCAGAGGATGGCCGAATTGGCCATTATTGGGAGGAGAGGTCCTCGGTCTTGCAAAGATTATATGCTCCAGTACAGGGGAATGCCAGAGTCAGTAAGTGGGAGTGGGTGGATTGACGAGCAGGGTGGAGAGAAGGTATAAGGGACTTTCCGGATAGCATTTAAATTGTAAATGAAGAAAATATCTAATAAAAAATTGTTTAAATATTAAAAAAAAATGAACGAGGATGATGACCAGGATACACCACCCTGGGATCTTGGTTTCAATTTGGGTTATCATGTCACAAAAATGTAAAAGGAACACAAGAAAAAAAAATGAACCCACACACCTATGGTCACTTGAATTTTGACAAAGGGGCTAAAACCATCCAGTGGCTAAAAGACAGCAATTTCAACAAATGGTGCTGGCTCAACTGGTGGTTAGCATGTAGAGTAATGCAAATTGATTCATTCTTACTTATCTCCTTGTACAAAGCTCAAGTCTAAGTGTTTCAAGGAACTCCACATAAAACCAGAGATACTGAAAAGTATAAAGGAGAAAGTGGGGAAGAGCCTCGAAGATATGGGTACATGGGGAAAATTCCTGAACAGAACACCAATGGATTGTGCTATAAGCACAAAACGACAAATGGGACCTCATAAAATTGCAAATTTTCTTTAAGGCAAAGGACACTGTCAATAAGACAAAAGGGTAACCAACAGATTGGGAAAAGATCTTTACCAATGTTAAATCTGATAGGGGGCTAATATCTAATATATATAAAGAATTCAAAAGTTGGACTCCAAAAAAAACCAAATAACCCTATTAAAACATGGGGTACACAGATACTAGGTAGATGCCAACAAGAGCCTCCTGACAGGAGCCTGATATAGCTATCTACTGCAAGGCCCTGCCAGTGCCTGGCAAATACAGAAGTGGATGCTCACAGTCATCTATTGGACGGAGCACAAGGTCCCCAATTAAGGAGCCAAAGAAATACCCAGGGAGATGAAGTGGAATGAAGCTTCATAGAAGGAACATCAATATGAACTAACCAGTACCTTCAGAGCTCCTTGGATCTATACCACCAATGAAAGAAAACACATGGTGAAAATTGTGGCTCTAGCTATATTTGTAGCAGAGGATGGCCTAGTTGGTCATCAATGGGAGGAGAGGCCTCTATACCCTAGTACAGGGGAATGCCACGACCAGGAATGGGAGTGGGTGGGTTGGGGAGCAAGGGGGGGGGTAAGGGATAAGGGATTTTCAAAGGGGAAATTAGGAAAGGGGATAACATTTGAAATGTAAATAAAGAAAATATCTAATAAAAAATTACCAACAGAATACAAGAGATAGAAGAGAGAATCCCAGGTGTAGAAGATAAACAAACAAACAAACAAACAAACAAACTGGGTACAGGGTAAACAAAGAATTCTCAGTGGAGGAATAGCGATTTCCACTCTGGAAATCAGTTTGGCAGTTCCTCAGAAAATTGGACATAGTTCTACCAGAAGATCCAGTAATACCACCCTGAGCATATACCCAGAAGATGCTCCAACATGTAATAAGGACACATGCTCCACTATGTTCAGAGCAGCCTTATATATAATAGCCAGAAGCTGGAAAGAACCCAGATGTCCCTCAACAGAGGAATGGATACAGAAAATGTGGTATATTTACACAATGGCTGAGTACTACTGAGCTATTAAAAACAATGAATTCATGAAATTCTTAGGCAAATGGATGGATCTGGAGGATATCATCCTAAGTGAGGTAACCCAATGACAAAAGCACTCACATGATATGCACTCACTGATAAGTGAATATTTGCCCAGAAGCTCAGAATAACCAAAAAACAAATTGCAAAACACATGAAACTCAAGAATTATGATTCATCCAAAGCGTGGACACTTCGATCCTTCTTAGAAGGGGGAACAAAATACCCATGGAAGGAGTTACAGAGACAAAGTTCAGAGCAGAAGCTGAAGGAGTGACCATCCAGAAACTGCCCAACCTGGGGATCCATGCCATAAACAATCACCAAACCCAAACATTATTGTAGATGTCTACAAGAGCTTGCTGAGAGTAGACTGATATAGCTGTCTCCTGAGAGGCTCTGCCAGTGCCTGACTAATACAGAAGTGGATTCTCACAGTCTTCCATTAGTTGGAGCACAGGGTCCCCAATGAAGGAGCTAGAGAAAGTACCCAAGGAGCTGAAAGGGTTTGCAGCCCCCTAAGAGGAACAACAACATGAACTAACCAGTAACCCCAGAGGTCGCTGGGAATAAACCACCAAACAAAGAAAACATGCGGAGGGACTTGTGGCTCTAGCTGCATATGTAGCTGAGGATGGCCTAATTGGTCATCAATGGGAGGAGAGGCCCTTGGTTCTGTGAAGGTTCTATGCCCCAGTATAGAGGAATGCATGGCCAAGGAAGTGGGAATGTGTGGGTTGAGGAGCAGGGGGAGATGGGAGAGGATAGGGGATTTTCAGAGGGGAAACTAGGAAAGGGGTTAACATTTGAATTGTAAATAAAGAAAATATCTAATAAAAAAAAAAGAAAGAAAAATAATCACCCAACATCACAAAAATACTTGTACAAGAGAAGGCAGCCAGTCTCCTTTTCTGAAAGGCCAAATCTGTGTTTTCTAAAAGTGAATATGGGTTGCATGCTAAAGAAGGACGGTGATTGAGGAGGGAAGCAGGATAGTGTTCTGAAATCAGTAACATTTTCAAGATAAACAAGGAAGAGGGGTGAGTGCACGGCCCTGGCTATGCATGTGGCTCCAAGTTAAAGTTAAGGCAGGAGCAAAGTCTGGGTGGTCAAAAGTACTAGGAGGCATGCAACCCACCTCAGAAGACAGAGGCAGGCCATACCCACAACAAGCTGGTTAGCAAGACCAGCAATAGAGTTGAGCTCTGACTTCAGCTGTGAGGCCCTGTGTTATTAATGAAGACATCAGAATATTGCAGGATATTTGACTCATTGTGAACCCTGAGAGTGTGTTATTCATTGGAAAAAAAACAAAACTGTTTCTAATTGTAGTGTGGTTCCTTCCTTAGCTCACACCTTTAATCCCTCTGGCTGGAATACAAACACACACTTAATACATACCTTTAATCCCAAACAATGAAGATAAAGTTAAGTTGTAGAAGGAAGCACCTATGTCTGAATGTGATATCTAATTGAGTGGCAGACAAAATGATAAATCAGAGAAAGATTTGGTAAATAGGATAAGCTCAACTCTCAGGAGAAGAGAGAGGGGCACTAAAGAGAGCAGTGTGGAGAGAGAGGTAGGAGGCAGTTTTACTGAGATAGTTACAGGGAGACAGGCTGCAGATGGAGAGGACAAGTTAGACACAGATGAAGGCAGAACAAACCAGGGAATGAGAAGAAGCCAGGAGATTAGAACATCTTGCCAAAGTAGTATGAGGCCAAGTATAGCAATTCAGGAAAACTAAGAGAGAGAAGCCAGATTGAATCAGTCAGCTTGGAGTGGAGTTTTGAGCCAGCACAGTTGAGTTGACCAGCCAGCCAGAGCTTAGAAAAAGCTAAAAAGGGTGAGCTTATTCAGCAGTAAGTCTCAGAGGCTGAAAACATTCTAGGCCTAGATAAGATTGTGTTGAGGTTAGGAGCTTCCAGGACAGGTTAGCACGTAGAGGGAGTAAGCCTCCCAGAAGACAATATACCAGGTCAATAAAAGTTACATTTATATTGGATGAGTGATTGAAGTAGATTCTTGACATCATATCTACACATATACAAAAAACTACATAAGAATACTCACATGCATGCCTGCATACACACACACACACACACACACACACACACACACACACACACAAAAGAAATGTTGAAAAATAAAAATGAATAAATAAAATCAAAGATTCTCATTCTGCCTGTTCCAGGACCAGACTCCTATAGGCCTCTATCACAAGTGTCCCTATGAGCTGCATTCTGCTAAGGAGCCTGCAGCCAGCTGTAGAGGATAGCAGACCTGGAGAGCTCCCGCCAAAGGCCAGGGCCCAGTACCCTGGCCAATATACACCCGTGTTGCCTGTAATTGTAGAATCCAAAATAAGTTCAAGACCACCCAGCTACTTCCTTTCTGAGGGGACTTTCAGAAACCTAGTGGTCAAAAGACTAAGTCTACAGCTGCCAAAACAAAATGAACTATTCTCAGAAAAATAACCATAACAAAATTAGCAGTTCCCCTACCCTGCCCCACACTTAATTCTGGAAGAAAACAAAACAAAACAAAACAAAAACTGCCCTGACTGTTTCGATTCACCTGCCTCCAAACTGCTTGAACTGCTCATATCTTACCAGCCATCCCCCCCCCCACTGCCTTTGTCCATTTAAGTTCCCAGATAAAAGACACACACAATCTTTATATTTACAATAAGCCTTAAACAGCACAAGAGCTGAGCAGGTATCTCCCCTCTATGCAATTAGAATCTACTTTACTATCAATAACCTCTCAAGTTACTCTGACCTAACAAAACATTTTATTTCAATTTTAAATTTTGTGTGGAGAATTGAAATATGAGTGTCTGTGTACATTCTGGAAGTTCATCTGATTCTCAGCCGTTAGGCATTCTAGAACTTTTCCTTTCCCAGTAGAGTCCTGTGCACTCCTGGAAAACACTCTTCATGCCTTTAGACACACCAGGTAGGCTACTGGTTTTGCCTGTGGTTAATATTTATCCATATATGTGAGCTTTTTAAAAACAATCTTAATTTAGGAGTTGCTTCACATCTGCAGGACCAGGACTTCCCTAACCTAAAGAAAGAGATGCCCATGAACATACAAGAAGCCTACAAAATTTCAAATAGACTGGACCAGAAAAAATAAATTACTCCAGACACATAATAATTAAAACACCAAGTGCACTAAAGAAAGAAAGAATATTAAAAGCAGTAAGAGAAAAAGGTCAAGTAACATATGAAGGCAGACCTATCAGAATTACACCAGACTTCTCACCAGAGACTATGAAAACTAGAGGATCCTGGGAATATGTCACACAGACCCTAAGAGAACACAAATGCCAGCCAGACTACTATATCCAGCAAAAGTCTCAATTACCATCAATGGAGAAACCAAGATATTCTGTGACAAAACCCAATTTATACAATATCTTTCCACTAACACTGCCCTACAAAGGATAATAGATGGAAAACACCAACACATGGAAGGAAACTACACCCTAGAAAAAGCAAGAAAGTAACCTTTCAACAAACCCCAAAGAAGATAGCCACACAAACATAATTCCACTTCTAACAACAAAAATAACAGGGAGTAACAATCACTTTTCCTTAATATTTTTTAACATCAATGGACACAATTCCCCACTAAAAAGACATAGACTAAGAGACTAGATATGTAAACAGGACCCAGCATTTTGCTTCATATAGGAAATGTACCTTAGTGATAAAGACAGACACTACCTCAGAGTAAAAGGTTGGAAAACAATTTTCCAAGCAAATGGTCCCAAGAAACAAGCTACAGTAGCCATTCTAATATTGAATAAAATCAACTCAATAGAAACAGATGGGGTCATAGACAGATGTACTTAGCACTTAAAATGAGCAGAGTGCATAGAAAGACACACTTATCTAGGACTAATTAGCTATTCTGGGTCTTTTGTTGTTCCATATCAAATTGAGGACTTTCTTTATATTTATGTGAAGAATGAGATGAGGATGTTGATTATGACTTCACTGAATCAGTGTTTCAGTAGGAAGGTCTTTTTTAACAATGTTAATTCTACCAAGCTCTATGCTTGGGAAGTGTAGGAAGCCACACCTGGGCCTCCCCAGCAAACGCCTCCGAGAAGCCCGGGGCTCCGAGAGGCCCCGCCTCCGGGGATCCCCGGGCTCCGAGAGGCTTCGCCTCCAGGGATCCCCAAGCCCTGCCCGAGGCCTGGGCGGCGAGAGCCGCCGCCCGAGCCCCGACCGAGGCCGGCGGCGAGAGCCGCCGCCCGAGCCCCGACCGAGGCCCGCGGCGAGAGCCGCCGCCCAAGCCCCGACCGCGGTGAAGCCGCCCGAGCCCTGACCGCGGCGAAGCCACCCACGCTCTGGGAAGGCCTGCGGCTCCGGGAAGGCCTGTGGCTCCGCCCCATTACAAGATGGTGCAGGGCCGGCAGGCTGCCAGGGAGGAGAGCCTAGTGCGCATGTGCAGCTCTCTCCTCAGGCCTCCTGAGGCAGTAGCCCCTCCCGAAGGGAAAATATGCTAATGAGGCACTGCTTGTAGTAGCAATGCAGGGAAAATATGCTAATGGATGTGGCTTGTGGCACCAATGAATGGGCCACATGCAAATGAGGTATGGCTTGGTGCACCAATCAGCAACCACTATGACACCCCCTCCCCCTTCCCTGGGAGTGTATAAAAGCAGCAGCTTTGCTGCTGTCCAGGGTCCTGGGAACTACAAGCAAGGCGCTCCAGAATAAAGCTGACTGAGAAGATCCCGGTGGTGGCGTGTCTTTCTTGCTGCTCAACGGAGGAGGCAGGGAGGCGCGCCGCAGGGAAGTCTTCAAATTCTACCATGTTTCTTAATCTCTATCTTCACACATTTAAAGTTTCTATTGTATGTTGGGGGCTGCCCGACATCCCCCACAAAACCTGGGTTCCCCAGAAGGCAGACTAGGGCTTGTTAGGAATAGATGGGAGAGAAAAGAAAACATTGAGATGAATCACTGATCAAAACATGTCTGTCTTTAACTGAAACATTTTTCTTAGTCTTGAGAGGGAAGGCCTTGCCATCTTGTTCCCGGGACCCCTGGCTCCATCTTGGAGACCATGTGGAACCGCCACGTGGAGCCTCTGTGGAGCCTCTGTCTTCTTCCCGGGATGTCTGATCTTAATTAGAGTTCTTTCTTGGTTTTGCGAGAGGAGGCCCCACCCACAGTCAGCTTCACTCAAGTGCGTGGGATGTGGCTCAAAGTCCAAAGCACTGTGGAATGTCCCAGCTGGAAGCAGGGTCCCGATGTAGCACAGCAACAGGCAGCAGCCTCCAGAGAAGGCAGATGCAGATTAGCACAACAATGGAAACCAGCCTTGTTTGGAGAACCAAAATGTATGTGGCTTTCTGTGGCATGCCCTCAGAGACATCAGGTTTGAACTCCCAGCCTGGAGCCAGCATGGGGGGGGGGGGGAAGGGAGACCACATCTCCTCCTTACTTATATAATAAAAAGTAAGAGGGACTGAGGCACAAAATACTTATGCTCTATGGTCCTGCCTGGGAGTTATGGTGGCTGGCAACCTTGCCATGTCTTAAGAATTCTCAGATCCTCCCGAACTATCCATTTCTGTCTCTGAGCATATATGCAGCTAGTTTGTGATTACTAATGCACAAACATGGCTCTGTGGTGTAATATTAACAAGCCACAGCCTTTTGGCATATACCTCTGTTTTAGAATGGTATAGCTCCGAGATCTGGTTGCCCGTCATACGCTAACAGTCTTCTTTGCACACCTAGTTCCCAATTCAGACCAAAGCCACAAATATATATTTCATGTGCATCTTCATAACGTTGTAATCCTGTCCGCTGTGCCCACCTGCCTCCTGGAAGCAACCTGCGTGCTTGTCCAAACCTTGCTGCAGGGAAAGGCAGACCTGTATGAAACACAAAAGCTGAACACAGTTAAAATATGATAACTTCTCTTGGGAGAACTAGGAAGTCTTTTTCGGTTGTAAATTAGCAACCACCAAGCTTAGGCTCTGACCTCCTGGTGCAGGAGAGGTGACTTGGAGAATCAGCAGAAAGGCTGTTTCTTATGTAAAATAGACTAATCTCCAAGTTAACTCTCATGGCTGAAAAGGATTTTTAGCAATCTTTATAGGAAATCTCTCATATTGGAATAATTCCTAGACCAGTCCAAGATTGAGTTAGACTAACTGGTCACACTGAAGGAAAGAGAAGAATCATTATAACTCCTTCTTATGACTAATTTTTTAAAGTCAATTGCTATGGTCTCTAATGTACTCTGTCCTGTAAGTTTAAAAAGCTTGAAGCAAGGCAGCTCAGCCTTTCCAATCTGGGACAAGTTAAAAGTATATACCCGTTACCACAGCCAGGGCACTCAGCGAACTCACATGTCAGCCTGTTGCATGAATCCTTCTGGCAGTTGTCAGCTTCTGTAGCACTCTGTGAAGAGAATCTAACCACTCCCTCTTTTCCAGATTAGACAAAAGCAAGATTTTTGCCTTTGGTGGCCTTGGGGGAGGGGGAACTATCTGCCCCTGTTTTGTTTTGTTTTTTAAAATTTAAAAGCCAATAATTCTTTGTCTTTGAGAATTATAAAAATTCTCAGTATCATGGGTAACATTAAATTGTTTCAAATGCTTGACTATTAAAGCTAGCTCTAATATCTGTATAAGTCTGATTAGGAAAGACAAGCACATAAACAATTTTTTTAACATAGGCAATAACACTTTTAGTTGTTTCTCTTGAAGAGTAGTTGTTACTAGAATGCTTGAAAAGTTTTAAGTCACATGTGCATATTTAATTTATCTATAAATCAGAAATTAAAGTATCAAGTTGCAGCAATTGATTAAGTATACATCCTTAAGAATTGATATCATTATGTGAAAACAAGTAAAAGCTGAGGACGTTAAGAACAATTTTTTACAACTTGACATGCACATTCTGTAAAAATATTAAAGCATTATCTTAAGCCATCACTACATTGATGATGTAAAGAATGAGATTATGTGGCCAATTATTCTTGTATAAGGTCTACAATCCGCCTGGGAATATAAATTTAGCACGGCATTACTTTAAGAGGTTTAATCCAGGCAATTTATAGCAAATTCTTAAATATCTAAAAACAGTCCTTTTTAAAAAAACAGCATTTATTCTTATGAATTGTACATGCTTAAACAATTGCAAATTTGAAAATTAATAATATCTGAGGGTCAAATAATCTTAGCAATTGGAAGCTCTGATATATATATATATATATATATATATATATATATAGAGAGAGAGAGAGAGAGAGAGAGAGAGACTGTTAATATACAATTTAAAGTTTGATTATTTAACATTTTAAAACACCATTTACAGCTCACAATTTAATTATCTGTGCTGAAGCAGGAGGAAACTCAAAAGAATAAAACATACGATCCAATTCATATATACCTTTCTCCCATAGAAGGGCTGTTTTTTAAATACAGAAAATGGGATGTATGCATGCATAATTTTATAGAAGATAAAAGGGCATGCACAAAATAATTTTTAACTTATCTTTAGGAAAATGATTATCAACTTTATTTAAAATGATGGCATGTAATAAGCCGAATATCAATATTTTGTAATAACCAATTTAATTGCTGTTTGGAATGAAAAACAGACACTTTGTCAGGTTTTAAGACACAATTTTTGTTATAGCATTTCTAGAATATATGAATTTACTTTACAATTCTTTTTTTTTTTTTTTTTTGGTTTTTCCAGACAGGGTTTCTCTGTATAACCTTGGCTGTCCTGGAACTCACTTTGTAGACCAGGCTGGCCTCGAACTCAGAAATCCACCTGCCTCTGCCTTCCAAGTGCTGGGATTAAAGGTGTGCGTCACCGCTCCGCTCCAGCGCAGGGCGCAAGGCCTGGGGGCCGTGCACCCACCCAGGTTTCCAGCTCTCCCAGCAATCCGGACCACCGGTAAGAGGAACACACATCTGCTCCAGTCCAAACTCGTGGGACTTGAGTCTGCAGAGGGAGATAGACAGGCGGAGGGCGGAGAGCAGACTCCTTCCCTTCCGGCCCACACTGCT
>LR752263.1:0-46060 GCA_902729485.2 Mus minutoides | reverse complement strand
AAAAAAAAAAAAAAAAAAAAAAAAGGTGTGCGTCACCACTGCCCGGCAAAGGTTGTTTTTTGTCGTTGTTGTTGTTGTTGTTGTTGTTTTCAAGACAGGGTTTTTCTGTGTAGCCCTGGCTGTCCTGGAACTCACTTTGTAGACCAGGATGGCCTCGAACTTAGAAATTCGCCTGCCTCGAACTTAGATATTCGCCTGCCTCGAACTTAGAAATTTGCCTGCCTCTGGTACCACAGCAGTTTTTAATAGGATGTTCAAATTTTACTTTGAGGTAAATAAGGATGATTTTTACATGAATGTTTTCTCTTGCCAAAGAATTGCTGTGGGCACATTTAATAACCCTAAAGTACGTAGCTAGTATTCAATAACCATAGATTATAATTGATAACAATTAAAAAAGGCTTTCTTTATTTTCTGTAAAGTCTTTTGTTCTTTACCAGATAACTGTGTCTTTCAGGATAACACCCAAAAAAGGTTGGAGTCATCTTAAGACTCTGAGGTCTCAGTCAAATAAAATCTCCTAGAAGCTTTTGAAAATAAAATTTTAAATGAATCAATTTTTCTTTCTCCGACTTCCTGTACCACAATTTTCCAATATAATTAAAACCCTAAATATTGCCTCTGAATATTTTCTTCAGGAACAGGGACTTGAACCCTGAACTCTCAGGTTAAAAGTCTGATGTTCTGCTAACTGAGCTATCTGGGTTCCCAGAACTTTAAAGCTCATTGTGTGAGCACAAAAATTTTGAATTAAACTGCCCTTTAGAGGCACCAGTTAATAAAATACCTTCCACTCAGGAAACAGCATACACTTAAAGTTTCAAACTCTCAGGTTCTTCTACGTGAAGCAAAACAATAAAAATTTTCTTACATAATGTAAGACTATTGGCCGTACCTAATATAACCAGGATACAAAGGGAGAAACAAACCTTTCAATCCATAATAGCTTTTAAAGAAGTAGGCAAGCCAGCTTGGAATGCTTTTATAAATCTTACAGCCTGTTTGACCAATTAAACACCTTAAATTTAAACTTTATAATTAATCACACCTGGGTATGTCTGAACAATGCAGTTTAGCTTGGGGGCAGGGAGGGCTAGTGAGGTCTGGGAGCTTCCTCAGTCTTGGTTTGTGAAACAAAAGAAAGGCCATGAGGCTGTTCTGAGCCTTGAATGGCAGAGTGGCTGAAGAGAGCTGTACTAGGGCTCTCATAATTACTCCTGTAATGATCGTAATTAACAATATATGGGTAAGTTAAAAATCTTAAATTTGCAATCAAACTGCAGGCTGCTGCCATTAGAACGCTGGAGAACTTTTTAATCATAAATTTAAGTTTCCTTTACAACGTTAGAATATTTCTACAACTTTGAGAAAGCAAAACCCAATCTCAAAACAATTTATCATCTAAAAATCAATACTAGAAATGTCACCATCAGGCCACGAGGCTTGGCAGCCAATTTATACCTAAGAATGATTCACTAAAGAGACCTAGTTATACATCTTATCTCTATGACCATTTTCTAGGATAAGAATCACATAAAAAATTATATCAATTAGAAGCATTCTTGGGCTTCTTCATGCCACGTGCTTGAAATGATTCCAACACTAGTTACGAATTTAGCAGTATCCTAGAGGCCTAGCTTTCTATGCTGCTCCATGCCATGTGTTGCTATTTAAAGCAGCTCTGAGGCTGAGTAACCAATTTAAAGTTAACTTTCTTGTAATCTATGTTACACCCTTTTGATTATACCCATTAATTTATAAGTCCATGCAGAGCATATTTTCACCTTCAAGACTAATCAGAAATCCAAATTAGGTAGCTATACTAGTCTTACAAGTAGACCAATCAAGGAATTTTCCCTTTTCTAGCTATAATTTCAAGATAAAAAACACTGTCAATTTCTGAACCCAATTGCAGAGAACCTTCCAGGAAAAACCAACTCTCAGCTTCCCAGCCTTAGAGCTAAGAAGCTGCAGACTTGCTAACTTGCTGTGCCATACTCCTGGCATGCTCAGGGCCTCTTTCAGCTTTGCTTGACCTCAAGCAAAAGCGCAGGGCCTTTCTCACCCCACCTAATCCTCGGCCAAATCGTGGGGGCCTCTCCCAGCCTCCACCGTGGAAACTGAGATCGAACCAAGAGATCAAAAGCCAGTAGACAAAAGTTTTAACCACTTTTCCTTTTTCAACATGAAACACAGAACAGCCAGTCATTCAGACAGTGAAACATGAAACATGAATTTGACACGTGGACAGACTGGTGCACTGAACACAGACAACACAAGGACAGCAGAGAACCTCTCCTGCATGGATCCAGAGAGAGCAGACAGGGCGTCTCCCATCCTCTCTCAGTCCCTGGGAAATTTTCAAAAATCCATTTTCCTTTTCTGTTGAATCTTTCTCTCTACTTTTATTGTATCCAGTTTTTGAACTTAACTATTTTTATTCCATTTTATGACCCTATTTCTCTCCCTGATGCAGTTCTTAGACTGCGGACAATTGCCTAACTTTGAATTTCTAGTCTGAACTTCACCGACATCCTAAGCAAAACTAGCAGTGGGTCAGTGCCATTCCAACTTAGCAACACCTTTTAAAAATCGAAGTCTAGCCGGGCGTGGTGGTGCACGCCTTTTTGAGGCCAGCCTGGTCTACAAAGTGAGTTCCAGGACAGCCAGGGCTATACAGAGAAACCCTGTCTCGAAAAACAAAAACAAACAAACAAACCCCCCCCCCCCAAATCGAAGTCTACAACCCAGCGCTGGCATACTTACCTGTTGCTTCCCTGTGCCCAATATGACAAGATCCTTTTCCTTTCTTTTTTCTTCTTGTAGAGCTCTACCCGAGTCGGCGGTCCCTCAGATTTATTCTGTGTGTCCAGCTTCCATGTTGCATACCAACTGTTGGGGGCTGCCCGTGGTCCCCCACAAAACCTGGGTTCTCCAGAAGGCAGACTAGGGCTTGTTAGGACTAGATGGGAGAGAAAAGAAAACATTGAGACGAATCAAAACATGTCTGTCTTTTACTGAAACATTTTTTAGTCTTGAGAGAGAAGGCCCCGCCATCCCGTTCCTGGGACCCCTGGCTCCATCTTGGAGACCATGTGGAGCCGCCATGTGGCGCCGCTGTGGAGCTTCGGTCTTCTTCCCAGGATGTCTGATCTTAATTGGAGTTCTTTCTTGGTTTTGCGAGAGGAGGCCCCGCCCACAGTCAGCTCTGCTCAGGAGCCTGGGATGTGCCTCGAAGTCCAAAGCACTGTGGAATGTCCCAGCTGGAAGCAGGGTCCCAATGTAGCACAGAGACAGGCAGCAGCCTCCAGAGAAGGTGTAGATTTGCACAACAATGGAAACCAGCCTTGTTTGGAGAACCACAATGTATGTGGCTTCCTGTGGCATGCCCTCAGAGACATCAGGTCTGAACTCCCAGCCTAGAGCCGGCATGGGGGGGGGTGGTGTGGACCACAATTGTAGAGGTTTTTTCACCTCTTTTGCTATGTATATTCTAAATGTTTTATTTTATCTGAGAACCTGGGAAGAGGGGCGTGTCCGTGATCTCTCTCAGCATGCTTGTTACTCAGATGCATTAAGAGTGTTAAATTTTCTAAGTCAATCATAACACTTTGTTGAAATTATTGATAATTTCTACAATTTTTCTAGTCAAATGTTGGGAACATTGGGTATAAGATAATATAATCTTCAATAGAAAATAATTTGACTTATTACTTTTCAATTTTTATCCCTTCTCTTGCCTTATTGCTCCAGCTAATGCTTCAATCACATTATGGATGAGCAGTAGGGATAGTGGGCAGTCCTCTCCCATTCCTGATTTTAATGGGGCTTATCAATGGTTTTATTCATTTAGGATGATATTGGCCATAAATTTTTTATACATAACCTTTATTATGTCGGTATATGTTTCCTACAGTCCTACTTGTTCTAGGGCTTTTATTAAGAATGCATGTTGAATCTTATCAAAGACTTTTTCTTTCTTTTTTTTCTTGCTTCCATTGAGATGATCATATGACTTTTGTATATTTTGTCCATGTATTTGCTTCAATTTATATATATATATATATATATATATATATATATATATATATATATTAAAAAGTAAAAAAATAAAATCAATGAAAAAAAAGAATTGTCTTTGAAAGGAGAGCTGGGTTTTTTTGGTTTTTGGTTTTTGGTTTTTTTGTTTTGTTTTGTTCTGTTTTTGTTTTGTTTTTTGGTTTTGGTTTTGGTTTTGTTTTTTGGTTTTGGTTTTTGTTTTTTTGTCAACACTTTTTAGTATCATGTTCTTTGCAAAAGACATCAGCATTTGTATGTGTGTCTGGTCCTACTGCCTTTGCCCTCAGAAACTGTTAAAATGTGGCTTGTAGTTCATTTTTATTGAAATGTGGAGAAGACAACAGTTTGGGGACAATTCATTGCAAAGACTATTGTTCAGAGGAAGACATGACAGGAAACACCAGAATAAGGCAAAAGGGAGAAGGAATCGGGGTGGGTAGTGGGGTAGAGGGCATCAGAAGATTTTTTTCTGGGTTTCATAGGAAGTGATGGTTAAGACAAGGCTAAAAGTTCAGGGTTGGAGAGTGTAGATCATGATGTTGGGATGCGGGTGAGCCTTCTAGTTGTCTGGAGATTGCCTCGTAGGATGGGGCTTTGATATAACACATCCTGGATATAGGAGTCTGATGAAGGACAGAGGCTGAGGTGTGAATTCAGTCAGTAATGCATATTACACATGTCAAAAGCAGGCCTGTAGCAAATAGTTTACTGTCCAGAGGGTAGTCCACCCACACCAGTAAAGTCTCACCCTATTAATACATTAGAGAAATACAGAAATAAAAGTGATAATTATTGGGGCTGAAGAGATGTCTCAATGGGTAAAAGTACTTATTCTTGCAGAGCACCCAGATTCGGTTCCAGCACTCACATGGCAGCTCACAGACATTTGTAACTCCAGTTTCAGGGGATCTGACAGACAGTGGATTTGAAGAAGTTTCCATTGATTAGTGTGAAGAATGTGGCCATGGCACTTTGCTTCTGGTTTCATCAGACACCCTGCTCTCCCAGCCAGCAACAGTCCTTAATCTGAGTCCATCTTTCAATCAGGAACAGACATCCAGTTGTTTTATTGTTGCTCTGTCTCTGGAGTACTTCTAAGTATAAGTGATTGGTAAGAACACAGGTCAATAATGAAGTGCTGAAATTCATGTAACTTATTGATCACAGAATTATTTCTGACACCTATTACATGATTCCAGGGGAGCCCAGAGCTAGAAAGTGTGTGCATAGTACTTTGAATGGTTACTAAGAGACAGTAATGACCTGAAGCAAAGAGGGCTAACTGAACATTTGTTCTCTGCCCTACAGTGCTTGGGATCCTCTTTAGCTCCACCCAGCATGTACACTTTCTTCATCATTCAGCATCCATACCATTCAGCATCTGTGGTCACTTCCTCTCACAGGTCTCTCTCCAGTCGTGGTGCATGCCTTTAATCCCAGCACTTGGGAAGCAGAGGCAGGCAGATTTCTGAGTTTGAGGCCAGCCTGGTCTACAAAGTGAGTTCCAGGACAGCCAGGGCTACACAGAGAAACCCTGTCTCAAAAAACCAACCAAACAACCAAACCAACAAAAAAAAAGCCAAAACAATATAAAGAATATCCATGTGCTATTCACCCAGATACACCCACCTTGGCACCTTCATACTACTTAGTCAACTGTTTTATCAGGCAATTAATTGTCAACCATTGTCTCCCTTTACCTGTCAGTCTGTTGAAGCAATGGATTCCAAGAAATCACAGTTTCCCAGAGTCTCATGCTGGTAGAAGGAAAAGGCTGGTGCCAACGAGAGGTGGCAAAGAGATTTTACACTGTGTGGACCATTTGTTGAGCAACCTTGAAGTAGTGACTGGAACTCAGATAAAGGTCCAATGATGAGCAAATGCACATGGAGACCAGAAATGCTTGGTTGTGTGCACTTCTAATCCCCTGTTTAAACATGTCAGGACAGTGAGAATAGACTTGTGTGTGTATTTGTGTGTGTATATGTGTGTGGGGGGGGGCAGTTTAATGGACCTTTTTCTTTGTACTTGTCCATGTGGCCACATTTAATAGATCTTCCCTTTCTGATCATTATTATTGTCTCTTTAATTGGCCCACTGAAGCCTGGCTTGGTAGGGAGGCCAAGGCCCAGGCTTTGATCTACCAAGACAAGTAACACACATACAAACCAGCTTGTTCCCTGAAAACTGGAGCATGCATTCCTCAACAAGTATGCATTCTGAAGCAATCACACAGCAACTATCATAATCTAATATTGGTTTCGTGCTGCTGCCTGTCATAGGTAGCTTTAACTGTCAACTTGACACAAACCAAGAGCCATCTAGCAAGAAAGAACCTCAGCTAAAGAATTGCTTCAATCAGATTGGGCTATTTTCTTTATTGTGAATTGATTTAGGAGGATACAGGCCACTCTGGGCCATGCCATCCTTAGGCAGGTAGACCTGGGCTGTGTAAGAAAGACAGCTAAGCAAGCAATTAAGCAGCATTTGACCATAGTCTGTGATTTAGTTTCTGTCTCCAGATTCCTGTCTTAAATGTCTGCTGTGGATTCCTTGATGATGGACTATAACCTGTGAGATAGATTCAATCTGTTCTTCCCCAAGCTGCCTTTGGTCATGGTATTTATCATATCAACAGGAAAGCAAACTAAAGCAATGCCTAACTCTCTGTTCTTGTTTAAGTTTAGCAGTTGACTCAATAATGTCTTAAAGCACCATTCTCCTCTAGCTCAGGATGTATGCCAGTGACAGGTACTATAGGGTGTGGTCTTTTCTCTTTGCCTTCTTTAGCTTTTCATTGAGTTTTATGAATAGGTGGTGCTGTACCAGACAAATCATACCATGTGACAGGTCTCACATGAAAGATTTTATTTGCAGAGGTGGCCTTTGTGGAGGGGGCAAGAGAGAAGAAGAAGAAGAAGAAGAAGAAGAAGAAGAAGAAGAAGAAGAAGAAGAAGAAGAAGAAGAAGAAGAAGAAGAAGAAGAAGAAGAAGAAGAAGAAGAAAAAGAGGAGGAAGAGGAGGAGGAGGAACAAAGAAGAAGGTGCTTCCGGTGTGTGGGTGGGTGAGGGTAGGAATGAATCTTTTATCTGAGCCAGGAAATATGTGACATATGAGCAAAGAGATGTGCAGTGGGTGCCATGGTGATAGATGTAGGAGGGCATGTCACCTAGAGATGACATCTCACTGGTTCTGGGAGTTGACTGTAAAGTGCTTCTAGCTGTCTACAGATGCACCTGATGCTAGCACTCTGCTCTTTTTCTTATCATAAAAAGAGAGAAAAAGAGGGGGGAGGCGATGGTGAGGCAGAAATATGGGTGTTGTATCTCTTAAACTGCTTCCTGCTGTCTAGGGACAGCATCAATTTGGGGGTGTAGCTGACCCTCACCATTGGGACCCATCTGACAGTTATTCATATCAGGCTCTTCTCTGGATAGTGGTTGGTAAAAAAAAAAAAGTTTGGTTACAAATTTTTTTAATTTGTCATTGGAGGAATGATGATTGGGGGTGATACAAGTATGTGGGATCTCCGGAGAATTTAGAGAAAGGCCACTATTTGCTGGGTGAACATATAAAAACATTTAGAGCCAGTGTCTGATTGGAGAGAGAATGAAAGACCCTATGGGTAGATAAGTACAGATGTGAACCACAGAAGAAGCGCTGTTGTTGGTAGATGGGAAGGGCTTCGATCCATCCTGAAAATGTGAAGGTGCATGTATAAAGT
This sequence comes from Mus minutoides, assembly GCA_902729485.2. Classification (NCBI taxonomy): domain Eukaryota; kingdom Metazoa; phylum Chordata; class Mammalia; order Rodentia; family Muridae; genus Mus; species Mus minutoides. Next base: position 38,278 of record LR752263.1, on the reverse strand, counting down.
CCAGTTACCACTCCATGCCAAGCGTGAGACCCCTCAGTTGGTGTGTGGGAAATGATAGGGTCTGAGGTTTTAGATGAGGTTGGTTCTTCTGCAGCTATCACAGGAATTGGAAAGTCTCTTTGAAGCTGATTTTCTGAAGGTTGGAGGAGACAGTGTCATTGGAGAGACTGTGGTAGAACTTGGAGGGTTGGGATAGAGAGTGTAAATAAGGGAGGATGTCCTTGGTCAGTGGAACATCAGGGGAATAGGGTGGACTAAGGATGAGAGCCTGATAGGCTCTGAGTGAGGAGGCTTTAGAGTCAGAGGTGGTATCAGTAGGTTGGGATGAGTAAGGCCCACTTTCTTGGCAAGCTTGTTGGCAAGATTTCTGGATAGGGAAATAAGCTGTTCATCCTTTTGGTGATCACAACAGTGAACAGAGACTATCACAGGAAACACAATAACATTTAAGAGATTCTGGATTTGGGCCACAGAACAGAAGTTTCTGTTAGTGTAAGAAACCCCTTATCTCTATATTAGGATGCTGGGTTGAATAGTATTATAGGTGTATTTGAGTCTGTATAGATGCTGATGTACTTATCTGCTGCAAATATTAGATCCTGTCAGATCTGTGAGTTCTGAGAGCTGCTAGGTGATGCAAGGTGGAAGGAGTCTACCTTTGATAAGAAGATAGGGGTATGGAGAGCAAGGGTGGCTCTGGATGACGCCATAGCCTAGCTGCAGAGTAGAGGTGCCTTGAGTGAGCTCCTGTCTATGAACCAGTCTGGATTTTAGAGGGAGGTCACAGATGTGGGAGAAGGGGCTGGGGTAAATCTAACACTTCAGTGTGTGAGTAAAGAGTGAGCAGAGACGGTGCTTCAGAGGAAGTGAGTAGTAATATGGCAGGATTGAGGGGTTGAGAAGGTTTGAAGGTTAGGTTGGGGCCCAAAAGGTAGATGTAGAGGACCTGAACTCCTGCAGTGATAGTATTAGGAGGGTCTGATGGCTGATGAGGTAATTAAGTGATGTGTAAAACAATCAGAGAAAAGACTCTGGGGGGATATGTTATTAACCTCAGAGTGGTGATGGAGGCAAAAGCTAGAATCAGCAATTCCCATCCACTTCAAGTGAACTGAATTTAAGGTAGGTTTTCCTACCTCAAATGATACAAGCTAAGTGAGTTAAGAACAGTTAAGAAGACAAAGAGAGCCAGGTAGTGCCTGCATGCCTTTAATTCCAGCACTTGGGAGGTAGAGGCAGGCAAATCTCTGAGTTCAAAGCCAGCCTTATATACAAAGAAAGTTCTAGGATGACCACGACTACATAGAGAAACCCTGTCTCAAAAACAAAACAGAACAACAACAACAAAAGACAATTGGTGGTGCACCTGACCATGTTTCGGGGCGGGGGGGGGGGAGAATCTCCTAGCGATCTCAGGACCACTGGTGAGAGGAACACACATCTGTTCCAGTCCAATTGTGTGGGACCTGAGTCTGCAGCCGGCAGAGAGACAGGGGGGGCAGCGGACCCCTTCCCTTCCGGCCCACACTGCTCCAGCACCAGGCGCAGGGCCCCGGAGCCTGCGCACCCATCCAGGTTTCCGACAGGACTCTCTGGGCGATATTGGTGAGTGAGCAAAGGGCTGAACAGGGCACCTGTTGGGACACAACCAGCTCTGAGCTCTAGACACCCTCCCCACCTGAGGACAGTTCTCCCCCTGGGAGGGTCTTCTCTGACAGAACTTGTGAGAGAGCCATATTGGGTCCTAGGTGGCACAGAGACCAGTCTACACAGATCAGCTCACAGACCACAAAGGGTCGTGCATACCCAGTCTGAGCAGGTCAGCTCACAGACTGCAAAGGGTCGCTCAGACCCAGACCGCTCAGGTCAGCTCATAGACTACAAAGGGTGAGTGAGCAAACGGCTGAGCAGGGCACCTTTCGGGACATACCCAGCTCTTGGCTTTAGACACCCCAGCACCCTCCCTGCCGGCAGACAGTTCTCAGCCTGGGAGGGGTTTCCCTGCCCAAACATGTGAGAGAGCCATCTTGGGTTCCAGGTCGCTAAGACCTACTCTGCACAGGTCAGCTCAGGGACTGCAAAGGGTGAGTGAGCAAACAGCCGAAGAGTGCACCTTTTGGGACACAACCAGCTTTGGGCTCTAGACATCCAGGCTCCCTCCTTGCCTGAGGAAAATTCTCAGCCCGGGAGGGCTTTCCCGGCTGGAACTTGTGAGAGAGCCATATTAGGTCCCAGGTTGCTCAGAGACCAGTCTGTTCAGGTCAGCTCACGAACTACAAAGGCTCCCACAGAGACCAGTCTGTGCAGGAGAGCTCGCCTGCTGAGACTACTCTGACCACTGAGATTCAGGAGAGAGCTGGGCACCCAGGTCTGCCAACAGAGGCCAACAGAATCACAGGAGGAAAAAGATCCAACCAGAGACAACTATAACAACCAACTCCAGAGATTACCAGATGGCAAAAGGCAGACGTAAGAACCTTAATAACAGAAACCAAGACCACTCACCTTCTTCAGAACCCAACACTCCCACTTCAGCCAGTCCTGGATACCCCAACACACCCGAAAAACAAGACTCGGATTTAAAATCATATATCATGGTGCTGGTAGAAGACATGAAGAAGGACATGAATGACTCACTTAAAGAAATACAGAACAATACTAAAGAGGTAAAAGTCCTTAAAGAGGAAACACTAAAATTCTTTAAAGAACTACAGGAAAACACAACCAAACAGGTAATGGAATTGAGCAAAGCCATCCAGGACCTAAAAACGGAAATAGAAATAATAAAGAAAACCCAAAGTGAGACAACTTTGGAGATAGAAACACTAGGAAAGAAATCAGGAACCATAGATGTGAGCATCAGCAACAGAATACAAGAGATCAAAGAGAGAATCTCAGGTACAGAAGATTCCATTGAGAACATGGGCACAACAATCAAAGAAAGTGCAAAATGCTAAAACATTCTAACTCAAAACATCCAGGAAATCCAGGACACAATGAGAAGACCAAACCTACAGATAATAGGAGCAGAAGAAAAAGAAGATTTCAACTTAAAGGGCCAGCAAATATTTTCAACAAAATAATAGAAGAAAACTTCCCAAACCTAAAGAAAGAGATACCCATGAACGTACAAGAGAGCCTACAGAACACTAAATACACTGGACCAGAAAAGAAATTCCTCCCGACACATAATTATCAAAACAACAATTGTATTAAATAAAGATAGAATATTAAAAGTAGTAAGAGAAAAAGGTCAAGTAACATATAAAGGCAGGCCTATCAGAATTACACCAGACTTCTCACCTGAGACTATGAAAGCCAGAAGATCCTGGACAGATGTTATGCAGACCCTAAAAGAACACAAATGCCAACCCAGGTTACTATATCCAGCAAAACTCTCAATTACCATAGATGGAGAAATCAAAGTATTCCATGATAAAACCAAATTCACACAATATCTTTCCTCGAATCCAGCCCTTCAAAGGATAATAAAGGGAAACCACCAAAACAAGGATGGAAACTACACCCTAGAAAAAACTAAAAAGTAATCCTTCAACAATCCTAAAAGAAGACAGCCACAGGAACAGAATCCCAACCTTAACAGCAAAAATAACAGGAAGCAACAACTACTTTTCTTTAATCTCTCTTAATATCAATGGGCTCAATTACCCAATAAAAAGACATAGACTAATAGACTGGCTACACAAACAGGACCCAACGCACCTTAGGGAAAAAGACAGATGCTACCTTAGGGTTAAAGGCTGGAAAACAGTCTTCCAGGCAAATGGTCCGAAGAAATAAGCTGGAGTAGCCACTCTAATAACGGATAAAATTGACTTTTAACCCAAAGTTATAAAAAAAGACAAGGAGGGGCACTTCATACTCATCAAAGGTAAAATCAACCAAGATGAACTTTCAATTCTGAATATCTATGCTCCGAATACAAGGGCAGCCACATTCATTAAAGAAACTGTAGTAAAGCTCAAAGCACACATTAAACCCCACACAATAATAGTGGGAGACTTCAACTCCCCACTCTCACCAATGGACAGATCCTGGAAACAGAAACTAAACAGAGACACACGGACACTAACAGAAGTCATGAGACAAATGGATTTAACAGATATCTACAGAACATTTCATCCTAAAGCAAAAGGATATACTTTCTTCTCAGCACCACATGGTACCTCTTCCAAAATTGACCATATAATTGGTCACAAAAGAGGTCTCCACAGATACAAAAATATTGAAATTATCCCATGCATCCTATCTGACCACCATGGACTAAGGCTGATCTTCAATAACAACATAAATAATAGAAAGCAAAGATTCTCATGGAAACTGAACGACACTCTACTCAATGATTCCTTAGTCAAGGATGAAATAAAGAAAGAAATTAAAGACTTTCTAGAGTTTAATGAAAATGAAGCCACAACATACCCAAACTTATGGAACACAATGAAGGCAGTCCTAAGAGGAAAACTCATTGCCCTGAATGCCTCCAAAAAGAAACTATAGAGAGCATACACTAGTAACTTGACAGCACACCTAGAGCTCTAGAACAAAAGGAAGCAAACTCACCCAAGAGGAATAGAAGGCAGGAAATAATCAAACTCAGGGCAGAAAACAACCAAGTAGAAACAAAAAGAACTATTCAAAGAATCAACCAAACCAGGAGCTGGTTCTTTGAGAAAATCAACAAGATAGATAAACCCTTAGCCAGACTCACTAGAGGGCACAGGGACAGTATCTTAATTTAAAAAAATCAGAAATGAAAAAGGAGACATAACAACAGAACCTGTGGAAATCCAAAACATCATCAGATCCTACTACAAAAGGCTATACTCAACAAAACTAGAAAACCTGGATGAAATGGACAACTTCCTAGACAGATACCAGGTACCAAAGTTAAACCAGGATCAGATTAACAATCTAAACAGTCCCATTTCCCCTAAAGAAATAGAAGCAGCCATTAATAGTCTCCCAACCGGAAAAAAGTCCAGGACCAGATGGATTTAGTGCAGAGTTCTATCAGTCCTTCAAAGAAGACCTAATTCCAACTGTCCTCAAACTATTCCACAAAACAGAAACTGAAGGTTATCTACCCAATTCATTCTATGAAGCCACAATTACTCTGATACCTAAACCACACAAAGATCCAACAAAGAAAGAGAACTTCAGACCAATTTCCCTCATGAATATCGATGCAAAAATACTCAATAAAATCCTTGCAAACTGCATCCAAGAACACATCAAAATGATCATCCATCATGACCAAGTAGGCTTCATCCCAGAAATGCAGGGATGGTTAAATATACGGAAATCCATCAACGTAATCCGCTATATAAACAAACTCAAGGACAAAAACCACATGATCATCTGGTTAGATGCTGAAAAAGCATTTGACAAAATCCAACACCCTTTCATGATAAAAGTCTTGAAAAGATCAGGAATCCAAGGCCCATACCTAAACATAATAAAAGCAATCTACAGCAAACCAGTAGCCAACATCAAACTGAATGGAGAGAAGCTGGAAGCAATCCCATTAAAATCAGGGACTAGACAAGGGTGCCCACTTTCTCCCTACCTATTCAATATAGTAGTTGAAGTCCTAGCCAGAGCAAATCGACAACAAAAGGAGATCAAGGGGATACAAATTGGAAAGGAAGATGTTAAAATATCACTGTTTGCAGATGATATGATAGTATATATTCAGGACCCCAAAAATTCCACCAGAGAACTCCTAAACCTGACAAACAGCTTCAGTCTTCTACTGTCTGTTGTAAAGCTAAGTACAGGCCCCCAAGCTCTGGAGTCTGCAGTAGCCCTTGCAACCCTGCCCCCAAGTTAATTCTGATTGGTAAATAAAGATGCTAACAGCCAATGACTGGGAAGAAGAGACATAAGTGGGGTTTAGTGGACTTGGGGGGTTGGGGAAGGGGTGGGAGGACCAGAAGTACAAGAAGAAAGTGCAGGAGGTGGAGGAAGGGGAAAGTGGCCATGGGTTAAGAGTCAAGAAAGATGTGCCCCGCCTTAGTATCTCGCCAACAAGAACTCAAGGGGACACATGAAAAGGATCCTTCTGTAGCATACTCTATTCATGAGGAGGAAGACAAAAGAATCCCCGGAGGGCTCAGCCTATATAAGCCCTGAGGCAGCCCTAAGGCAGCGTGTTCCCATAGGATTGGCTACTAACCCATAAACCCAAAACGCCCCGGGAATGGGCTTTGTGACTTGGCACACTTTTCCCACAGGACAAAGCACATTCCAAAGATCATATGAGAGAATGCTGGATGCCAGCGCCATTTCTTAATGGTAAATGCTGTCAGCTTGCAGTGGCTCTCTACAGAAAGAGTGGCCCTGAGAGCTGCCCAATTGGAGCTAAGAGCAGCCCAGATGAGACATAGTAAGTGATAACTCAGGGTTAGCTATAGAAAGAAGATTCTAACAGCATGGAGGGTAGGCAGCTGTCAAGCTCTTGAACTGTTTAAGGCTTATTAAAAATATAAGGAGTGTGTGTGTGTTTTATCCGGGAACTCAATAACAAAGACAGGGAAATAAACTCCAGGCCAGGAATTAAAATATTACTACAACATGCCACTTTTAATCCTCCTAATAATATTTAGGGGGAAAAACTTCCCATGCTCTCTTACCTTAAAACAGTTTTCAACAGGCTGATAAGGACTGTGGCTTCTCTGAAAATGGAGGGTTGGGGGGGAGGGTCCCAATTAGTCATGGTAAAGAAAGGGGGATATAAATTATGACTGAGGAAAAAGTTAAACACCCCACTTCCACCCAGGGGGACTGAGGAATTACTTCTTCCTTCCCTGGTACAATCACACATGGGGGTGAGGAGTGTGGAGGGAGACTCCAGGAATTATTTCCTCGATATGGAAATACATAAAGACAGATATAAAGAACAGACTGAAGTTTTAGGTCTCTCTGGGCAACCTGGTTGCATCAAAAGGATTTGGGTCCCCAAAAGAGGGCATAGGTCTTAAGCATCTGAGACAGCAGGAAGGGGGCCCTCAAAACAGGGAAAGTCAATGGTTATTAGGAAACTGGTGGCTACAGCCTCAGCTACCACAATCACTGCTGCAAGCAGGGACACCACAGGATTGGCAGGTAGCCTGGCAGGACCATGAGCATAGGAGAAAATGTGCTCTGCCTCAGGGGCAGATATAGCTGTGATCTTCCATTTTAGATGTTTCTTCAAGCAACAGAACTAACAGAAAAACAGAGAGACACAACAAAGTCAGATAGGTGTGGCCACCACACGTTCGAATACCTGAACAGACCAGGAGAGTCTGGTGATGTCCTAGACATGTCCTAACCAGATTGTGCCGCCTACCTACAGACTTACTTAGAGATACCTACTTCTGTTGTTTTGTTATATGGACAGGTTGTCAAAACTGCCTTCTCATTATTTGTTTAGATCCATGGACTATCGCTGCTTCCAACATTGACCAGAGATTCGTGTTTTGTAGTGGGCAAAGAGTAATAAAGGTAAAGGTGTAGAGAAGGACTATTGTTGAGTACTCAGTCCTACCTGGGATACCTACATCAGCTCCAAGCCAGAAGACTCCAGAGCATCACAGGAGAGAGGATGGGAAGACCGTAGCAGCTAGAGGATGAGGAGGGTGCTGCCTTTTGTGTACAAAAGGTCCACTGCATTCACAAACAAACAGCAGCTATGGTTATCTGCACAGGAGCTCCACAAGATCAATTCAGCCAATATTCTAGAATAAACTAGGGAGGGCCTCATGAGGCTCCAACCATAGCTGAGGAGCTACTGGCAATTGATAGGGGCAGGAAGAGAAGATTGCCATTTTTCTTTAAGAAGCGAGGCCACTGGTAGGTTGTTCACGTGCCTGTGGCTGGCCCAGTATGCACATGTATGTGGGCTGCACTGATTGGACAAGGTAGATTATACAAAAGTAGATGAGGATGAAAGGTGAAGGAGGGTGTGCTGAGGATCCCAGGGGAGATGGAGGGGAGATTAGAGCTGGATAGTATCAAGATACATTGTGTACAGACATGCTGGCTACCTGTGCAAAACTGTCAAATCATAAGTAAAAAGCATTCTAAAAAGATGCAGTCATCAAGCGTGCGTATTTTCAAGCCCAGGTGACGTTAATAGAGACTGTGAGAATGTTTCAATGCTTAGATGAAAGTCAGCCTGGCAACACGGAGGAAAGAGCCAAGAAGGTGCAGGATGAGAACTCTTCAAGGCAACCCTGAGAAATGCACAAAAGTGTACATACAGGGATGCAGGGCGCAGTAATACAGCAGCTATAGATGCTGCATTACTGTGCCCTGCACAGTAATGCAAAGTCTGCAAAGGCTTCATGAGAGGAAACCGTGGGAAGGACCTGAAAGATGGCAATGTAGAAATGAATGATACCCATTTAACAGTTACCTAGTGAATCCCTGTAGTGAGCCAGGTACCTGGCTCTGGGTAAAGAAAACAATAACTATAAATAGTTATGCCCTGTCCTTGTGTTGCCCTGTTCAATTCATAACTCATTGTCAAATCATGAGTTGATTCGGGAAGATGCTGCAATTATCAGGGAAGGGAGAAGAAAGTGGGTGAGACTGGAGTTGGTGGAAACCCTTGTGTACTGTAGATCAGAGTTTTATAGATTTATTTCTCCCCAAATGAAATACTCCCTCTAGGAAGACTTAAGAGATTCCAGAAGTAAACAACTGTCACAGGTCCGACAAAGCTCGATCTTAGGACTTCACTACAACCACATTCCAGCTTTGAAAGAGGAGTAAGTAACCTCTGTGAGGAGACCGACCAGCAGAGCTGCTGATGGGAGCCTGTGCAGTGGAGTCCCTCAGCACTCCTGGCATACAGGCTTCTGAGTCACCATTCAAGCCGGAGCAGGCTTTTTGGTGACACAGCTGCCTGAGCCACCCAAGCTTCTCTAAGTTGCTTCTCACTCAGATCCCTATGAATAACATCTCTGAAGTTGTCAGCTTGCCGAGTTACACTGATGCAATCGTTTGGTCTGCATCAGGCCACTATCTGAAGTCTCATGTCTGCCCAGGAAAAGTCTTACACAATGCAGAGCCCAGAGGGCATCTGCTAGATAGAGACTTCTAGCTTCTTGCATCCTGCAACAAAGACTGGGATCTGAGATACAGGGATAATGGTAGAACTGAGAAAGGTTGTGAAGGAAGAGAAAGGCACCCTGAGAATGAAGGAGGTCAGAGAGCTGGGAAAGGTCTAAGGCTCAGAGCCATGAACCACTGTGGTCAGAAACATAGCCCTTGCCTACTACATTTGCCAATCGGGGCTTTTATCAAAGATGCTCTGTCCCTTATATACAGCCCTGGGAGGGAAGGGATTTTAGTTTTTCTGCCAAGTGACTTCTTTCCTATATTAATATTTTAAAAAAAATATGTTTGCATGTCTGTGTGTCTACTGAGTGAGTGTGGATGCCTCTGTGGAGGCCAGAATGGAGCATCAGATCTTTTGAAGCTGGTGTTTATAGACAATTATAAGCTGCTTAATGTGGGTGCTGAGAACTGAACTCTAGTCTTCTGCAAAAGCAATGAACATTTGTAACTGCTAAGCCATCTCTCCAGCTGATCCTATGCTAGTCTTGATGGCTTGCCCTCTCCCTCTCCCTCTCCCTCTCCCTCTCCCTCTCCCTCTCCCTCTCCCTGCCTCCTCCTTCTCCCTCCTCCTCCCCTCCTCTTTTATTCTCCTGCCAGCATTTAATAGAAATCACTCTTTGAGTTCAGTTCAAATATCACTTGAATTGAGGTTGAAGAAACAAATAGAGCAATTAAAGAAAGTGACTAAGGCCATTTGAAGGTAAGAACATCACTCACCCTTAAAGCTTCCCAAGGGAACAGAGTTAATATGATGAGCTACCTGGAGGAACCCTCCAGGCCAGAGAGATTTTTTTTTTTTGTTATAATCGCCAATTAGTGCCCATCAAAGGTGTTATTTTCCTGGACAACTGATGAGGACCAGGATCCCAGTAGGCTGGGGGTTTCACTAAATTCCGCCAGTTCCTAGCAGCAGTGTTCAGAGCAGCATGACTCATGCCTGCTTGGAATGCATCCCTTCTCTTATATGATCCAAATCTTTCAGCACCTGTGCAGTTTGATGAATTTTTATTTCACACCCAAGAACTTTAACAAGCTCTTGTTAACCAGTAATAACTTTTGGAGCCTCCATGGTCAAGGAACAGAGCAGTTCATCAGCAAACAATCAAGGTGATTTATTTTATGATTAGGGTAGTTTATAAAATGACAATTAGTTTTGCCCTTGGTCTTAGGTGATTCTCAGGCTCCAATCCATCTCTACATAGCCACACCGACTCCTGTTGCTACAGAGAGTGACATCGGGCCTAGGTCTAAGACAGTAGTCAAAGTGTGTGTTGAGAGGGTGGCACTGCCCTTGGCCTTCTGCCCACTAGAGTCTGACCACACAGATCCAATGGCCCTTCTCTTTTTCTATTAATGCCATCACTGTACTGTAAGATCAGATCAAGGCAGGGGAAGATGATGGTAAGTCATGGCACCCTTGCTGGAGTCTTGTGGAAGACTCACACCAACTGAGAAGTAAGAATCCCAACATAATTTATATTTGCTATGATGTTTGAAGACACAGAGGTTTGTGTGTGTGTGTGTGTGTGTGTGTGTGTGTGTGTGTGTTCCTAAAAGAACCAGCTTAGGGTCTGAGTAGACATGAACTCGGTTGTACAGGACATCACTCATTTCCCAGATTCTGCCCACACATCTCAAGCAAGTTAATCAACTTTGTTTATAGTAGACATAGCCTGTTTTCTGTATTCCTGTCATATAGAGTTCACCCTATCTACTGTAAACCTAGAGTTCACCTTGTGGACTAGAACCCTGTCAGTCCTCCTGAAGTGTACCTTACCTACTGTAAGCCATCAGTCCCCCAGAGTACACCTCAGAACTGTAACTTTGTCAGTCCCCCTAAAGATCAGTTTACCTCCTGTAATCCTGTTGAGTGCCCCTACAATCCACCTTATTGACTGTAACCCTATAGTCTCTAACTATAACCTACCTTGTCGACTGTAACCCTGTCACTTCCTCTCATGAACCACCTGTGATCTAATTTAGGTTCCTAAGCCACTGTTCGAAGAACATAGCTTCCAAACTCATAAACACCTATATATAAACCTTGTGAAGATACTGAATTGTGACTCTCAGAGAGGCCCACACCCATGCTCACTATCTTCTGAACGACCTCTTTCTTTTTCCTAACCCATGTGTTTTAAAAAAAAAATCTATATCCAGAAATCTGAAGTTATCAAGATGGCTCAGCATGTAAAAATAAATAAGAAAATAAAACCAAAACCAAAAACTTATTACAAGGCTTGATGGCCTGAGTTTGATCTCTGGGAGAAAACTCACAGTGGAAGAAAATGAACAAGACCTAAAAGTTGTCTTAGCAGTTCCACAAACGGGCCACACACACACACACACACACACACACACACACACATACACACACAGCACATATACAATAATAATAAAATACATACTCTTAAAATGTGTTTTAATGACCTCAACTCTGCTTCATACTGGTTGACAATGAAATCCTTTTCTGTCTCAAGGCCAACAATTTAGTTTTACTGGAGAAGAGGGCCTTACAAGAGTAATGGAACTCCTCCCAGGTCTGCAGGTGACCGTGTGAACCTGGTTCTCCATCAACATGATCACACAGATCCCTCATTTGTGAATTGCTTCCATATCCTGTGAGTTATTTGATGCCAAGATCTGTGATGCAACTCATGAGTAAAACTGACTGGAGAGGTGGGGTGATATTTGATGAGCATGCCACACTCACGAGGACGGACGGAATGCAAATCGCTGGGTTGCATAGAAGTCAGGTGTGCCATCTCTGCTTACAAACATAGCACTGAGAATCAGAACTTGCTGGTGATCTCCAGAGCTTGCCTGGTCCACCAACTTAGGCAACTGGTGATCTTCAGGTTCAATGACAGACTCCATCTCAAAAACAAGGTGGAGAACGATTGAGGAAGACACCCAACATCAAACTGTGACCTCTCTATGAACATGCATACATGCGCTTGTGTACATACACACACACACACACACACACACACACACACACACACACACACACAAACTAAGGGAAAAAAATCACTACTAGCGTCAGTATGATCTGATTTGTTGGCTAGCATCTGCTTCTGTTTCCTGATGACAGTACCTATGAGTTTTAGAAGGAAGCAGCCTTTTCCTGTTATTGACTAGCTAAACTTTCTCCAAGGCAACAGGGTGGAAATGAAAAATAGCAGTATCTCAGCACTTTTGGAAGTTAGTCAGCACTGGCCACAACACCTGCTTGCTGCCAAGGACAGCAAAGGCTGGGGCTCACGTCCTGGGAAGGAAAGCTCCTCCTTGGACAGAGCCTTCTAGCATGGCAGACTATAGTGAACACTCTTACTCTTTACACAGAAGGTCTGATAGTGATGAGGAAGGGGGAGGAAACCCAGGCCACTGTTTCTTCCCTAGAGCCCACTCCCACCGCCAGAGCCACTAAACACCCTGTGATTTCTAAAGCCCTTTACATGCTCCCCTTCGCAACACTGCTCTGCTACACGCTCATGGCTGATGCATAGCCACTGGACCAGTGGCACTGGAGGGATCATCCTGGAAGAGCTATTGACACTTGGTGGTTGTTAAGAGAGAAGTCAGTTTTCTTTAAGGGTGTAGCTCCTGGGAGGTCNCAAAAATAAATAATAGGCAACATATTTGGGAGGGGTGGGGTGGGGTTGGGGTGGAAGAAATTAGGGGGAAGAGGGTACATATAATCAAAATTCATTTACATTTATGTGTAAGATTCTTAGAGAACTAATAAAAAATTTTCTTTGAAAAACTACCCTGTAGGCTCCAGAAAGTAGTCAGTGGTCAATTATTATGCTAATTCATAAGGTATTGGCTTACACTGATGGGGGTAGTGGAGTTTGAACCCAGTTTTATACACACTAGGTGAGCACTGTACCACTGAGCTACATTCTCAGCAAGTTAATGGTGCATTATCTGAGGAAAGGCAGCCACTGTCTCATTACATACTACTATCTACTAGGGGTTTCTGCCCCTGCCCCTGCCCCTGTCTGTCTCTTTTGGCTCCCCCTACCTGGTCCTTATACAGACAAAGCTTTTGCAGTCCTTCCACTCCACGTTGAATTCTGTTACTAGAGAGTATCCACAGGCTGCAAGCCACCCACCATCTTCAGCAGTGACTCACATCCTGGGAAGGAAAGCTCCTCTTTGGACAGAGCCTTCTAGCACGGCAGACTATGGTGAACATTCTTACTCTTTACTCTTTACCAGTAAAAGGTACACTCCTCCCCACCTCAAGTCCTCCTGTGTCTCCTGCTCTTGTGCCACAAGGCCGAGCCTCTTAGAAAACAGCCCGATTTCTCTTCTTGACTTTGATCACTTTTCACCACCAGCTCCAGGAGCCACTTACAGTGTGGGAGGAGAACATGTCAATGAGATGCACCCAGAAGCTCATAGCTGGTACAGCTGTGTGCTGTGCAGAACGGCCTACGACAGCTGCATTTTCAATCTGGGATGAGTGAGTCTCTTAAGCATAGAGCCAGCAAAAGTGAAAGAACAAAATAACAGAAGCTAGAAAAAGAGATACCAAAGCGTCATCAAATCAGGACTTCACCACATCCTGCAAGGCTAGGGAAGCAATGTGAGCAACAAGCAAGGGAATGGGCTCTGTAGAATCCTGGTCCAGCTGCACACAAGGGCCAGGGTGGAGGGAGGGGGAGGATCGCTTCTTTGTTGATCTTTAATGAAACAGCTCTCGGAGAAAAATCTTAGTTTGTACACATACCTTTACTCGGGTGAGCTTGTACTCATATACTTGTACTCATATACTTTATTTTAGGGTGAACCATATAGGTGTATATATATATATATATATATATATATATATATATATATATATATATATATATATATACCTTGCAGAGTAGGAAGGGGTTTTTCTTTCTTTTTTGGGGGGGGGGGTTTCTTAAGATGAAGTTTCATTGGTTGAGGCTCAGAGAAGCTGTCTGGGCATGATTGACTACAACCTTAGTAGCAAGGTACAGCAAGCTTTGTCTCCACTGGTCTTCTGGGTTCCCATTCCTGTAATGGACATTTTTATACCACGGAATAAACAACAGCAACTCTACTGAGAACAGTTTACTTTGCAGCTGTTCTCAAATACACCGTATTTTTAATACTCTTAGCTGCTTGGTATATTTCTCCGTCCCCATTACACAGGCAGAAGGTGAGCCTGGCCCAGAACAGAGGTTTTTAGAGAAAAAAAAAAAGCCTGCATCATTTCCAGAGTCTGCTTTCATCGAGCTTAAACCACACATGAACATTTCCAACATAATGTGACAGGCTTCTGCTTTCCCTCAGTGAGTCAGATACAGGTCAGCTTAGACCAAATGATAGGTCGAGAAAGGCAGGTTTATTAGGAGGCAGCTCTTGGGAGAGTTCACCAATCTCACAGATGGAGGTCAGTGAATTGAATCAAGGCTAAAGCAACGGGGTATTAAAGCGGTGTGGTAAGGAGGGATGATGTGCCAGCTAAGAGCTGGAACTATGTCCATACATGGTCAAGAACTGAACCCCTGAGCCAGCACTCAGTGGATTGCTGGGAACTCAGAGACAGATGTCATGGTAGCCCAGGGTTTGCTCTGAGCAGCAGGGGAGTTATCTCTCTGCAGGGGGGGTTGGGGAAAGGACAAACAGGTTTTCCCAGCTTACACAGGGATGAGCAGGGGTTCCAGCCTAATATAACTACTACCCTAACCCCACTAGGGCTACATGCAAGAACAGAATGTATGCACAGAAACAGCAATAAAATGTGGTGTCCAAAACACAAGAGAAGGCTGGCCTTATGTCACAATACTCCTAGCTGGAAAGCTAAGCTTTTGCCATTCTCTGGCTGGGTTCCATTTTCAATAATGTCTTTCTCTTTGTTGACATCAGTCACTATCCATGCGAGCCCATGTGCTCAGGTTTCCACCAGCCTGTGGCATAAGAAACTGGAAATCTCAGCAGGTGCCCTGTGGACTCATCCATCATGATGCTGCTCCTTTCTGACTCTATTTCCATTATCTCCTGGGTCAGGAGCCAGAGCAAACATGGCAGGGCTGGGGAAGTAATGCATTTTATACTTTCTATGAACACATGAGCTATGACGCACAGAGAAGCATCAACAGGGGAGAGCACCCTCACATGGCATCCAGCCGAGATGAGCAGAAGCCAAGTCATAATTAGAGAAGCTGAGGTCTAAGCAGAAACACCATGCTTGCAATAGGACTTGGGGGTAGACAAAGAAAGCTCTCCTGGAAATCTGCAAGAACAGCCATAGGACTAGCTCAACAGCTAGGATGCCTGGATTTTACAACAGGCTCCATCATCTGCTCTGTGGTTTTAATGGAGCAAACCAGGCTCTCTATGTCTTATTTTCCAAGGCTTTAAAGTTATTACCTAATTTGTTTCTCTGTGTGTATTTTTAAATTACGTGTGTGTGTGTGTGTGTGTGTGTGTGTGTGTGTGTGTGTGTGTGGAATGCACCTGTGAATATAGGCATCAACAAAGGTCAGAAGAGGCTGTTGGATGCTCTGGCTGCTGGTTGCTTCTGAGCTGACTGGCTTGAGTACTGGGACCCAAACTTCAATCCTCTGCAAAAGCAGTTTAGGCTCTTAACCATTTCTCCAGCCCACTTCCTTGACTTTAAATGTAGTAAATGCTGGCATCTACAAATAGCCCCCGCCAATGTTGCTAGGAGCCTTACATAGAGATAGCACTTGGAAAACTTGGTGACTGGAAGCACCCATTACAAGCAGCCTTAATTCCCGCCATAGCTGATACTTTTTTCCTCAGCTTTGGGTTGGGTCTTGGTTAAATCTTAGCAGCTTTAGTGGCATGTGAGAGCCATAATATCTCACATAAAACTCATTCCTTATATATCATACACTCCAAGGCATGGGGTGTATGCAGAAGAGAAATTGGAAAGAAAGAGTTAGAGGGTTGTTGATACATGGTCCAAGAATGGAGTTGTGTGAGAATCCTGAATGCTTGAGAGATAAACTCCAACAAGAGTCTTGTTGTCTTTTTTTTTTCTTTCAAAACACAGAACTGTTCTTGGAATATGTTTTCATGTTCCTCCCAGGTGTATCACACAGGAATAATTCTACTTCAGCTGATGGTATTCATGTGCCGCTATGGGAGAATGTTTTTGCATATGTGTCTTGTTCTTATGATTGAATACCTTACTCATGTGAGTTTTCTTAACCCTCAGAGTATAAGTTGCCTGATGCTCTGAATAAAGTTGGCTATTTTCATGAGACCCTAGTCCACCTCACTTTAGGACACGCTCTCCCAGGTTCGTGATGCCAACTAGAGGGATAAATTGCCATCATCCTGGGAATAACTCCTTGTCCAAAATTCTGAAAGAAAGCACATTGCAGAAAAATAAAGAATAAGAAAGTAGAAATATTACTTAGGAATTGTTAATAAGCTATTCCTCCATTGGTGAAAGGAGCCAATTCAAGCCAGATTAGATTTTACTAAATGCAGGTTCACTGGGAAGCTGCCCTTGAGGTAGTTCACAGCCCCCAAGGACCTATAGCTAAAAGATTTATTGATTAGCTGCTAGAAGAATGACTAATCTCTGAGCCAAATTTGGAATCACCATGTAAAAGTTAATTGAAGGAAGGATTTTCAAAGGGGAAAAACACAAGAAAACCTTTAATATCTATGGAAGCAAACAAAACTAGTCTGTTCTGTCAAGTTAAGTAGTTAAGGCAACTGAAAACAATTGTTGGGTATTTGCAGAAACAAGTTACAGAAGCAAAAAAAAAATGTAGTTAGTCATATGCTAACAAGTAGACAGTCAGGGCTGGACACCTATGGGGAGGGGTGGTCACTGAATTAGAGTTTTGTTTTGTTTTCAATTTTTTACTAGATATTTTCTTCATTTACATTGAGTCAGAGTTATTTGAATCTTATATTCCAGCATCTGGAGTCAGAAACAACCAGCTGGCAAGTACCAAGATGGATACCTTGCATAAAATGGAGCTTCTTTAGCTATAGCTACAAGAGACTAGATGTCTGCAGATAACAGTACAGACTTACATCAGAATCCCAGAGGCCTTTTCTGTGATTGATTTCAAAGGCTCCAAACAGAATCTCAATCTACCACTGACACCTCACGTGTCATCCGGTCTGTTACATCATTTGATCTAAATAGCGGGGCAGCCTGGACCTGTTGAACAACCTTCTCCTGACTAAAAGAAAGCAACTTTCTGATTAATTGTATATATGGGCCTGAGTAACATGCCTAAGTGAGAACTATGCTGTCTGTAGAATCCAAACGGGCCCACTAAGATCGGTGCTTCTTTATTGACGGTGGAAGGCCCATATGCTCCTCTGGAAAGGACGGGGAAAGGCAAATAGCAGAACTCTCAGGTATTTTATCAACGTCCTTCCTCAGGAGAACAAGCTGATTTCTAGGCTTGAGTAGGTTTGCAGACCCAGAACCACTTAAAATGAAAGGACACTCAGGCTGCCCTAAGAAAGGAATATCTCTGAATGCCTGACACTACTAGACTCTAAAAATTTCACTGAGGAAAAAAAAAAAAAAAACCTTAAATTTGCTTGGATATAGTTCCCATCCTTTGATGAACATAAGCTTTACCAACAAATCCAAAGTGATTCCTTCCAAAATTCTATTAGTCACCTGACCTCTATAATTCCTAATTTAACTGAAAGGCTGCAATTTGGGGGGGGGGTCTCCCAGAATCAGCTTCAATTCACAACTATACCAAATAGGCCCTTGAAAGTCTGATTGTTTTCTTTTCCCCACTGTACATTAAACTGTGAAGGTCTGTAGGTCCCTCTGGGGAAAGAACCAGAGAAAGGCTAACAGCAAAACGTAGTGTATTTTATCAGGATCCTTCTTCAGGGAACCTGTCTGTTCCTTTACTCAATCAGTTCTGGAGCTGCAAATTGGCACAGGTCTGGAAATTGGTTCATTGGCTAAAATTTCTTTTTTTTTTTTTTTTTTTCATGAGCCAACATAACCTTTAATTTGTTTGAGAATTTTTTTTACCTATATAGATAAAACAAAATATACTAGGCTTCTTATCTATTTCATGACTGCTGAGCTGGTCCCAAAAGTCCATTTACATCATGCCACATTAAAAATCACTTTGCTACCAGATGGAATATCTTCTGGATATATGCCAAGTAGAGGTATTGCAGGATCTTCTGGTAATACTATACCCAATTTTCTGAGGAACCGCCAGACTGATTTCCAGAGTGGTTGAACCAGCTTGCATTCCCACCAACAATGGAGGAGTGTTCCCCTTTCTCCACATCCACGCCAGCATCTGTTGTCACCTGAATTTTTGATNGATTGAAAGCTGGTACAATCACTCTGGAAATCAGTCTGGCAATTCCTCAGAGAATTTGACATAGTACTATCAGAAGATCCAGCAATTCCTCTCCTGGGCATACCCAGAAGATGTTCCAATTTGTAATAAGGACACATGTTCCACTATGTTCATAGCAGCCTTATTTATAATAGCCAGAAGCTGGAAAGAACCCAGATGTTCCTCAACAGAAGAATGGATACAGAAAATGTGGTTTATTTACACAATCGAGTACTACTCAGCTATTAAAACAATGAATTCATGAAATTCTTATGCAAATGGATGGATCTGGAGGAGATCATCGTGAGTGAGGTAACCCAATCACAAAAGCGCATACATGATATTCACTCAGTGATAAGTAGATATTAGTGCAGAAACTTAGAATATCCAAGTTACAATTTGCAAAACATATGAAACTCCAGAAGAAGGAAAACCAAAGTGTGAATACTTCACTCCTTCTTAGAGTCGGGAACAAAATACCAATGGAAGGAGTTACAGAGACAAATTTCACAGCTGAGATGGAAGGAAGGACCATCCAGAGACTGCCCTACCCAGGGGTCCATCCCATATACAACTACCAAACCCAGACACTATTGCATATGCCAGATAGCTCTCTCTTATGAGACTATGCCAGTGCCTGGCAAATACAGAAGTGGGTGCTCACAGTCATCTATTGAATGTAACACAGGGACCTTAGTGAAGGAGCTAGAGAAAGTACCCAAGGAGCTGAAGGGGTCTGCACACTATAGGAGGACAACAATATGAACTAACCAGTACCCCACTCCCCCCAAGCTGTGTCTCTAGTTGCATATGTAGCAGAGGATGGCCTAGTTGGCCATCAATGGGAGGAGAGGCCCTTGGTCTTGTAAAGATCATATGCCCCAGTACAGGGGAATTCCAGGGCCAGAAATAGGGAGTGGGTGAGTTGGGGAGCAGGGCGGGGGAACGTATAGAGGGCTTTGGGGATAGCATTTGAAATGTAAAGAAGACAGTATCTAATAAAAATAAAGATAAATCTGAAAAAAAAAAAAATCACTTTGCAAACTTGGGTCCCAGGTCACTCAGAGACAAGTCTGCACAGGTCAGCTTGTGGACCGCAAAAGGTAAGTGAGCAAACTTCTGAGCAATACAGCTTCTGGGACAGACCCAGCTTTGGGCTCTAGACATCTTGGCACCCTCCCCGCCTGAGGAGAGGTCTCCGCCCGGGAAGGCTTTCCCTGCCTGAACTTGTGAGAGAGCCATCTTGGGTCCCAGGTCGCTCAGAGACCAGTCTGTGCAGGTCAGCTTGTGGACCACAAAGGGAGAGTGAGCAAACTGCTGAGTAACACAGCTTCTGGGACAAACCCATCTTTGGGCTCTAGACATCCAGGCACCCTCTCTGCCTGAGGAGAGGTCTCCGCCTGGGAGGGCTTTCCCTGCAGGAACTTGTGAGAGAGCCATCTTGGGTCCCAGGTTGCTCAGAGACCAGTCTGTGCAGGTCAGCTCACAGACTGCAAACAGTGACTGAGCAGACCTCAGAAGCAACAGAGCCTCTGGATAGGCCCAGTTTCAGGCACTAGACATCTGGGCACCTTTCCCGACTGAGAAGTGCTGTCCACCCGGGAGGGCTTTGCCTGAGGAGCTAAGGAGGGAGCGAACCAGGGTCCTGGGTCCATCTGAGACCAGTCTGCTCAGGTCGGCTATCAGACTGCAAAGGGTCCCACAGAGACCAGTCTGTGCAGGTGAAAGTGCAGACTGCAGAAACGACACAGCTTCTGGGACAGGCAGAAGCAACACAGCTTCTGAGACAGACCCAGTTTCAGGCTCCAGATATCTGGGCACCTTCCCGGTCTGAGGAGAGGTGTCTGCCCAGGAGGGCTTTGCCTGTCTGAGCTCGTGAGAAAGCGAACTTGGGTCCTGGATCCCTCAGAGACCACTCTGTGCATGTGAGTATGCAGACCACAGAGGTAACAAATCTTCTAGGATAGGCCCTCTACAGGGCCTTCAACTTTACCCAAGAGGCAGGTATGAACACCAAAACTCCGTGCACCTTCCCTGCACAAGGAGAGCTTACCTGCAGAGACTACTCCCGCCACTGAGACTCAAGAGAGAGCTTGACTCCCAGGACTGCTGACAGAGGCCAACAGAATCACAGGAGGAACAAGCTCCAACCAGAGAAAACTATAACAACCAACTCCAGAGATTACCAGATGGCAAAAGGCAAAAGAAAGAACCTTAATAACAGAAACCAAGACCACTCACCTTCATCAGAACCTAGCACTCCTACCTCAGCCAGTCCTGGATACCCCAACACACCCAAAAAGCAAGACTCAGATTTAAAATCATATCTCATGGTGCTGGTAGAGCACATTAAGAAGGACATTAAGAAGGACATTAATAACTCACTTAAGGAAATGCAGGAGAACACTTCTAAAGAGGTAAAAGTCCTTAAAGAGGAAACACAAAAATCCCTTAAAGAAATACAAGAAAAGACAAACAAACAGGTCATGGAATTAAACAAAACCATCCAGGACCTAAAAAGGGAAATAGAAACAGTAAAGAAAACCCAAAGTGAGACAACTTTGGAGATAGAAACCCTAGGAAAGAAATCAGGAACCATAGATGTGAGCATCAGCAATAGAATACAAGAAATGAAAGAGAGAATCTCAGGTGCAGAAGATTCCATAGAGAACATGGACACAACAATCAAAGAAATGCAAAATGCTAAAAGATTCTAACTCAAAACATCCAGGAAATCCAGGACACAATGAGAAGACCAAACCTACAGATAATAGGAGCAAAAGAAAAAGAAGATTTCAACTTAAAGGGCCAGCAAATATTTTCAACAAAATCAGAGAAGAAAACTTCCCAAACCTAAGGAAAGAGATGCCCATGAACATACAAGAAGCCTACAGAACTCCAAATAGACTGGACCAGAAAAGAAACTCCTCCCGACGCATAATAATCAGAACAACAAATGCTCTAAATAAAGATAGAATATTAAAAGCAATAAGGGGAAAAGTTCAAGTAACATATAAAGGCAGGCCTATTAGAATTACACTAGACTTCTCACCTGAGACTATGAAAGCAGAAGATCCTGGACAGATGTTATACAGACGCTAAGAGAACACAAATGTCAATCCAGGTTACTATATCCAGCAAAACTCTCAATTACCATAGATGGAGAAATCAAAGTATTCCATCATAAAACCAAATTCACACAATATCTTTCCACGAATCCAGCCCTTCAAAGGATAATAAAGGAAAACCACCAAAACAAGGATGGAAACTACATCCTAGAAAAAACTAAAAAGTAATCCCTTAACAATCCTAAAAGAAGAGACCCCAAGAACAGAATTCCAACTTTAACAACAAAAATAACAGGAAGCAACAACTACTTTTCTTTAATTTCTCTTAACATTAATGGACTCAATTCCCCAATAAAAAGACATAAACTAACAGACTGGCTACACAAACAGGACCCAAGGTTTTGCTACTTACAGGAAACGCACCTTAGGGAAAAAGACAGACACTACCTTAGTGTGAAAGGCTGGAAAACAATTTTCCAAGCAAATGGTCCGAAGAAAAAAGCTGGAATAGCCATTCTAATATAGAATAAAATGGACTTTCAACCCAAAGTTATCAAAAAAGACAAGGAGGGGCACTTCATACTCATCAAAGGTAAAATCAACCAAGATAAACTCTCAATTCTGAATATCTATGCTCCCAATAGAAAGGCAGCAACATTCATTAAAGAAACTGTAGTAAAGCTCAAAGCACACATTAAACCCCACACAATAATAGTGGGAGACTTCAACTCCCACTCTCACTGATGGACAGATCCTGGAAACAGAAACTAAACAGAGACACATGGACACTAACAGAAGTCATGAAACAAATGGATTTAACAGATATCTACAGAACATTTTATCCCAAAACAAAAGGATATACCTTCTTCTTAGTGCCACATGGTACCTCTTGCAAAATTGACCATATAATTGGTCATAAAACAGGCCTCCACAAATAAAAAATATTGAAATTATTCCATGCATCCTATCTGACCACCATGGATTAAGGCTGGTCTTCAATAACAACATGAATAATAGAAAGTGAACATTCTCATGGAATTGAACGACATACTCTCAATGATTCCTTGGTCAAGGAAGAAATAAAGAAAGAAATTAAAGACTTTCTAGAGTTTAATGAAAATGAAGCCACAACATACCCAAACTTATGGGACACAATGAAGGCAGTCCTAAGAGGAAAACTCATTGCCCTGAGTGCCTCCAAAAAGAAACTAGAGAGAGCATACACTAGTAGCCTGACAGCAAACCTAGAAGCTCTAGAACTAAAGGAAGCAAATTCACCCAAAAGGAGTAGATGGTAGAAAATAATCAAACTCAGGGCTGAAATCAATCAAGTAGAAACAAAAAGAACTATTCAAAGAATCAACCAAACTAGGAGCTGGTTCTTTGAGAAAATCAACAAGATAGATAAACTCTTAGCCAGACTCACTAGAGAGCACAGGGACAGTATCTTAATTAACAAAATCAGAAAGGAAAGGATACATAACAAGGGAACCTGAAGAAATCCAAAACATCATCAGATCCTACTACAAAAGGCTATACTCAGCAAAACTAGAAAACCTGGATGAAATGGACAACTTCCTGGACAGATACCAGGTACCAAAGTTAAGCCAGTATCAGATTAACTATCTAAACAATTTCCCCTAAAGAAATACAAGCAGTCATCAATAGTCTCCCAACCAAAAAAAGCCCAGGACCAGATGGGTTTAGTGCAGACTTCTATCAGACCTTCAAAGAAGACCTAATTCCATCTCTCCTCAAACCATTCCACAAAATAAAAACAGAAGGTACTCTACCCAATTCATTCTATGAAGCCACAATTACTCTGATACCTAAAACACACAGATCCAACAAAGAAAGAGAACTTCAGTCCAATTTCCCTCATGAATATCGATGCAAAAATACTCAATAAAATCCTCACAAACCAAATCCGAGAACACATCAAAACGATCATCCATCATGACCAAGTAGGCTTCATCCCAGGAACGCAGGGATGGTTTACTGTACAGAAATCCATCAAGGTAATCCACTATATAAACAAACTCAAAAACAAAAACCACACAATCATCTTGTTAGATGCTCAGAAAGCATTTGACAAAATCCAACACCCTTTCATGATAAAAGTCTTGGAAAGATCAGGAATTCAATAGCCATACCTAAACATAATAAAGGCAATATACAGCAAACCTGTAGCCAACATCAAAGTGAATGGAGAGAAACTCGAAGCAATCCCACTAAAATCAGGGACTAGACAAGGCTGCCCCCTTTCTCCCTACCTATTCAATATAGTACTTGAAGTCCTAGCCAGAGTAATTCGACAACAAAATGAGATCAAGGGGATACAAATTGGAAATGAAGAAGTTAAAATATCACTGTTTGCAGATGATATGATAGTATACATTAGGGACCCCCAAAATTCCACCAGAGAACTCCTAAACCTGATAAACAGCTTCAGTGCAGTAGCTGGATATAAAATTAACTCAAACAAATCAATATCCTTTCTCTACACAAAGGATAAAATGGCTGAGAAAGAAATTAGGGAAACCCTTCACAATAGTCACAAATAATATAAAATACCTTAGTGTGACTCTAACTAAAAAAGTGAAAGATCTGTATGAGAAGAACTTCAAGTCCCTGAAGAAAAAAATAGAAGATCTCAGAAGATGGAAAGATCTCCCATGCTCATGGATTGGCAGGATTAATATAGTCAAAATGGCTATCCTGCCGAATGCAATCTACAGATTCAATGCAATCCCCATCAAAATTCCACCTCAATTCTTCACTGAGATAGAAAGGGAAATTTGCAAATTCATCTGGAATAATAAAAAACCTAGGATAGCAAAAACTATTCTCAACAATAAAAGAACCTCTGGGGGAATCACCATGCCTGACATTAAGCTGTACTACAGAGCTATTGTGATAAAAACTGCATGGTACTGGTACAGTGACAGATAGATAGATCAATGGAATAAAATTGAAGACCCAGAAATGAATCCACACACCTATGGTCACTTGATCTTTGAGAAGGGATCTAAAACCATCCAGTGGAAAAAGGACAGCATTTTCAACAAATTTTGCTGGCACAACTGGCTGTTATCATGCAGAAGAATGCGAATTGATCCATTCTTATCTCCTTGTACAAAGCTTAAGTCTACGTGGATCAAAGGCCTCCACATAAAACCAGAGACACTGAAATTTATAGAGGAAAAAGTGGGCAACACCCTCGAAGTATAGGCACAGGGGAAAAATTCCTAAACAGAACAGCAAACGCCTGTGTGGTAAGATCAAGAATTGACAAATGGGACCTTATAAAATTGCAAAGCTTCTGTAAGGCAAAAGACACTGTCAGCAAGACAAGAAGGCCACCAACAGATTGGGAAAGGATTTTTGCCAATCCTAAATCTGATAGGAGACTAATATCCAACATCTACAAAGAGCTCAAGAAGCTGGACTCCAGAAAAACGAATAACCCCATAAAAAATGAGGTAAAGAGCTAAACAAAGAATTCTCAACTGAGGAATTCCGAATGGCTGAGAAACACCCTTAATCATCAGGGAAATGCAAATCAAAACAACACTGAGATTCTACCTCACACCAGTCAGAATGGCTAAGATCAAAAATTCAGGTGACAGAAAATGCTGGCAAGGATGTGGAGAAAGAGGAGCACTCCTCCATTCCTGGTGAGATTGCAATCTTGTACAACCACTCTGGAAGTCAGTCTGGCGTTTTATTAGAAAATTGGATATAGTACTTGTACTGGCTAGTTTTGTGTCAACTTGACCCAGCTGGGGTTATCACAGAGATAGGAGCTTCAGTTGGGGAAGTACCTCCATGAGATCTAGCTGTGGGGTATTTTCTCAATTAGTGATCAAGAGGGAAAGGCCCCTTGTGTGTGGGACCATCTTTGGGCTGGCAGTCTTGGGTTTTATAAGAGAGCAGGCTGAGCAAGCCAGGGGAAGCAAGCCAGTAAAGAACATCCCTCCATGGCTTCTGCATCAGCTCCTGCCTTCTGACCTGCTTGAGTTCCAGTCCTGACTTCTTTGGTGATGAACAACAGTATGGAAGTGTAAGCCAAATAAACCCTTTCCTCCCCAACTTGCTTCTTGGTCATGATGTTTGTGTAGGAATAGAAACCCTGACTAAGATACATTGGTACCAGAAGTGTGGTATTCCTGTGACAACCTGACCATGTTTTGGGGAGGACTGTGGAAGCACTTTGGAACTTTGGGCTTGAAGATCCATTTGTTGTTAAGAGCTCTGTCAGATGTTGTGTAGGAGCTTGGAAGATAATGTTGAAAACAGTGCAGAAGATGGAGGTCTGGCTTGTGAAATTTCAGAGGGAAGATTAAAGACTCTTTTCATGGCCATTGTTACTTGAACTGTTACGATTCTGTGCTTCTGGTTAGCTGGGGCTGAAGAATCAGCTGTGATTAACAAGATACCAGAACTACTAAAGCAAAACCTTGGCATTACTGGGACTATTGATGCTGGTTAGCTGGAGCTAAGAAATTAGTGGTGATTAAGAAGAGACCAGCATCGTTGTGGTGACATGCTTCTGGGAAGTGTTTTCTGAAAACACAAGGGGGCTGTGTTTCAGAGATAGCCATGGTTGTACCTTGTGCTGTGGCTGGACTTGGTAATGTGTAAGAGTTACCTAGGTGGTACTGGTTTTGAAGGCATGAAGGGGTCATGCAGAGCAGCTGAGGCCACGGAAGCACTGTGAGAGGCCATGGAAGGCCATTGGTGAAGGTGCAGCCTCAGTTGCAATTGATGGCTCAGGACTGAAGGGGTCATGCAAAGGAGTTGAGACTTGGCACCATGAAGAGAGCCTATGAGAGGCTAGTGTTGAGGCCTAGTTATAGTGGAAGACAGCAGCACTTTGGAGATGCCAGTACCATGAGATGACCACCAAGAACAGCAGCAGCAGTGGAATACAGGCATCTGGAGCCTAGAGGAAAACATGTGTGCTATAAAGAGCATGGCTAGAGAAGTGACCCAAGCCCTTGGAGGAGCCCAGAAGATCGTGAGTTGGATCCCAGACATTGGATGGTTGGAGATTGAATTATGCTTTTGATTGTGTCTGTGCCCTGATATTTTTCCTGCTTGAAGGAATTTTTTTAGTGAAGCCCACAGTTAAGAGACTTTGAATTTTAAAGTACTTTGTATTTCAAAACATACTGGATATTTTATAAGGATTGAACTTTTTAAATGTAAAGACTGTGGGACTTTTAAAGTTATTTAAGATCTTGGGGATGAATAAGAATTAAGGGTTGAGGCTTACTAGTGATGTGTTTGTGTGTCAAGTTGAAAAAGGGTCAATTGTACTGGCTAGTTTTGTGTCAACTTGACCCAGCTGGGGTTATCACAGAGATAGGAGCTTCAGTTGGGGAAGTACCTCCATGAGATCTAGCTGTGGGGTATTTTCTCAATTAGTGATCAAGGGAGAAAGGCCCCTTGTGTGTGGGACCATCTCTGGGCTGGCAGTCTTGGGTTTTATAAGAGAGCAGGCTGAGCAAGCCAGGGGAAGCAAGCCAGTAAAGAACATCCCTCCATGGCTTCTGCATCAGCTCCTGCCTTCTGACCTGCTTGAGTTCCAGTCCTGACTTCTTTGGTGATGAACAAAGGTATGGAAGTGTAAGCCAAATAAACCCTTTCCTCCCCAACTTGCTTCTTGGTCATGATGTTTGTGTAGGAATAGAAACCCTGACTAAGACAGTACTACTGGAGAATCCAGCAATACCTCTCTTGGGCATATACCCAGAAGGTGTTCCAACTAGTAAAAAGGACACATGCTCCACTATGTTCATAGCAGCCTTATTCATAATAGCCAGAATTTAGAAAGAACCCAACAACAGAGGAATGGATACAGAAAATGTGGTACATTTACACAATGGAGTACTATTCTGCTATTTAAAAAAAATGAATTTATGAAATTCTTGGGCAAATGGATGTATCTGGAGGATATCATCCTCAATGAGGTAACTCAATCACAAAAGAAGTCACTTGATATGTGCTCACTGATAAGTGGATATTAGCCCAGAAACTTAGAATACCCAAGATACAATTTGCAAAACACAAGAAAATAAAGAAGGAAGATCAGCGTGTGCATATTTCATTCCACCTTTGAATAGGAAACAAAATACCCATGAAAGGAGTTACAGAGACAAAGTTTAGTGCTAAGACAAAAGGATGGACCATCCAGAGACTACCCCACTGGGGGATCTATCCCATAATCAGTCACTAAACTCAGACACTATTGCAGAGGACAGCAAGAGTTTGCTGAAGGGACCCTGATATAGCTGTTTCATATGAGGCTATGCCAGTGCCTGGCAAACACAGAAGTGGATGCTCACAGCCATCTATTTGATGGATCATAGGGCCCCCAATGGAGAAGCTAGAGATAGAACCCTAGGAGCTGAAGTGATCTGCAACCCTATAAGAGGAACAACAATATGAACTAACCAGAACCCCCAGAGCTCGTGTCTCTAGCTGTATATGTAGCAGAAGATGGCCTAGTAGGCCATCATTGGGAAGAGAGGCTCCTTGGTATTGCTATCTTTATATGCCCCAATACAGGGGAACACCAGGGCCAAGAAGTGGGGGTGGGTAGGCAGGGGAGCAGGGCAGGGGGAGGGCAGAGGGAACTTTCGGGATAGCATTTGAAATGTAAATTTTAAAAATATCTAATTAAAAAATCACTTTGCCTGTTCTGCCTATAATGGGCCAGACCCTTATGGACATCACTTTGTGTATGTCCCCCATTGAGATAATTGACTCCAGCTATTCCAAAGCCCAGTTAAACCCACTGCATTTAATTATCTATTTGAGCAACAGCATTTGCCACCCTAGGGTCTAGCACATAGAAAAGTACAATCAAGCATGATGTCTCAGCTGGTTTATTATATACCTTATCCCAAAGAAGCAGGCTCTAATATCAGTTAGACAAAAGAGAGGACAGGTTTGCAAGATCGAAGAGTAAATGCTCCCTTCTTCCATGTTCTTTATGTAGGCTGTCTCAAATGTTGTGGCCCAGATATAAGGTGGATCTTTCCACCTCAAAATATTCAGATTTAGGATGGGGTCTTTGTACTTCAAATAGTCAAATAAAGAAAAATCCCTCTCTAGAGGTAGTTTAGTAAGCATGCCAACAAACTCATATTTTTGTACTCACAACCCCAAATCTGCTTGATTCAGTAACTATAACGGACATCTGGACAGTTTCAGGTGCATCCCTGCCCAAGACAGAATGCACTATTCGATGCTGGTGCTTATCTATATATGTTACTGTATCACTGCATCCATCACTGTAGATCACTATGTATCCATCACTGTAGATCACTGTGCATCCATCACTGTAGATCACTGTGCATCCATCACTGTAGATCACTATGCATCCATCACTGTAGATCACTGTGCATCCATCACTGTAGATCACTATGCATCCATCACTGTAGATCACTATGCATCCATCACTGTAGATCACTGTGCATCCATCACTGTAGATCACTGTCTATCTACTACTCTGTTTTGCTGTGTGTCTATTACTCATTTCACTGCAGATTTATTATGGTTTAATACTGTATATCATCACTGTATATTACTATGTATCCATCACTATATCTCATTGTGTATCAATTACTATGTATCATTTGTATATCACTCTGTATCTATTGTAAATATCACTGGATATCACTCTACATCACTATGTGTGTAGTGCTTTGACTATGAGGTAAATCATTTCAGAGTGTCTGAACAGACACCTAGATACCACCAACAGCAAAGCTGAGAATGTCACCTGACAGCATCTGAGGCCTACAGCTGCTTTGTTGAAACTAACACATTTGACATTTCCACCATTTCAAAAATGTGATTGCTTTGTACCTTTCTTTGTTACGTTACACTGAAAACTTCATGATATTATTATTAAACTGATGTATTTGGGGTAACCTAAATTTGTGTTTCTAGGCCATGGTCACTCATATTTGGCAACAAGAGATCTTTATTTTCCACAAAGCTGTATTTTGTTAACCAGAGACTCATCATGTTTGAAGACTCATGATGAATGATCTCATTTGTTTGTTTAAAGCAGAGTTTCTGCTGGTTTTCAACTCACTGTACAACATAAAACAATCTTACACCCATACTCCTCCTGTCTCTGACTCCCATATTTTGAGCTTACAGGAATGTATCCCCAGAATTAGCTGCCAATGATCAATATCACTTGGGTTGGCTCAATGCTTCAGCCTGTGAGCGTACTTGTTGTCAAGCTTGACAATGTGAGTTTGATCCCCAGATCCCACATGGTGGATAAAGAGGATCAACCCCATAAGCTGTTCTCTGACCTCATCAGACATTCTCTCTAAATAAATGTAAAAAAAAAAAAAACCTAAATTAAAATCAAGTGTCCCTCAAGTTGCTGAGCTTCTGTAACTTCAAGCTGTGTTGCCTTAAGAATGCTAGTTTTCAAGAAGTCCGCTCAACAGTAGGCTACTTTTTTACACTAATATGTTTTTGTTAGTACAATGACATATCTGAGCCTAGATAACTTTATACATAAGAATATTTATTTTGGTCATTAGGATGTTCATTTGTTTGTTCATTTGTTGACTACCTAGGCTGGCCTCAAGCTATTGGGTACCAGAGGATGACCTTAAACTTCTGATCCTCCTGCCTCTACTTCTTTACTGCTAGGAATATAGACACTGCCATGCATCAAGTCTTTGTGTTATAAGGCTTAGGGCATGCTAAGAAAGAACCCTGACTTCCTGAGACACACAGTCTAGGGCTGTGCCTGCACTTTTAATAGCTCCCATTTGGAAACAATGTGGGAAGATTAAATTTACACTCACTCAGAGGACTATAGCAACTTTTTAAAAAATATAAGTGAGGAAATATTGGCATGAGACAATCTATGCAAAGTAAAGAGAAACATCTCAAAGGATGATTACTTATTAAAGGCATATTTCATAAATCACACTGGTAAGTGGAAATTTGGGAGGTATCTTTGAAGGATGTGGAACCTTTCTCAACTCTTGATGAGCCATGCTGGAATGGAGGTGAGGTGGCAGCTGGAGCTTCAGAAAACTCAAAGCCAGTGGTTTCTGCATTGTTGTTTACAAATTCAAAGAATGAAACTGAGGCACCACAGAGGATGAGTTTTAAGAAGAAGTTTATTATAGATGCACAGGTGAAGGCACAGGAGAGAGAGAAGACAGAGCTAGTGCACAGCAGGAGTGAGTCCCTGGAGACCAAGAAGAGGAGCTGCTTTTCTAAGGCTTTCTAAAACACTTGCTGAAAAAACATGAAGGTGGGTGTAGTCAGTGCAGTTGGCTCAGGACTCTGGCAAGCCTTGGCTTACTGAGGACCCCCTGAGTGAACAACTAGGAGCTGGGGATTGATGCAAAAGCAAGAGAAATCTATTGTTCCAGCGCATTGGGGTGGTCCTGCACCCAAAGGAGAGGTGGAGACCCCAGAGTAGCCCTGTCGGCCAATTTTTATACAGTTTTCAGGGGTAGAGTAGAGCATCAGCCACTAGGCACAATGTGATTAGCAGAACAGTATGACTTTTAAACTGGTCCTCCGTCTACCCTGAGGAATGTCTACATGCTCTGGGCTTTGCTTATCTGCAAGTGGTCAGCAGTCGGTCCCCCCTCTCCCACCTTGTGGTCTGAGGAATGTAATTAGTCTCTCCCTTCTGGAGGGGAGGGGTGCCTATGTACTCTAAGACCTTTCCCTTCCAGGAGGGAAGGAGTCTGCTGGAATTTTCCAAAGTTCCTGAGCTGACCTCTTCACAAGGTGTCCAGTTTTAGTGACACCCTCACATACAGCTTCTAGGCAAAGGGTAAGGGCTGAAAAGGAACCAGGGAGCAGAGCTCTCCCTGGTTTTCTGGCCTCCAGTTAGGAGAGATTCTTAGAACTACTGCTGTAGGCTCTCTGGGCTCCTGTTAAGTTTATTTCTTCCATTTCCAACAATATGATTGAAATTATAAATAAATACAGAAACAAATTACAGAATATGAGCTTTAGGAAACACAGAAGAAAACACAAGATCTGGGTATTGGGTTATGGATGGAGCCAGAGGTTCAAGGGGTCAAAGGACATGTTATTGGGAACTACAGATTTTATTAGAAGAGTTATTCATACCATGGACAGACAGACAGAGGGGCAACGGCATGTTGGGATCCCTGGAGGCAGCCAGAACTCTTGTGACCAGGAATGGAGTATCCACTGACACTTCCTGAGCACTGGAAAGCTTCAGAACAAAGCCTGAACTCAAGCTTTCTGATTCCCAGGCAGGATGTAGGTAGTGCCAATATTGCCAAAACCTCACTTCCGAGTGATAAATCCTGTCTGTGCTAGCTAGTGACTCACAGACCTCAGTAGAATGTGAGCCTCAGTGCGTGAGAAGAAATCTGAGTAGAGGCCAGATTTCAGCATTACAAAGTAAAGAGTACACCCTCAAAAACATGATGATTAAGCATCCAAGATCTTAAAACTGTTTCTGGGACCAACTGGAGGTAGAGTGGAAAAGGAGGGGAGGGAAGGAGGGGAGGAGGGACAGAAGAGGCAGGGAGGGGTGGATGGAGGGAGAGAGGGAGAGAAAAAGGGAAGGATGGAGGGAAGGAAGGATGGAGGGGGAGTGAGGGAGGAGAGAGAAGAGGAAGAAGACTGAGAGGGGAAGGGAGGGGGTAATGGAGGAAGAGGGAAAGGAAAGAATAGGAGGAAGGGAAAAGGGAGGAAGGGAGTTGGGGGAGAGGGAGAAGGAGAGAGGTGAAAGGAAAAGGGGTGAGGGAGAAGAACCCGTGGAAACATCAGTGCTTGCTACAGCCATGAGAAGAGGCAAACTTTAACCAGTGTTCAGTGCAAACAGGCTAAATAAGAACATCAATCGAAATGTGAAGGGAGCCCTGGAGAACCTGACAAACGGGCCAGGTAAGTTAGTGTAAGTACTGTAGAGTCTTAAAATACATAAACTAGGACTCTATTCCAGGGTAGATCTCAGCCTCAGAAAGAAACTACAGTGGACAAAGCCCACACTGAGAAGTGAAGGAAAAGAAGAGGAAGAGAAATTTTTCAGAAAAGTGAAACTTCTACTTTTCTTCTTTTCACCTCTTTCAAGGAATGCTTTTCTTAATGCTCTGGGGTTCCCCAGGGTTTGGGGTTTTCTAATCTTTCTCTAGACTCTCCTGACCTCCCATGCTGTGGCTGCTCATCTGCCATGTGTGTGACTCCAGCTTAAATAGCACAGCCTTTCCCTTCTCCCCCGCAGGCCCCCCAGGAATTCACTCAGTGTTCAGTTCACCTGCCCTGATTTTTTTTCCTAATAAATTTGTCCTTGAGCTTCCATTTGAGTCTGCCCTTAAGTTTGTCTATTAACCAGTAAGAGCCTCAAGAGGGGACCCAGATTTCTCTGTGTCAGAAGACTTGAGAAAATATAATAGAATCCAGGGCACTCTAATAAAATAATCTCATAAGTGAAAATGCAATGAAGACAAGAGAAAAATAAGCATAAAACATCATGACTTGTGGTCAAATTACTTAAGAAAATAATGAACTGGAAGCAACGACTACAAAGGACAGATATTTGACATTGATTTAGGATTTCAAAAATAAGCAACAAATGAAAAAGTTACTAAAGATATAATTCAAGGAAAAATTTCTGAGTCAAGATTACATGAATCTACACAGCATGTTTTATGCCTGTAAAGTGTTACCAGAGTGATTATAATCACAACCTGGCCCCTGGTAGCTGCAGAAAGCTAGGTTTAGCTACCTGTCCCCAGTAGGCCAATTGAACAGATGGTGACAGCAGAGATTTGCTCAATGTGACAATTCTGTGAAGCCAAATAAAGAGACCCAGTGACCCTTCACCCCAAGTCCATCTCTGGGGTCTGGACATGAGGCTTGGGTTTAAATAGACATCCAGAAGTATGCATAACTAAGAAGTCCTGGCCAAGGTGTGGTCAGGCAACCATCTCTGTCTCACGAAGTTAGAGAAAACTTTTCAACGACTGTTTGACAGTCTTGACGCACTTCAGAGAAGAACCCTGTTATGAGAGAAGAAACCAAAGGTGGTCATAAATCTGAAAAAGAAGAGGTTCGTACTCTAAAGACTTCTTTATACTCAAAGAATTTTCGGTAACATAGTCAGAATATTGTTCTGTCTCCCTGTGTCACAGAGAAAAGATTATCTTTATTCTTGACAAGTCAGTTACAAAACTATAACCAAGAACACTAGCAGATGTATACATAGTATATGTATTATAGTAAATTTTATTGTAGCAAAATTTCTGCTTCAGGTGTGGTTGTTTGAATGAAAATATCCTCCCATAACTTCAAATATCTAAATGCTTGATCCCTGTTTGGTAGAACTGTTTGGAAAAGATTAGGAGGCATGGTCTTGTTGGAGATGTGTTCCTGGATGCTTGGAGGTTTCAAAAGCTCACATCATTTCCAGTTATTTCCAATCACCTCTGCCTTCTGTTTGTGGATCAGATGTAACCACTCAGCTACTGCTCCAGCACCAAGCCTATATGCCTGCTGCTATGCTCCCTGTCCTAATCTCTTGGAACCCTGAGCCCCCAAATTAAATGCTTTCTTTTATTAGTTTCTTTGGTCATTGTGTTTTGTCACAACAATAGAAGAGTAGCTAAGACACTAAATAAAGGAAAGGGGAAGGAAGGAATGAAGAAGGGAAAGAAGGAAGGAAGGAAGGAAGGAAGGGAGGGAGGGAGGGAGGGAGGGAGGGAAAGTGTGGAAGGAAATGGAGAGGAAATAAGGAGAGATAGATGGAAGGAGTGGGTTACTTGGCAATTTCTGGTGAAAGTTCAAATAATATATAAGCTTAGTAAATTACTGAAGCAATTGAATCTTTTGGCCCAAAATTTTCTCATCAGAGTATTTTAAAATGTTTAAGAAAATAAAACCAGTGATTCTATCTAGTCCAACTGATCTGCAAGTTGAACATCACTGGTGAAACTTGATTCTTATGCAAGAATACATGGAGTAGTGTAGTATTCTCATGATTCTCTCCCTGAGCATCTAAGGAGTGAGCCTTAAACAGCCTAATTACAAAGTCAGCCCTAGGCAGGGTGTAAACATGCAGCTCTGCTATATGGCGGCAAGGCATGGCTGTAAGAAATGCAGGACAGTGCATGCTCATTTCTGGCTGGGACAATGGGGAAATTATTTTCATTTTTAAAATAAGTGGCAGAAATGGGTGTAAAGACCACTCAGTGGTTAAGAGCATGCATTATTTTCCCTCTGGAGGATCTAAGTTCTGTTCCCACAATAAGCACTTGTAACTCCAGCTCCAGGGGATCCATGTCCTCCTCTATCCTCTGTAGGAACTACACTCATGTGTGTACACCCATACACACACACACACACACACACACACACACACACACAAAACTAAAATTAAAAAAAATCTTTTAAAAATAATCAGAAATTTGGGCCTGAGAGATTGTTAAGTTGGTAAAGTGCTTGCTGCCCAATTGTTAGGAGCCAAAGTTACATCATATAATGTCACATAAAGTCACATAGTGTCCTGTTTGATGGCATGCACACCTGCAACCCCAGTGCTATGGAAGACGGAGGCTGGAAGACCACTGGAGCTAACTCCAGGTTGAGTGGCAGATTATCTCAAAGGAATAAGGATGAAAATGTTAGAGAAGGCTACTGAAGTCCTCCTGTGGTCTCTGCAGATGCACAAGCATGTATACCTCTAAACACATGTACATATATAACAAACACATGCACACATACATACTTACATACACATATATATACACACACAGACACACACACACACACACACACAGACACAGAGGTGTGGTTGACCTAAAGGTGGTGTGGTGACTCAATGTTCTACTGTCCACAGAAGTGGTAAAAATACTGGCAGGACCAAATTAATCATTGGCTATTTCAGAACATTAGAAACGTGTGCTTGTCAGCTCTGTCTTAAGTGATAAATCAACTTAAGAGAGGAAATGTTTATTTTGGTGTAGAACTGGGAAGAATTCACAATTGTTGCATCATTAACAGTGGTAACTGAACATGTCATAATTAAACATATCATCTGGAAATGTCATTAATTAACTGGACACTGTTAACAACTAAAAGAGAACAGAGTAGAGTAAGTGATTTACAGGACCAGAATGTAAAACCCAGGGGATTCAAACTATAAATGATGAACTATTTCCAGAGCATAATGGAGCCTGCAACTATGACAGCAATTAAGATGCAAAATGCATGTGTCTATGTGGAATCCAAAGGCTGACTTTGATATCTTCTGCTCTCTCTCTCTCTCTCTCTCTCTCTCTCTCTCTCTCTCTCTCTCTCTTCCCTCCCCCCTCTCTCTTTCTTTGAGACAGGATCTCTCACTAAACCTGGAGTTTATAGTTTTAGGTACACTAGTGTCTTAGGGTTTCTATTGCTGTAATGAAACACCATGACCAAAGGAAACTTGCAGGGGGGAGGGGGTTGTATTTATCTTACACTGCCAGGTAATAGTCCATCACAGAGAAAAGTCTAGGCAGGAACCTGGAGGCAGGAGCAGATGCAGAGGCTATAGAGGAATGCTGCTTAGTGGTCTGCTTGTTTAGTTTGCTCTTTTATACACTCTCAGGACCACCTAACTGGAGATAGAAAACTCATAATGGTCTGAGCTCTCCCATGTCAATCATTAATTAAGAAAATGTACCACAGGTAAGCCTACAGGCCAGTCTTGCTAAGACTCAATTCAGTTGAGAACCCCTCTTCCCAAAGACTCTAGCTTGTGTCAAGTTGACATAAAACTACCCAGAACAACTATTTACCTACCCAGTAAGCCCCAAGATCTGCTGATTCCACGGCTGTCTGAGAACCACACTGACAGACCAATAGTATCCATGGAAAAATGTTCAGCAAGGCGTTTTCAGGCACACAGAGGCCTAGAGAAGTAGAGGTGTCTCTAGAACCTGTGAAGAGAGTCCCCATTGCTTTGACATAATTGCCAATAGAATCAGTGACATTTCTGGCTTCCAGCCAGGACAAAGCTAGTTGTCAAGGACAAGAAACAGCTGCTCATGTTCAAGG
This sequence comes from Mus minutoides, assembly GCA_902729485.2. Lineage (NCBI taxonomy): Eukaryota > Metazoa > Chordata > Mammalia > Rodentia > Muridae > Mus > Mus minutoides. The sequence continues at coordinate 1,668 of LR752263.1, read as the reverse complement.
TCTGTGCCTTAGGCTGAATGGTTTAGATCCTTAGAAACTCTTTGCATCTGATAAAGCTTGACATGGAGCATTTAGTATAATTCCCCAAATTACAATGTCTTATTTTGTAAATCTTTATAGATCCTATCTATTTTGTAAATCTTTATAGATCCTATCGGTGCCTTCATTCCAAGAGGTGTTCAGAAAGCTTCTTTAACAATCTTCTAGAAAAGTGGCATCAGACAAGAAGTTGAATGGGTCTCTCAACTCAACTATGAACTTGACTCTCTAACGTACTGCACGAGATAGTGAGCCCTGTGAGGGGCCATTTAAATCATGTCATCGCCCACTCCAGCATCTAATTGGAAGTGTGAAGGCATGAAATGTAGTAGTTGTTACTAAATAACTTGGATAATTGAAAGCCTATCTCTTGACCCACTCTGCATTCCACACTAAGATTCCCACTACCTTTAATTAAATAAGCTCCTAACTGTAGCAATCTCTGACAAAAATACAGAATCATGGGACGGTGTTTTCCTCTTTAAAAGAGGAACATGTATTTCCTAATTGAAAACAGTTTGAACCTAAATGCTTCACTGGCAAAGAAAAAGAAAATGTGTCTGTTTGTCTGTCTGTTTGTTTGTTTGTTAAGTATCCAGACAGATATTAGTAGGCTTGGAGGCCATTAAATATAAAATCCTCTCTCAGAACCAGCTTTAAACACCATGACTCCTTCCCCTGGTAATATTAGAAAGGGAAATACTACAACTGTTCTCTTAAGATTTAACATGCATAGGAATCCAAAGAGGTATCTGGGCCTTATTGAGCCACATTATGGTAAAGCTATTTTCTCCTGGTCAAAAGAATAGATTGGCAGCTCTGTCATTGGCCTTAGGCAGAAACATGATATTCTAATCTGCCTCAAGGATTAGAAGATTATGCACTATGGGTCTCCTTCTTAAGAGTTAATCCAACTGAGTCTGTCAATCACCTGACTAAGAGAACACCTCAGGAAAGCTGATTCATATGAAATTATGCTAAAGACATGGAAGGAATAATTATTCATCTAATGAGATAATGGACTTATAAACTTTGGAGCGTCTTCCTCCAGACAGTTCCTGACAGATTTTCACTGATAAACATGTTCTAACACAAAAGCCATGACTTCCCTTGCCCTCTCATCCTTTCCCTGAGCAGCAGCCACTTTCCTAAGCATGTTTGCCCTGACACTGCTTTCTCAGTGTTTCTGTGAGGACTCTCTCCCCCCTTACCTTGGACACTAGTTCAAAGGCCTTTTCCTTCTCTTGGGAGTTTCTGGTATTTACGGTTGCCTGGCCTGTTACTCTATTCAAAAGCTCTAATAAATGGCCCTGGAATTTCTGTCTAAGTCAGTTTTCAAATTATTTTTATCAGTAAGACTTCAAACCTGCAACAAAGAATCCTTGTGACCTGTTCCCATGTGTAGACGTGTCTGAGCTGAGACATTAACATTGGCTTCCACATAGCAAATTGCTTGCCTTATTTATTCTCATTTATGGGTAAACAAGAATGTTTGCAGAGAGATGTTATAAATGTATTTTACACAGGACCCTGGAAGTTTTTTGTCTCTTAATATCTGAGTCTGGATCAGCTTGGATTTAAAAACTGAGACACTTTGATTGCATTAGATAAAAGTTAATCTACCGTAAA